>BMAW01087860.1:35030-111433 GCA_019974015.1 Nephila pilipes
TTAGGCGAGTACGAACGATTCCCAAAATTTCAAAGCTCTAGCTTGATATGAAGTTGGTTAAATTAACGATCGAAAATTTGATGACACACACACCAAGTGAAATTCAGAAAAACGTTGTAAAAAGCCAAACCAATGTTACAGATGCCAAAACTTCTTCCACGTTTCAAGATTTTGTACAAAGAAATCTAAGTGTTTGAAGTGGGAAGGGTAACTATGACACAATCGCTCAAAAGTCAGCTCCCCCTCCCGAAATTTTGTAACTGGAAATAACCATACTGCTAATTATTCGAGTCGTTGACTTAATCAAGTATATATTAGAAGGCCCCCGAAAAAAGGAGGAAGTTTCCTCCCTATTAGGAGGAAAGAACTGCCAGAATTAGCATTAATCAAGCTCACGCCAACCAACGATGACAGTAACAGCTTCCTTTATATATATATATATATATATATATATATATAAAAACTTAAAGAACCTGATTCAATTTTTCAATAAAACAAAATCAACCAATCTTGCAAATTCTTCAAATCCATTGGAGAAATTCTCTCAAAGGAAAAGACTTTTTTTCTTTTTCAGAAATAGAATGATCCTTTTTCAATTATACTGATGTAATTAATATATGTGCATAGTGCCCCCAATTCGGAGTCTTCGCCGAAGATATGTGTCTCTTTCATCTCGGCTACCTCTTTTTCCACGTTGAAAAAATACACTTTAAAAATTAATATAACTATTTATTTACAATTGCAAAAAAATGATACTTGTCCACTCCTAGACTTCTATACCAGGCTTTTGTATGATGGCAGATTCGGATACTTAGGTCGGAACGAGGTTAAAACATTCATCTCATCTTATAAATACTATTTCACCCCCAAACTTTTATTTGCTTTCTTCATCTTCCCTGCCTTCTTTCTTTTTGATATGGCATGATAAATGTGCTTCAGGACATATTCAACATATAGTTTGCTGTAGTAAATTATGAAATTAAAATCGTATAAAGTAAAGTGTTCTAAGGACTGGCACTCGGAAATCATCTGATTATTGTTGCTAGAAGGTGTTCTAGCCTTGGCGTATATTTAATAGTATCTTAAAGAAGTATGTTTATCGACATAATTTTTCGATGATTTCCTTATTGGATATAAAACAACATATACGAATATTTTACAGCACACGAACATTATTTACCATTAATGGAGCCAGTTTGGATTTCGCTCGTCTCTTAATGTTAAGCGTTAAATTTATTACTTAGAGCAGCAGAGAATTCTTCAGATTTGAATCAGTTACTTGCTATCTTGTTTTGCTTATAGTCAATTTCTTTGACGAAAATGCTTGTTCACATTTCCATTTCGTTCCAAACCGACGCATGTAATTTTGTGCAAATTTTCTTAGCTCTAGGTAATGTTCACATGGTAATGAACGCCAGAAATTAATTATGTCAGAAGCATTTGATCTAGGAAAAAAAAAAACCTTATCAAATTTTGTTTTTAAAAATAAATTTGTATTTAAATCAATCAGTTCCATTTGGTATGTTACTCGGCATCTGCATTATGTTTTGTTCACTAAGTGAAAACATGTTTATAAAGGCGAAAATGCAGCTTTCTTAGCAAAATCACGAAAAAGACTTTCAAATGTCTCTAGTAATATTTTCATGCTTTCAATATATTTGATCAAATTGCTATATTCTCAGTACGTTCATTCTGCTCTTTCAAACATGAAAATTTGCTCAAATCCTCTTTTCTAACTGAGAGGAGAACAATTTCCGTTTTCTTTCTAAAATGAAAGGATGCTTTTTACTAAGCTTCAAAATAATTTATTCTTGATTTGTAGCTTCTAAAATATTAGAAACAGCATTTTTTCGCTTTCCAAAATTTTCTTTAAACCTTCCTTTAGAAAGCCAGCGGAATTCACAATTAAGGTTAAAATCACCATACTCTTAATTTAACAAATCACAATATTCCCTGAATTCTCGTCTGTTTAATGTTCGTTTTCTAATTTTATTTATTTACTCATTATACATCTGGTAACATGTTGCATATTTATTTTTTTGGTGAGTGAGTGAGTGAATGTAAAGTTTATTGGCGCAAGAGCCAGATATGGCTATGCTGCGCCAAACTAGATTAAATTGTGGTCTAGACGGGAAGTTGAAAAAAAGATCAAAAGTGGTTGACAAGAAGGAGGGTCGAAAATAGAGAAGGATCGCTAGGGTATCCCGGGAGTGCGTCACCCGTGTTTACCAAAGACAGTAAACCCCATGGGAAAGAAAAAGATCACTAGGGTGCCTCGGGGTCATGATGCCCGTACTTACAAAGAAGGCAAGTCCTTGAGGTCCCCTGATATAATCCCCAGACGCTGGTTACTCATTTTAGTCGCCTCTTACGACATGCATGAGCTACAGTGGGACTATTCTGTCATTCCCGGTCACCACACGGGTCTTAATTTTTTGGTACGCAGTACCTATTGGTGTTTAATGAAATTATATTTTAGTATAAGACGGTTTAAAAAAATTCACTCAAAGTTACTCTGTGATTTACTTTATATATATTTTCATCCAGCGGAACATACAGTGATGAGTTTGCTGCAATATACTTTTATATTTGCTAGACATGATTTGACTTTTTCAAAAGCATCTGAAGCCTTTGTTTTACCATACAGTAACTTTGCAGATTCGTGCAAGTTCTCCAAGAAAATTAAAATTGTCATCTATTCCCCTTATATGAAAATGTTTTACAGTGGAACATCAGATATAACCGTTGATTCTTTCAGAGCTATAATATCAATAGAACAAGAATGGACAAGGTCTTCCAATTGGTGGGATACATCCTAAAAAAATTCCTGGATACGTCTCATAACTGCCTGCATTGATATAGCAATTTCGTCTACTTTTATTTCAATACTATCAAAATGACGAGGAAATATTCGGAGACAAGGCTTAACAATTTCTTCTCCGTCAGAAACGTTTTTTTTTTTAGCATATACTAAAGAAATTTCATATGATGCTTCTGTCACTACCAGAACTTTACCACATGCTTAAGCATTTTTTTTTTTTTTTCTCTTCATCTGATTTCTTCTTTTTCTTAATCACATATTCTTTTCGCTGCTCGGACCCAAGAACTAACTTCATTTTTTTTTTGTTCCTTGGAAAACGTGAAGTTTAGAAGAACATTTACAATCAATGCAAACGATTTTCCTGGTGATTTTGTTATGAATAACTCGATTTCAGACTATTCATTAGATTCACTCCTGCTATCACCACTTGCGCCACTTTTGGTCTAATTTTTATTTACCCTGTAACTGATAGTAGGGATAAAGAAATAGAAAAGTCTGAAAAATGTTGAATGATATCAGTTAAGTAAATCGCGTATCACACAAAAAAAGGCACAATACAAAGCACTATCACAAAAACTGTGGTTCAAAATTCAATAATTCACTTAGAGTTGACCGGAGCATCTTAGAATCCATCGATACGTCTCGTAACAATCCGCTTTGATGCAGCTATTTTGTTTGCTTTATTTTCAATACTTTTATGGTCAAGATGGCGGAGAATTAATGGAGACAATGTGTAACAATTTCTTCTTCGTCAGAAAATGTTTTTCTTCGCCGATGCTAAGGCAATTTCATACGACGCTTCTGTCATTGCTAAACCTTTACAACTTACTTTATCAAATATATTTTGTCTTCTGATTTTTTCCTTCTTCCTTAATCACATATTCGATTCGCAAGTAAGACCCAAGGACAGACCTGATTTTTCTTTCTATATAAGTCTGGTACTGCGTTTTATAATGTCTATTAAGATCATATCTTCGATTGCGTGAAAAATAATTTATAAACAATGCAAAACATTTTTCGAGATTAATTTGCTATAAATAATATAGCTCATTTTTCCACTTTTCGCTAAATTAATACCTACTACCTCGTTCTGCGCAGCTTTTGATCATTTTGTTTCGCACTGTACTAGATAAAAGAAAATATAGAAAAGTGAAAAACGCTACAAAATGTTGAGAAGGAACAAATAAATCACAGTTGAGGGCATCGTATCTCTCAAAATAATAAAAATACACACAAAAAGCGCTCGCAACTGTGCTTCAAAACGTGACACCGTGAGCTCCTATTGTAATCGACCATTGTTTGGTCACTTTTGATTCAAATTATGTTTTCGATATACGTAGATTCCCACAGCCTCATATCCAACGATATATTCAACTGCAATGGCTGATAGGGAAGAAATTAGGGGGAAACTCGGAACAGAGGTTAAGGTAAGGAAGAGAAAGAATAGATAATTTCACCAAGTCAAGAAGGCTCGAGAAGGATAATAAAATTAAATATTCTTATGAAATTTGTGAGCGTTCTCTTCCAATTAAAGAAAGTGAAATCATCGAACTTTTCTTTAGAAGTACGTTAAAGGACAATGCAGTGAAGATTATTCTAGATAAGAAGCAGATTAGAGCAACTCAGCGCACAAATCAATCATTTAAATATCTCCGTTTGGCATGATGCCATTGGATTTTGAAATACTTTCTTTACCTTCAATGTTAAGCAAGTTCTCGGTGCTTAAAGGAAATCGGTTAACGCTCATAGATGGTGCTGACTATTACGAAGATTTTGTTCCGACCAGCCAGCCATTGTGAATAGCCCTCTGGAGGCGAAATGTAAAATCAGTTTTCTGACCTACTTCTGCACAATAAAGTGAAATGGCTTTCCAGAGGTAACGTATTGCAACGTTTTGCTTTGTGCTTGAGTTAAATAAAAACACTCCTCAATGAAAAAATCATTGAACATCCCGAATTAGAAGAAAATAAATGGATGCGAAAATTCATCTTCATGGTATATACCACAATTAAACTAAATGAACTAAATCTAAAACTGCAAGGAAAAGGCAACATACAGGAAGTATGAATATAATCCTTGAAGAAGTAGTTTGTTTCGAAAAAAAATACTTCTTTTTGTTAAAAACATGGAGAGTGGTAAATAACTTCATTTTAAAAATCTTAAGCAATATTGCGAAGAGACTAATGCAACTATTGACACGAATTACTTCAGCACAGCTTTAAAACACATGAAGGATGGATTCGCTGATAGAATCGAGCAATTCAAAACAAACAAAAGTACTTTTGCGTTCATAGTAAATCCTCTCAACACAAATACAATTTAGATCAACAATGAGTCATTTTGAACTAATAATGGATCGCTTCAAATGCAATTGCTGGATTTGAAAACTAAAGACTTGGGGAGTGGCAAGTTCACAGAACTCAAGAGCAAGTTGGAAGAGTTTGAGGTCCAGAAATGCATGCAAATCGCACAGCACAAGTGGACAGCTCTAAAAGAAATTCCGTGAGTGAAGGCCCTCATATTCGGCGCATGGAACAGTCTTCCAGAATACGAAAGTGAGGTGAAGAAATTGACCTATGGAGAGCTGACGATCTTCGAGTCGACATATTCGCGTGAGCAATCGTTCTCTTGTATGAATATAATGAAAAGTAAAGTTAGAAATCAACTAACAAATAAAATTCTTGAGTCGTTCTTGAAACTTAAAACACCAAGTTATAAGTCAGATTTAATCAAACTTTCAAAAGGCATGCATTGCCAAAGCTCCCATTGATGTAACTATCTATATTTTTGTTTTTATATGAATAATTATTATTCCTTATTTAAAGCAATTTATTTTAAACCCAAAATCAAATATATATAAGCAAATATTATAATATTAAATCGAAAATCTTTAGTGACTATTTAAAAACTTGGAAATTATGAAAAGTGTAACTTTTGGCTCTTCCGTTTCAATAGATTTTCAACTCTTGATCATTTTGTATCTAAAAGTATAGCATTAAAAAGATTAAATTCGCTTTAGGCAAAACTATTGCGTGATAAAAATCATTTAAATTTATATAAAGACTTTATTAATGAATCCAAAAGATTAGGAAATATGAGAGATGCGACGCTTGAAGCAGAACCACAAGTATCGTATTATATGCCACATCATGGCGCATACAGACCTGAGAAGACGACAACGAACCTTTGCGTTGTTTTCAACTCCTCGAGTGAAACATCAAACGGAACTTCATTTAATAGTATACAAATGAATGGAAGAGTGGTACAAGACGACCTGATATCAATCATGATGCGATTCCGCAAGCATTCATATGCCTATGTTTTGGACATACAAAAAATGTACAGAATGATAAACATTCATCCCAGTCAGCGAAATCTAAAAAGTATAGTGTGGAAGGACAGTGAGTTAAGTTCAGTAAAAATTTGGGAACTTTCAGTGATTACTTACGGTACTGTAAATACCCATTTTTAGACACGCGAACGCTACTTCAAATTGCTGAAGATGAAGGATACAATTCCCCCTTGCCCATTCTATTGCCAAAAAGGACTTCTATGATGACATGATGCGTATCGGGTGCAAAAACTTTACCGGAATGTACAGAGATGCAACAGCAACTCACTTCAACGCTAAATAAATTGAGTTGCCATGAAATTGTCTATAGGGCAAGGTAATCACCACAATTGTTCTGGTGATTGCTTTTTCTATAAGGTGTCCATTACATCATATGTTGTTCATACTAAAAGAACAGTTTTTTCCACTATTGCAAAGTTATTTGACCCTTTGAGACTCCTTGGACCAGTGATATTCTTGGTTAAGAACAAATTGTTTAAAAATTTACAAAAATTGTTGCAAACATTTTTACAAAAATTGTGGCTTTTAAATCTTCAATGGGATAATCAACTCCCTCCTGAATTTCATAGAGCGTGGAACAACTTTTATAACAAACTAGAGTTTATAAGTAACATAAAAGTAAACCGATGCATTCTTCCCTATCCTGATGTTGAAATGATACAACTTCATGGCTTCTGCGATGCTTCAGAAGCTGCCTTCGGAGCAGTTCTTAACTGCAAATCTCAAACATCTGCTGGAGATCTTGCCATCAAGATTGTTGCCAGTAAGTCAAGAGTAACTCCACTGAAGAAGATCACTGTGCTAGATTGAAGCTCTGCGCTGCTGTACTACTTGACAAGTTGATGCAACGAATCCAGACGGTTCTTCGATTGGAGGTTTTCTAAAATCTATTTTTGGAGTGACAGTAGGACTGAATTGCCATGGATAAAGAAACAATCGTCCCAATTAAAAACCATCGTGGTAAACCGTGTAGTACAATCCAAAATCTTTCGTGAGATGTACAATGGAGTCATATTTCATCAGTAGAGAATCCGGCTGATCTTATTAGTCGAGGTGTGAATCAATCGAAAATACTCGAGAGTCACTTGTGATGGGAAGGCCCTGCCTTTTTAACAAAAAGTGAATATATTCAAAGAGGAATATTTGATAATGTAATTAGGGACGATGTGTAACGGGAACTCAAAAAAGTGAATTGCGAACAGATCTTTTCATTTACTGTATTTAATAATTCATTTTTCACTGACTTCCTCAACTGTAGTAATAAGTAAATTAAAAATATTGCATATTTTGAGTTTTATTCTTAGGTTTGTGCATAATTGTCAACCTGGTAATAAGAAACGTTCTAGGTATCTGACTAGAACAGAAATTGTTTCTGCTCAGTGTATATTGGTACGATTTGTCCAAACAAGTGAAGTTTCTAAGGAGTTTAATGCTTTAAAAGCTACAGGTGAAGTGAATGCTCACAGCTCGGTAAAGAATTTATATCCTTACATTGATTCCAAAGGTAATATTAGAGTTATTGGTAGAATAACATACAGTAATTTACCATTTGGCAGAAAGCATCCAATATTGCTTCCTAAGGCCCATAAATTGTCTAATTTAGTTGTAAACTGCTTTCTTGTAAAACTTTTGCATGCCGGACCAACAACAGTTGTTATACCGAGTTTGGCAGAAATTTTGGGTATTACGAGGTAGATTATTGTGTAGAAAAATTGTGAATTCGTGTGTTTGCTTTAAAACTAACCCAAGATCTCATACTCAGTTATTGAGAAATCTTCCTGCAAATATAGTGAGTAAAAAGTATTAATTTAATGTTAGTGAGATAGACTTTTGTGGCCCATTTTTTTGTAAAATGTAAATATCAGCGTAAACATACTTTGAACAAAATTTATATACGCATTTACATTTGTTTTGTTACGGAAGCAATACATCTTGAAATTGTAAGTGATTGAACTAGTCATGCATTTATTGCTACGCTAAAGCGACATTTTCCCCAGAAGCGGTAAAGCTACCAGAATTTATTCGGATAACGGAAAAAACTTTGTTGGAGCAAATAAAGAGTTTAAGATTAGAGAGATTTATAAAGTTAATTAAAGAACAAGATGAGAATTTTCAAATTTTCTAACTAGTAAAGGAGTGCATTGATACTTCATTCCACATTTCAATTGGCTTTCGGAAAGAGAGAGAGGCTAGAGCAAAATCTATTAAATTTTACTAAAAAAGAGTTATTGGAAATTAAAAATTATCTTATGAGAAGTTCTTATCTGTTGTTATTCAAATTGAGGGAACGCTCAGTTCAAAAACTCTTGTTCCTTTATTGGAAGACACGGATGAAGTGGAAGTATTTTCTCCTGCTCATTTCCTTATTGATAGACAACTTATTTCATATGTTGAGCCTAGCTTAACAAGTTTACAAGAAAATAGGCTTAAATTATGGACCTTGACGATTTAACAACATGCAGTAAAAAAAAAAAAGCTAAGGGGAAATTTCAAAAGAATGAGCTCAAAATAGGAAATATAGAAGTTCTCAAAGAAGATGATTTGCATCCTAGCAAATGGGCACTAGGTGAAATAATCAATAGCATACGTGGAAAAGATGATAGGGTTAGAGTGATAATATTCAAGACTTCACTTGACGAATTTAAACGCCAAATTACAAACATTTGTTTGTTACCTTGTAATGAGTAATTGTTCACTACTATAAGTGACTTAAGTTCGGTTAAACAAGAACGACGGACCATTTAAACAAAAATAAAGTTTATTAAATCCAAACTATATTGGATCTCGCACCTATATGCGAATCAACAACCGTACCGTTCTACATCCAAAAGCATTCTATCTAAAAACAAAAAGAATTCTCCCCTATTACAAGGAAGAGCGCCATCTAGTGGCTTTACAATAAACCTTTCTGGAATAATACAAAATAGACAGGGGACTGAACATTCTGCCCGCCGCTGAAATAACAAAATTTCAGGAAAAGAAGCACAACAATTTCACACAAAATTATAAATGCAATACATACAAGCACATAACAACAATACACCTTATTCACAAATATTATTAGTATAAATGATCAAAAATATATAATAAAAGCAAATACAATTTTTTAGCAAAATATTTACAAGTTGAAATAAAACTAATATTATCCTTCAATTCATTATATTAATCACTTTTTTCCATTGGTAAAACAGCAATTTTTGAAATAGATCTCTTAAAGATACCCTTTTGTGTTTGAACATTTACCACTCTGATATTATTGTCCTTTCCAACAAAAATGTCTACAATTCTGCCCATAATCCATTTACAAGTGAGAAGGTTATCCTCCTTAACAATTACCATATCACAAATTTTAATGTTGTTTTTTGTAATCATCCACTTATTTCGTTGTTGAAAAGTATTTAAATAATTATTTTGCCACTGTTTCCAAATAGTTTGTACTATTTTTGTACTCCTTTGCCAAAATTTAAGTCTATTTTCCTGAACATTCGCAAGACTAGGTTCGACAATGGCACTTAACATTCGACCTGTAAGAAAATGGCCAGGAGTTAATACTTCCAGGTCCTCCATGTGATCGGATAAAGGTGTAAGTGGGCGAGAATTTAAAATTCCCTCAATCTGACAAGTTACAGTAAGAAACTCTTCATAAGTTAATTTCGAATTCCCTACAACCCTTTTGAAATGATGTTTAAAAGACTTGACTCCTGCCTCCCATAAACCTCCAAAGTTTGGTGCTCTGGGAGGCAAAAATCTCCATTCAATCTCTTCTGATGCTAAAAAGTTAAACAACTCATTATCAGATTTTCTCACAAGATTGGACAATTTTTTAAGTTCTACATTTGCACCTACAAAATTTGTAGCGTTGTCACTAAACAGTCGTTGTGACTTACCCCTTCTAGCAAAAAATCTCTTTAAAGTTGCAATAAATGCCTCGCATGTTAAATCACACACTATATCTAAGTGAACTGCCTTTGTTACCATACAAACATAAATTTTATGGAATGTACCTTTTCTTTGTCCTCTATATTTAATGAAAAACGGTCCACAAAAATCAACACCAGAACAGTTGAACGTAAAATTTGAATTAACTCTCTCTTTAGGCAAATTGCCCATAATTTGTTCTGCTGTCACAGGTTTAGCTTTAAAACAAATAATGCATCTGTGGACAATTTTTCTACAAATTGCTCTGCCATTTAAAGGCCCATATTCATTTCTAACACTATAAAGTAAATTTTGAGGTCCCAGATGAAGATACTTCTTGTGAAAATGTTCTATGATCATCTTAGTCAGTTTATGGTTTGCAGGTAAGATCATAGGGTGCATCTGATTTACATTTAAATTACTATGTTGGAGACGACCTCCTACTCTTAATATATTATCTTTGTCTAAGAATGGATTCAAGTTCCTAAGTTTGCCTACTACTGGATTGCCCTTGCGCAGATTATTGAAGTCTTCCTTGAATTCTCTTACCTGTACAGCATGGATTATGATTCTTTTACCTTGTTGTAGCTCTTGTTGAGATAAAGATCCACTTCTTTTGTTCCGGGGGCTCTGAGGGTTGTGAAAAAATCTGAAAATAAAACTTATAACACGAATTAATTTAGAAAAGTTATTAGTAACACTCAGGAGAAGATCAAGGAATGTGTCAGTGGTAGTAAGAGTCAATGTTGTTTCAAGGTGAGTTCCTTTGAATTCTTGCAGATAGTCCTCATCAGAAGAAGGATCAGATCCAATGAAAGATTCAGCAATATTTTGATGAAGGAAGTCTGGCCCATGCCACCACAATGAATTGCCTTCAATTAGATCTGGATTGACTCCTCTCGAAATCAGATCTGCAGGATTTGAAGCAGTGTTAATCCACTTCCAGCAGAAGTTTTTAGTGAGCTCTTGAATGCGGGTGATTCTGCTTGAAACGAAGACTTTCAACAAATGTGGTGAAGAGTCAATCTAAGTCAACACTATAGTGGAGTCAGAGTATAAATACACGTCATTAATTTTAAAATGAATAGATTCAAAAACCTTGGCCATAAGCCTTGAGAGTAGTTCAGCTGCACAATGTTCAAGTCTAGGAATGGTTAACACTTTAATTGGTGCAACTCTTGATTTGCTACTAAGTAATGTCACTTTCACTTCGTTTGAGCTAGTAACACAACGAAGATATATTACTGCTCCATAAGCATTCTTACTTGCATCGGAGAAACCATGTAGAGACAAATCCTTTACGTTCGAGTCAGTAAAGATATAGCGAGGAATTTTCAAATTCTTAAGTTCTGGTAAGACATCTCTAAATCTTTCCCAAAATTTTCTCTCTTTCAGAGGAAGTTCTTGATCCCAATCCATTTTCAAAAGCCATAACTTTTGGAGAAAAATCTTTGCTTGTACAATTACTGGTCCTAATAGACCCAAGGGATCAAAAATGCTAGCAATTTCTGCTAATACAGTGCGCTTGGTTATTTTGTTGGAACTAAGTGAAATAGTGAAACTAAAGTTATCTTCCCTGGGATTCCATCTTAAACCAAGAGTCTTAACACTTTCAGAGTTATTTTCTTCTAAATCATATTCCTTATCAAGAAAGGAAACTTGTTTCATCAGAGCTCTTTCATTAGAGCACCATTTATGCAGTTCCATGCCACCAGACTTTAGCATGGCAATCAATTGGCGTTGCAATTCCATAGCAGAAGCAATATTATCCGTTCCCGTCAGAATATCATCGACATAAAAGTCCTTTAATGCAGCCGCAGAAGCCAAAGGGAATGTATTTTTTCCATCAATAGAGAGCTGTTTCAAGACTCTCGTTGCCAGATATGGAGCAGATTTCGTTCTATACGTAACTGTTAACAGCTTATATATCTTAGGATTTTCTTTAAGACCTTTGTTCCATAAAATACACTGCAAGTTGCATTGACTAGGTCGATCCGTATTTGCCGGTACATTTTTTTAACATCAGCTGTGAAAGCAACTCTATGTAGACGAAATCTTAGGAGTATGGAAAAAAGATCCTCTTGCACTACACCTCCCTTTCGAAGGCAGTCATTTAAAGATACTCCATTAGAGGATGGCGAAGATGCATTAAAAACTACTCGAAGCTTTGTAGTTTTGCTATCTGCTTTATAAACCCCATGATGAGGCATAACATATTTTGCATGATGTGAAGAAACGTCCTTTAGTTCCTCCATATGTCCTAGTTTTTCATACTCTTCCATAAAATTAGAGTAGAGGGTATACATTTCAGGATTAGAATGCAAACGCTTCCTTAAACTATTTAATTTTCGGTTTGCAATCCCCAAGGATTCCCCTAATTCTGAATTTTCTTTTATAGGAAGTCTCACAATGAATTTTCCACTTTCATCTCTTTGGTATGTATTTAAAAAATGCTCTTCACATTCTATTTCTTCTTTACATTTTGAGCTGGGTTCATCTAAAACTGATTCCAGTTCTCAAAACTTTCTGAGTGTTTTTTCTATAGAATTTTCTTGAGTGAGCAACCTACAATGTTGTGTTTCTGTGGAGCCCTCTATGGCACCAGTACATATATATCCAAAAACTGTTTCCCTAAATGTTAAGGAGTGAGCAGGGAAGGCAATTTTACCTTCCATTAGTAACTCAAAAAAGAGCTCTGCTCCTATCAATAGATCAATCTTTCCAGGCTCAAAAAAGAATGGATCAGCTAATTTAATGTTTGCTGGAATTTCTAAATTTGAAATGTCTAGCTTTGTCACTGGTAACAAGTCTGTGATCTTGGGTACTATTAAAAAATCTAATCCAGCAGAAAAAGATCTGTCTTCGTTTGCTATTAAAGTATTTATTTTATTTTTAATATTAACCGCACAACCAGAAAGACCTGAAATCGGAATATTAACTTTAAGTTTTTTCAAGCCCAGCAAGTCTGCAAAATTTGATGTTATACAACAGCACATGCTACCACTGTCAAAGATCGCGCGTCCCTTCTGAAAGTGACCACTCCTGTCTGAAATGTAAACAACAGTAGTTGCTAATACTATTTTTCTTTTTTCCGAAGCAAAACATGACGTCACTCCTTGGGAGCTATTACCCTCCTCGGAAGGCGTTTTGGAACTTTCCGTTTGTTTCTCCCCTTCGGGAGAGGGATCTTGTGACCTTTGACCCCGCAATGCTAACTTAGTCCTAGTAAGTAACGAATGGTGTTTTGATTTACAAGTGATACAAGTAAACTTTGAGCGGCAATATGCCACTTTATGCAGACCCAAACAATTCAAACATAGATTATTATTTCTAACAAATGCATATCTTTTTTCTGGAGTAAGATTAAGAAATGATTCACATTTGTATAGTGCATGAACATTCTTGCATAATAAACATAAGGCAGAATTTACACTCGGAGATTTGACAAATAATGTTTTAGTATTGTTACCTTTTTCAAAATATTTTGATCTAACGGAAAGATTACGACTAATATTATTTAAAACTAAATATCTTTTTTCTAAAAATTCTATTAAATCATCAAAATCTGGAACTTCAGTGGTTATAAGTGATAATTCATATTGTTTACGCGTTTCTAATGCTAACTTTTGTAAAATGATATTTAATAGTAACACATTCGATAACTTGTCTTTTTCATAATTTAATATTTTTAAGGCTCTTAAGTTTTTTGTAACACAGTCAAGAAATCTTCTTAAATCTTTTGCCGATTCTTGAGTAAGTTTATCATAATTAATTATATTCTTAACATGATTATCGATTATTAATCTTTTATTTTCATAACGTTCGTCAAGAGCTTTGAAAAGCGATTGGAAAGTATCATCAGACGTTTCAATATTTTTCGCTTCACCCTTTAAAGCTGCTCGCAAATAATACAATTTTTGATTTTCTGATAAATTTTTATTATCTTCTATTAAACTTTGAAATTGTCTTTTAAACAAATTCCATTCATCAATTTTTCCGGAAAATACAGGAAGTGGAATTTCCGGCAATTTAACTGCTACATTTGCTGGGGCTTCAATATCTTCAGTATTATTACAATTATGAATAGTGTCATTTGAATTTGAATTTTTAATTTCACAGTTATGAAGTAAGGTTGTAAATCTTACCTCCAAATCTTGTATATCCGAGTCCATCTCAGCCAATGAAATTTCAATTTCAAGGATTTCTTCATCCGTTGCAGATTCAAAGTATTCAGTCTTGAGGTCATCGAACTTTTTCTGAAGTTTCTCAAGCACCGTTAAAGGAGCAGCAATATCCGATGGATCATTTGTTTCCTTCCAGTTACTTAATTTTGTAATCTGGGCTTTGATATTGCCCTTCTTTCGATTAAGTGTAGTTATATTTGAAGACATAGTAAAATATCCACACTAGTAATCACTCTAAAACAGTCAACTAAGCACAAAAGCGAAGACACCACTAAAAAAAGAACTGTCGAGCTAACTTTCAACATGGAACACTATAATTCAAAATTCATTAGGCGCTGGCTCCGACTCTGCGGACCAGATGTTCACTACTATAAGTGACTTAAGTTCGGTTAAACAAGAACGACGGACCATTTAAACAAAAATAAAGTTTATTAAATCCAAACTATATTGGATCTCGCACCTATATGCGAATCAACAACCGTACCGTTCTACATCCAAAAGCATTCTATCTAAAAACAAAAAGAATTCTCCCCTATTACAAGGAAGAGCGCCATCTAGTGGCTTTACAATAAACCTTTCTGGAATAATACAAAATAGACAGGGGACTGAACAGTAATATTTGAATTTTGTTGTGCTTTAATATTTTCATTTGTGTATTATTAATGGCGCAACTTTCAGTGTATTCAACTGTGAAATTTAATATTTTGTATATGTGTGTTGATAACAATTTGTCAAAGCGGGCAGTATGTTCCGACCAGCCATTCATTGTGAATAGTCCTCTGGTGGCGAAATGTAAAACCAGTCAATGTTCGTTGCGCTGCGAGAGAGCAACTGGAGTGGTTGTTAATGTGTAAAGAAATAAAAATACAAAAAGAGACAAGTGAACTTTATTTGCGAGTGAAAGAAACAAACGGTCTGTCGAGATGTGTGTGTGAACAAAATTTTTAACCTGAAAGTTTTGGTTGTATTAATAACTTACCGGTTTTTCCAGTTAATTCTGTAATATTTATAGTTATCAGTTTAAGTATAAAAAAAAATTTAAATCTGCTTCATTAATAATTTTCTACACTCTGCTATAAATATAAAATTTCTATATTGTACTTGTTTGGCTAAAAAGTATCTGTATACCGTAATTTTGGGTTGATACACTGCAGTAGCGTTTATACTGCACTTAATTGGCTAAAAAAAAGAAAGTACATCGGATGAGTCCTAATACCGCAACAAAGCACTATCAAACATTCCACATAGAATTAATTTATTTAATTTATTCAGTTTCTTTTGATAACCTTTTATGACATTTACAACAGACTATAAACAGTTATATAGAAATAAATACAAAAAAATATGCAAATATTTTACCTTGAACTTGCTATAAAATGTTTTGCTGATTTCAAATAAAAGTTATTCTTACAACATGGGTTTGTTTCACACACGCTCTCTCTCAGTTTATCACCCTATTATAAAAATAATACACAAATTTAAGAATCAAAATGAATTTTATAATTAAAATAAAATACTTTTATTTATACAAAACTATCAAAATCAAACTCATTATTGTCGGAACTAAATAAACTTAACAAATACACGGGTGTTAAAATTAAGATAACTTGCATGTTTTGTAGAGTTCCATAAAAACAAATGAGCGAAATGTAAAGATATTGTTTCAAAACAAAAATGCAAATCTTGTACGTCGAATACGTATGCGTATACGCGTATAAGGGCAGAAGTAGCGGAAAAACAGAATCCCAATAGCCCAAATCCGCATTTCTTTCGCTAGCGCATTTCGCTGAATGTGTTTTTTGCAGCAATCTCTTAAATTAAAATTCAAACAGCAAAATTTAGTAACGACCAACGTTTAGATGATGGAATGAGGAGGCGAATTGTGGGTAGGCTAGAAGCGGGCCATTCTCAAGTCCAGATTTGAATAGAATTCGATTTAACGTCCAGCGTCGTGTCCAACTTATGGAAACAGTTTAAGGATACCAGATCTGTCGTGAGAAAGCGTGGGCAAGGTCGCCCAAGAGCCTTGACGGCCAGAGAAGATCACCATTTGTCCATTAAAGCGAGGAGTAAGAGGAATGCTACAGCATCTCAGGTCTTTCATGAATGGTATGCAGCCACAATAACCCTAGTTTTCAGAATACTTTATGTGAGAGGGTTGTTTACAAGGAGACCTGTTGTTTGCGTCCCACTCAGTTTTAAGAACAGGAGAGTCCGCTTAAAATGGTGCAAAGATAATAGAGAACGGAGCATGAATCATTGGGTGACCGTGCTCTTCACTGATGAGTCCCGGTTACGCCTAACAAGTGAAAGTACAGCAAATGATTTTTGCTGTACTTTCATATGGAGAGAAACAGGGAAACGCTACCTGCCCTCCAATGTCCAAGAAATCGACCATTCCGGCAGCGGAGGCTTGATGGTCTGGGCAGGCATCCTTTTGGATGGTCACACACACCTCCATGCCTGATAGAGGAGCTGTGACTCTTGAGAGGTATAGGGATGAGGTCATGGAGTCCAATATCCGCCTTTTCAGGGTCCAATTGATCCTGATTTCCTTTTAATGTATGACAATGTGAGGTCACATAGAGCTAAGCTGTCCAACGAATTTCTGGAAATTGAGGATATTCGAGAGATGGATTGGCCAGCCAGATCTCTAGACTTTAATTTGAGAGAACATCTTGAACGGATTTGAAGAATTGGTATTGGTGATTTTGTTTAAATTGAAACAGGCATTTAAAGTATTTTTTAAAGGGGCGTTTTATAAATAGGCTGCTAGGTTATTAACTCTGGCAGTTCTTCTTTTCTTTCCTACCAATAGTAAGGGGGTTTGAAATTTAATAAATTTTGTAGAAAACCTGAATAATTAGAAGCATGGCTATTTCCACAGTTCGAGAGTAGCTATTCGGTGATTTATTGCAAGTTCTTGTGTCATGTTTACCTACACATTTCAAACATATTCTTTTGTACAAAATTTTGAATGGTTGAAGAAGCTTTGGTATCTATATCATTGATTTCGCTTTCTTTGTTTGTTTGAGTTAGGGTTCAGTTTTTACTTCTAAATTACTAATATGAGTTATTGAGTGTTGTGAATCCACTGTGTAAGCCTCTCAAAATTATTAGGGTATGTATTCTACTTATTGACAACAGTGTGGCGCTGCAGTAGTAGCGTGCGAAGTATATTGGATTATTCAGCAACAGATACTCTCGAGTGAGAGACTCCATGTTTTTCCTTTTTTCCATTTCTTTTAGTTAAAGAGTGTAATTCAAATAAAATTTGTATAATTTTTGGCATAACGACGTAATTATTCAACCCTGGCGTCTTAGGTATTCAACATAGTGGCATCCCTGCCGGGATTGGACGAAGTTTCTTTCATCCTTACGATACGTCAATCGGATTGTTAATAAGTCAACGCTCTTTAAGTGAGCCAAAAACGAAAGCAGAAAATGACTACTGAAGTAGAAATTGCCAAACAGAAGAGGAAAGCAGCCAGAGCTACGTATTCGAAGACAGTCAACAAATTACAAGAAATACTGGCCGCTGAAAGTCCAGATGTAGATGATTTAGAAATTCACCTTAATCAGCTTACGGAAAAGTACAAGTACTTAAAGATATCGGACGCGATATTCCTCAACTTACTTCAAAAGAAACCTGGCATTACTCATGATGAGTATGAAAAGGAATACGAAATCGCACAGGAGTATTATGAAAAGCTATCTACGTTTAAAATCAAGGTTAAAAAAAGCAATAGCTTCGGCCGGAAACGGAAGTTCCGCGTCTCCTAACCCGAGTTGGCACCCTGCTGACGGTGCACATGCCGCTGCGAAAGCGAAACAGTATTTGCCTGAAATTCGACTGCCTCAGTTCGATGGAGACCCACATAACTGGCTGACATTTTGAACTCAATTCAACAAAATACATGAAGTTTTAAGAAAAGATGTACGCGACAAGTTTCAATATCTTCTTCAATCCATGAAGCCGGACTCCATTGCAAAGCAGATAGTAGAATCCTTCCCAGCGACGGAGGCCAACTACAATAAAGCTATTGAATATTTAGAGGAGCGTTTTGGAAAAGAGAGCGTATTGATACAAATATACGTGCGAGAACTCTTGGAACTGGTCATAACTCACAAAACGAAGATAGATTTCCTGACTCTGTACGACAAACTACAGACTCAAATTCGTGCCCTTGAGTCCCTAGGACTTACATAGGATAAGTATGCTTTCCTGTTGCTCCCGTTGGTTGAATCTGCCCTCCCAACCGATTTAATTAAGATATGGGAGAGACAAAAAATGCCGATGCGGAAACAGGTAAGAATGATTTGGAATCACTTATGGAGTTTGTTAAAAAGGAAGTAGATACAGAGTTTAAAAGTAAGACTACTCGTGAAGTTTTAAGGCCTGAAAAACATGTCGTTAAGAAAAATAAGTACGATACTGAGGTAAAAAGTGTTACTACTGCTTGTGAATTGCTTAATGCTAATAATAATGCTAAGAATCATTTTTATGATAATAAGTTTAAGTATAAGAAACCAGTTTGCCTATTTTGTGATACTGTATTTCATTTACCTGAGAAGTGTGATAAGGCTTATTCTATGAGCTTAGATTATAAAAATGAAATTATTAAGAAGAGAATTGCTTGTTTTGTTTGTCTCAAATGTAACCATTGAGCTATTCAGTGTAAATCTAAACACAAGTGTCCCTTGCGTAAGAAACGACACTTTGTTGTTTTGTGTCCATATTTAAATTCTCAAAAAGCTGAGAAAATCTCAGATGGAGATAGTGAAATCAAAACTAGTGAAACCAAAACAAGCACTCTCAACAATTATATTGAAGTTTCTGATGTGTTTTTGCAAACTATTGTAGTTAAAATTAAAAATAGTTCTAAAGAAATGTTAATAAGAGCTGTATATGATTCAGGTGCTATGAAATCTTATCTGAGTGATGACATTGTTAAGAAAATGAATATTAAGTGTGTGGGTGAAACAAGAATCAAACAGTCATTATTCGGTAGAGTAGAAACCCCCGGGACGGTATACAAGAATTATTCAATTGAGTTAAGTGACATTAATGATGGTTTTAAGTGTAAGTTGTATGTTTTAGGTCAAAAATGTATCTGCTCTAGTCTAAAACAAATTCCATCTGGTCCTTGACTTAACGAACTTAAGTTACATAAAATAAAAATTAGTGATCTTAAGACCAATAATTTAAAGGTTGATAAGGAAATAAAATTGTTAATTGGTGCTGATGTTGCCGGTAAATTATTAACTGGCACACTTGTAAATCTTGAGTGTGGTCTGACGGCCATAAATACAAAACTAGGTTGCGCGATTTTGGGAAAGTTTAACCCTGGCACTGAGCCAACTTTTGAGAATTCAGCTTCTCTCATTACGTCATTACTTGTAAAGGAGCGATGTATAAGTGATTTATGGAGATTAGATGTTTTGGGAATTACGGAACCTCCAATTAGTAAAAAAAAAACTCAGTTTCAATAGGATACGCAGAAATATTTTGAAGAAACTTTGAGTGTTGATAATGAGGGTCGGTATGAGATTGCTTTGCCTTGGGTTTTAGATAATTCAGTTTTGCCTGGTAATGAGATTAATGCGGAAAAATACCTTTCAAGTGTAAAAAAAAAACTAACGAATTCCAATAATTTTGATAATTATGGTAAGATTTTTGAGGAATGGTTAGATCTTGGTATAATTGAGAAAACACCAACTGAGGAAGTAAGAGGTGTTCATTACTTGCCTCACAGGCCTGTAATTAAAGAAAATAGCACCACTAAGATAAGACCGGTGTTTAATGCTAGCTATCATTTACCTGGTGTCCCTTCTTTGAATGATTGTTTAGCAACTGGGCCAAACTTAATTGAAATGATTCCTTCTATCTTAAATCGTTTTCGTATGAATTACGTAGGTGTTACTTCTGACATTGAGAAGGCTTTCCTACAGATTCCCATAAGAGAAAAAGATCGCGATTTTTTTACGATTCCTATGGTTTGATAAGGGTAATCACGAACAGGTAGAAGAGTTTCGACACAGAAGAGTTGTTTTTGTGTCGAAGAGTTATAGTCCATATTTGCTGGCTGCGACTTTAAAATTTCATTTGGATAAGCTACCAGAAAATTTAAGACAAACTGCAGCTATTCTTAAGAGATCCTTTTATGTGGATAACTGTGTGACAAGTTTGCATTCTGAGATTGAACTTAGAAAGTTTTTCTCGGAATCGAAATCAATCATGTCATCCGGTCATTTTAATCTCAGATGTTGGAAGTCAAACGTTAGCAATGAAATCTTTGAGGAAGATTCCGCGAATGAAGATAGTATTTCTGTGTTGGATCAAAAATGGCACACAGATACGGACACACTGTCCTGCAAAATAGGACAGGCTAGTATTAATTCAAATGAAACAATCACTAAGAGAATAGTTTTGTCTGAAGCTCACCTAGTATTTGATGTTGTAGGATACACAGCTCCTGTTATGTTAACCCCTAAAATGATTTTGCAGGAAACATGGATCTCTAAGCTTAAGTGGGATGAAAGTCTCCCAGAAGATTTGGCTAATAAGTTTAAGTCTTGGTATAAAAATTTACATTTACTTTCAGGTATAAAAATAAGTAGGTGGTTTGATAAGTAAATCGATAACTTTACACTTATTTTGTGATAGTATCTTAAAGGCCTACGGTGCATGTGTATTCATCAGAGTAGAAGGAGGCGATGAGGTGAGAATTAGTTTAGGGCAAGCAAGGTCTAGAGTAGCCCCTTTAAAACCCATTACGATTCCCCGTCCGTAACTTTTAGATTGTAGCATAGGATCTAGATTACTCACTTCTATAATTGAAGATCTTGATCTATCTGAGGATGATGTTTATTGTTGGAGTGACTCAACTACAGCTTTGTGTAGGACACAACGTAACCAAAACTGCGGAACCTTCATTCATATTCCGGTTTCTGAAATACGTTTATTGACTTCTCCTTCTATGTAGCACCACATTTCAGGTACTCTTAACCCCGCTGATTTACTATCCAGAGGATGTTCTGTGGAACAGTTGATTGAACGTAAATGGTGGGAGAGTCCTATTTGGTTGCGTGAGAGGGAGGAAAACTGGCCTAAGTCTAATGAAGCACCGAGGAAGACTTAATTAATTCCGAAATTCGAAAAACCGTTATAACAATTTTGTTAAAAAATGAAGAGGATGTTAATTGGTATTACAGATATTTTTCTTCATTTAAGAAATTAGTCAGAATGTTAGCTTGGATTTTAAGGTTCTGTAATAATGTAAGAAATACAGATAAAATCTTTCTAAGGATTTATCTTTGTACGAGATAGAAAGAGAAGAAAGAACCTTAATGTTACTGATTCAAAAAGAATCTTTTAATGGTAAAAATGATGAAAAACTGAAACAACTAAGACCAGTAATGGACTGTCATGGTCTTATAAGAGCTAAGTCTAATGTTGTATGTAGGGATGATAAATATGATTTTAAGTTTCCTGTATTTATGCCTAGTGATCATCCTATTATAAAATTATTGATAATAAGTGTACATAATGATTTATTACATGCCGGTACTTCATTGTTAATGTCTAATTTAAGAGAGAGGTATTGGATTTTGAAATCACGTAAGACGATACGAAATTGTATTAATAAATGTGTCAAGTGTCAAAGGTTCAAGGCTAAAAAATGTGAGACAATCCCAGGAATTTTACCGAATGATAGAGTTCGAGATGCTAATGTATTTGAAGTTGTAGGGTGGGATCTTGCCGGTCCTTTGTATTTGAAAGATGGTAGAAAGGCATACATCGTACTATTTACTTGCGCTGGGTATCGAGCTGTGCACTTCCTTACCAAATGAATCCTTTTTACAATCACTAAGACGTTTTATTGAGGGCCGTGGACGACTATGTACAATTTATTCAGATAATGGCAAAAATTTTGTTGGTGCCGATAAAATTCTGCAAACCGTTGACTGGGATGGTCTCCGTTTTAAGGCTGCAGAACAAAAAATCCAATGGATGTTTAATCCTCCATCAGCTCCTTGGTGGGGCGGATGGTGGGAACGTTTAATTCAAATTGTAAAAACCATTCTAAGAAAAATTCTAGGCAGAGTGCCTTTAGATTATGAGGAGTTACAAACAGTATTATGTGATGTCGAGCAAATTGTAAACTCCCGACCTCTTACGTATGTTTCAGAGGACTTAGATGAGGACTCAAGTATCACACCACAAAAGTTCCTTCAAGAAACACCAATATTAGGTGTTCCTGATGTGGATAATATTGATAAAAGCAAACTAAATAAAAGATGTAGATACATACATAGATTACGCCAGACTTTAAGATCACAATTTCGAAGTCAATATTTAGGACAATTACGACAACAGTCTATTAAAATTTATAATACCCAACCAATTAAGGTGGATTAAATTGTTCTGCATGAGGATAATAATAAAAGACGTTCGCATTGGAATCTAGCTCGAGTTCTAAAAGTAATTCCTGGTCGAGATGGGCAAATCAGACTTGCTCTCATAAAAACTGAGAATTCAGAGTTGATACGACTAGTGTAGAGACTATATCGGCTAGAGTTGGAAAACCCAGTAGTGAAAACTGAGGATGAGCCGATTCCTTTAACCACCAGTATTGGTAGAGTAGTTAAAAATCCTGCTAAAAATTATGTAATGTAAAAATTCATTTCAATTTTACTGTAAGTGTTTTCTGTATTTCATTTTTCTAAGTATATAGTGTTTGATAATGTTTGTTTTTTGTTTTTGATAATGTTTGTGTGTATTGTTTGAGTAAATTGTAAAGAATATTACTCAAAGGTGGGAGAATGTTGTTAATCCACTGCGTAAGCATCTCAAAATTATTAGGGTATGTATTCTACTTAGTGGCATTAGTGTGTCACTGCAGTAGTAGCGCGCGAAGTATATTGGATTTTTCAGCAATTGATGATAGATTCCGGTTCCTGAATCTGACTTGATCAGACAACTGTTCCGAGCGCTCTACTCTTTTTTGATATTTTTGTTTCCCAGATCACCATTGGTGATAAGGGTTTGATAGTTTCGGTGTTTCCTCTTGGTTTTCACCATGGATCTGTCCATGGAAGTTAGTATTCCTGCGAATGACGAATTACTGCCTCCACCTGCGGAAGCTGATGGAATTGAGAATAGCGACACCTCAGCAAATGATGCTGAAAACTCCATTCCATCTCCTCGCCTTGACCCAGATGCCTCCTCTGAAGAGACCGAAAGGTTTTTTGTGGAACATGCTGACGAAGGGAGAAAATTAATTAAATTGAGAGATCGATATGCCCTTTGGTCGAAAAGATTCAGTATTGCTTCTACCAAGCAGCCAGATTAATTTACAAAGGTACATGCCGAGTTGGGCATTGTGTACGCACTACTCTCTGCTGTGAAGGAAAAAATGAATGTATCTCTTTTTAAGCTGCCGGCGACTGCTGCCATCCTCGACAAAATCATCGAGGCAACTAAAAAGAAGGCGGAGAAGCAGGCAAAGAAAACGGTGAAGAAAATTGTCGGCTCTTCTCCCGCCAAAATCCCGGAAGGAGGGGTGGCCTCAAACAAGACTCCGGTAAAAGGCGGAGCCAACGGCCAATCGAAGAAGAGATCGGCGGAAGCTGATAGATTTTCGATTCCTTCGAAGCATCTCACCACGAAGGCTGGTAAGATAAATCTTTTCTTTGCCTACGGTCCAGACGACCCATCCCCCTACTTCTATTTCATCCAAAGGAGATGATAATTCAGATCTAAGGGAGGAAGAAGAAGCTGGGGAACCAGTGAACCCCAACACACCAGTCAATAGACCTAAAATTCCTCCTTTTTTTCATAACTCCGAAGGGAGAGTGGAGACAACTCCTCGCCTTCACTAGACTTGAAGCGTCTTCGTTGTACAGCAAACTAAGCGGCCGCTTCTTACGTCTCACGGTTAACCATGAGACTGAGTAAGTAGACAAGTGTAAGCTTGCCAACTTTCTTCGCACTGAAGGAGTCGAGTTTAAATACTATATGCTGAAAGCAGATAGGCCTCTCAAACTCATTCTACGTGGACTTCCATCTTCCACTGATTTAGAAGAGGTTAAGCAAGAAATTGAAAGCGCAGGCTTTCATGTGCACAAAATCTCTCGCTTATCTAAATTTCAAACTAAGGCTCCCATGCCACTAATCTACTTCCAGATTCTCAACAACCTTAATGCAGAACAAATTTATAATTACACAGACATGTTCGGTACGCATATCAACATAGAGAATTATAGGGGTAACAAGCGCCCTTCTCAATGCTGGAGGTGTCAGGGGTTTTTCCACTCCTCTGAGGTTTGCCACCTCCGCATTAAATGTGTCAAATGCGATGGGGCGCATAGGGCCCGAGATTGCCCTAACGATTTCGACACACATCTTCGATGTGCAAATTGTGTAGGGGAACATGATGCGGATTTTCACCAGTGTCCCCGATTCCCAAAGAGCAAAAATTCTAGTTCAAAATCAAATAATAAAAATCAAAATAAAACTAAGAAAAATCTCTCCCCTAAAAAAGGTTGTTAACTCTACCAAGAACCAGCTTCCTCTCGAGAGTTTTTGACAGGCCACTCCTCATATTTTTTACTCCCAAATTGTTTCCGGACAATCTAAGGACCAAACTTCAGCCCCTATCAAAATTCTTCGGTTCCTTCAAGCACTGGAAATTTTGAGGATATTTTCCGTGCAGTAATTTCCATTGCCAGTGACGCAAATGTTGACGAGCAATTATTTTCTCGGGCATTTAGGGAGTGTCTCCCCACCCTCCGCCAAGTCACAGTGGCTGACGACAAGGTCTGCATTATTTTCGAGGCCTATGTCGCTCTCAAACACGGGTGTGCATATCGCGCTATCCCCCAACATTAAAATTCAATCGTGACGTACACGACATTTCAATTGATTTCTGGAACGCGAATGGTCTGCTTTCCAAGATTGACGAAGTCCGTGACTTCGTCACAGAGCATAATCTTGATCTGTTTTAGGTTCGAGAAACATAGCTTTAACCGGGGCAAGAACCCCAGATCGCCAACTATCGTCTTCACAAAGACGATAGAATAACTTTAACTCCTCGTATCGATGGAGGTACCGCTTTATACTGTAAAAGAAATTATGAACATTGCAGAGTCCTCTTACCGAGGTTACAGTATATTGATGCAACTGCTATCGAAATCAAAATTAATAATTATCCTCCACTGTGAATAGTTTCTGCTTATGTTCGCAGAACCCCACTTAATAGATGCCGTTTTCCAGAGGAGGACTTCATTAAAATTCTGGTCAAAACGTGATCATTGCTGGAGATATGAATGCTTGTCAAAAAGACTGGCATGATTCAAGATCAAACACTTTTGGATACAAACTCAAAAATTTAATAAGCAGAACTCCAGGTGCTAGGGTTGTTGCACCGTAACCCCTACGCACATAAACCCTATGTCCCGACAGGGGGCTGGGGATTCTATTATTGATCTTGCAATCTTAAGAAATAATCCCTTTAATTATGATATAAGAGTCATTCATGATCTAAGTTCAGATCATCTGCCA
This sequence comes from Nephila pilipes, assembly GCA_019974015.1. NCBI lineage: Eukaryota > Metazoa > Arthropoda > Arachnida > Araneae > Nephilidae > Nephila > Nephila pilipes. The sequence continues at coordinate 60,872 of BMAW01087860.1, forward strand.
GTCATTTTGACTCTTAATACAAACTATGCATTCATTAAACTTCCAGAGCAACTCTCTTCCAATTGGGAGAACTTTAAATTTGTTTTAAATTCTAAACCCCTCCCTATTCCTGAAACCTCCAGCAATGCTGATATTGAAAATTCCATCGAAAAAATTGGTGAAATTATTTCTGAGGCACTTGTGACGGCCTCAAAACCAAAATTTAAACCACCTCCTCTGAGACTCCCAATTGAAATCAGAAATAAAATTTGTCACAAAAATTATGTACGGAGAGTCTGGCAGAGATACAGGAATCCGGCTCTGAAAATTGAACTCCGTTCACTCAGTAATTAGATCAAACGAGATATTCGCCATTTTTCCCAGTCCAGATAGGAAAAACACATTGAAGGCCTCTCGCCTGATACAAACACCCTTTGGAGGGAAACCTCCCGACTCAGAAAGCCTTTTCATACCATTCCGCCCTAGGCAGTGTTGAAAATTCCATCCAAATCCCCATTGAAAAGGAGGAAGTTATACTAGCTGACAGCCTTCAAAAACAATTTGAACCCAATGAAGACGAGAATCCCAGAATCTTAGAAAACACCAAACGTAAAGTCCAAAGATTTTTGGCGTCCCCCACATGTCTAGACCTGGAACCAGTCCAAGCTAGTGAAATTTTGGACTTTATTCAAAAAGCAAGAATTAAGAAGGCACCGGCATTGGATATTATATCAAATCGCATCCTTAAAAACCTCCCACTAAAATTTATTTTTCTGTTCACGCTGCTCTTCAATTTTCTTATGGAGAACTGCTACTTCCGAAAGGCTTGGAAGATCGTCGTGGTGGTCCCCATTCTCAAGCCCCATTCCGATTATTCAAATCCTCTAAATTATCGCCCCATATCGTTACTCAGCTCGCTGAGCAAAGCATACGAATATGTTATTCTGAATCGCCTGGACCAATTCTGCAATTCCAGGAATATTGTTATTCCAGAGCAGCATGGTTTTGTTCCCAAGTGCTCTACAGTGACACAGTTGCTTAGAGTCACCGAAACGGTCCAAAATGGCTTTTCCAATAACAATGCCACTGGTATGCTTTTCACCGATATTGCCAAGGTTTTTGATAAATTTTGGCATGATGGGCTCATTTCCAAGATGATGCGACTTGGAATTTAAGACCAACTAATCAAAGTTATACACTCGTTCCTGGACTCTCGTAGTTTCAGGGTTCGAGTCGAAAATGCAATCTCCACTCCCCAGACCAATCCTCAGTGGTATCCCACAGAGATCGATTTTAAGTCCAAAATTTTTTTCTTTGTACGTAAATGACATCCCGAAGACGTCCAACATTCATTTGGCGATGTACGCCGACGACACTGCCATTATGTCCCAAGACATCTGCAATCGGAAAATTATTGAAAGATTGCAGAGGTACATATCTCGTTTACAGCTCTGGCTCATTAACTGGAAAATTAAAGTTAATGCATCTAAAAGCGCTTGCCTCCTCTTTACGAAACAACGGTGTATTGGCAATTTGCCAACAGTCACCATTTTCGACCAAACCGTCCCCTGGGTTACTGAATATAAGCACCTTGAACTAATTCTTGACGCAAAATTGACATTTGCCCACCACATCCGAAAAACCTATCAAAAGGCTTTCGGAATGAGAAGATTGCTCACTCGTTTGATTTTTCGAAAGAGCAAGCTGGCGATCAGGCACAAAATTTTGCTTTACAAGTCAATACTATGACCGATCATGTTGTACGCGTCACTTATTTGGGCGTCTGCGGCGACCACCCATCTGAAACGACTGCACGTCTTTCAAAATATCCACCTTTGAAAAATGATAAATGCTCTCTGGTTTGTTCGGAATGAAGTCCTGCATAAAGACCTTAAAATTGAATCAATTTTAGATTTTATTAAAAAACAATCATTTAATTTCTTTAATAGGATCCCTCAAATACCTAATGAACTGCTTCACTAGCTCCCAGCGTATGACGCAAGCATTGCGTCATCGCAAAAACGACCTCGAGCTGCGCTCGGACATTCCTACCATTTCCCAGTCCTCAAAAGACTGCGAGCGCATTGAAGCAATTCATTAGTGAAATTCTGCTAAATTTTTAAAATTCAGGACTTTACATCGATAAGTGGAAATGTCCCATGGTCAAAATGGACCTCGCGTAACACTGTCGACCACTTTCAAAATTTCGAAAACTTGAAAATTTAGGCACTTTTTCAAATTGTTTAAATTAAAAAAATTCATTTTCTAAGGTAGAAACAATTATCTCCACCAGGCGTCGCTAGTGGCGCATACTTCAAAATCGAATAATTCTCTCTTTTCGACTCATTCTTCTCGCGTTTAAAGTTTCCCATACTGTTAAATTGCTAAATTTTCCTTTAAATTGGTTTCGGTACGGCATTTCTTTTTAATTCATATAATTTCAATAGTTTAAACTTCTTTATTATAACCTCTCAAAATCCCTTGGACATCAGCTTTCTCGAAGCCGCCCACTCCCAAATCTACTACTAAAATTAGATGGCAATCGAGCGCCAGCGAGAATGCTGCTATTGCTCAGTGTAACATATGGAAAAAATTTAACAGGAACAATAAGAAACTTTAAGAAATTTGAATTTAAGTAAAAAAAGATAGAAATTAAGTAGTTAAGTTATTTTAATGGTGGTTTGGTAGAAATGTTTACTGTAAAACTGCAACCACTTCTACAACCTCCACATTTGGGGGGTAAGTGAATCTTTATCGGCTATTAGCGAACCTCTTTGTAAGCAAGCACTTATTTATAATATGAAATTATGGTGGTTTGAGAGGTTGTGACCATTTGGTAGTCTTGTATGCGAAATTTTGCTTTAGGTTTACTTCTGTAAAAATTGTTTGTGCTCTGATTAAGGGATTTTGATGATTTTCAATAGTTAGAAAAATATTCCGAGAAAGTTTAGTGATGAAATTCTCAATTTTTTCTATTTGTAGGTCATTGTGGATGACAGAGTTCCTGATGTACCATGGAGCATTTGTCATAATTCAAAGAATTTTATTTTGTAGGGTTTGAATACGTTTCAGATGGGCCGGGGCTGCAGTCTTCCAGACTGGGGAGACATAGGTGATAACTGGGCGCAAAATCTGCTTGTAGAGTAGAACTTTATTTCTGAGAGAAAGTGATGAGTGTCGTCCAATTAAAGAGATGTATTTTATTCCAGAATTTATCTTTTAGATGTTTAATATGTTTGGAGTAAGTTGATTTTTGATCAAGGTGCAGACCCAGATATTTAACCAACTCCCAAATCTACTCTTTGCCCATTGCTATGTATGCTTCTTTGCTTATGGCTACAGCATCCAATGGCAATGCGCGCTTTCGTAACTTTACTTTCCTAGTTTGTTTTGGCAGTTCCTCACTCTGTCGAAAGCCCAGGCGCTTGTTGCTTTGATTCTAACTTTGAAAGCTCTTTCAAATTAAGTAAAAATTAAATAATTATATTTTCTTTATAAATTATGATGAGAAGGTAAATTTAATTCATTAAATAGGAACCTCGTAATTTTAGCCGTTACCGTCAGCAACTGATACTCTCGAGTGAGAGACGCCATGTTTTCCATTTCTTTTAGTTAACGAGTGTAATGCAGATAAAATTTGTATAGTTTTTGACAAAACGACGTAATTATTGAACCCTGACGTCTTGAGTATTCAAAATTGAGAAGACATATTTATTGTGCTTGTCGTAAAAATAAAAAAGTTTCTTGTATTGAAAATTATCTATTATTATCAATTATCTCCAAACTATTAATACTGCCAAATCTCATTTATTTCACAAATTAACATGCCAACTAGAGTCCAAGACTCACCTAGTTATATGGCAATTTTTTCATGGAATACTGTTAAGTAAACAAAACTGAACGAGCACTTCCTTGTTGCCACAGCGTACAAAATAATATACTTTTTCAATATCGTTTAGTTCACGGTGAAAAAAAATTAAACAATGATAAATAAATTCACGTAAACAAAATAATAAATTTAAATAATTGTTTTGCTTTTAATATAATAAACTGAAATTTATAAAGTGGATCTCACAGTGCTCGTTTTTGGGGAGCGTGACTAGGAAAATGGCAAGGGGTTGGTATTTTTTTGGACAAAGAGTATTGCAAGTGGAGGCTATGAGATTGTAGTCAGCTAATTCTTTAATTATATCTTGTGGATCGTAATTGACTGAAAGACCTTTGATGACAATTTTATGAATTTGCTCTTCAGATAATTCGAAGGTGTAAGAATATTCTGTCAGACAGGATTTTGAATGGTTCGAAAAGCGTCAATTGCGGTGGGAAAACTTTCAGATTTTTATTATTGTATTTACCTTTAATTTCAGTATTTTGAGTTTTATTAATTGTTTCAGGGTTTCAACGTTAGAAATGAGTATGAGAGTAGAAAGCGTGTTTTTTCCTCTGTATAGATGTGTGGAAATTATTTTTTATCTAATTCAGAGTTCTAATGTATTAGCAGATACTGACAGCAATAACATCTGTTAAAGATTCGTTATTGCTGTCAGTATCTGCTAATTCGTCATCTTCTGAAAGATTGAAATACCTATAGGAGGTTTTAAGAATGAATTCCTGGTTTTAAAATTTTTTTTTTGTTAAGTTAGGCGATTCTTTTAGGGCAGCTTAATTTTCGTTTATTTTAAGTTCAATAAAACCGATGTTTTTGTTTGTCCAGGGAGTTTGGGCGTTGGAAGTTCATTCGAGTTTGTTGCTCCAAAGATAATTGGCAATTGTTATTTTGTTTACCAGATATATATATTTTTTTGATTGGCATTATTTTTATGAAATCTATGAATTTGAGATCGAACTTTTTAATCAAACTAAGATTAATAATAGTACACGTTGGACGCTTCGCTGAAGGTTCGTGTGGTGTTTTGAATTATCGATTTGATTAATTATGATTTCATTTTTTACAAAATTAACAGAATTTATTCATGCATTCATTGTCTTTGAGTAAAGTTTCACTCAGGATGATAGCTCCCTGTTGGTTCATGAAGCTGACTTGTACCGAAGAATAGAGAGACTTTAAAGTTGAACTATTCATTGTAATTGCAATCTAAAGGGAATCACTGATATAAAAAATATTAAAAGTTTATTCACGCTTCATTGGTGCTAAGAACCGTAAAAAGGGCAGTTCATCACAGGTTGAGAATTCGTAAGCCACTATAAATATGCGATTGTAATCAATTTAATGCAAAAATAAAGAAGAAATCAAAAGTCCATTCTGTATACTCTCCAATGTATATTATTATAATATATTAAATGTATCCTCATTTAATATATTTTTTTAAAATTGATGCAAAATTTGTATATTCAAAATTGTGAATAATACTAACATATTAAAATAAACTTACCAGATTCAACGAAATGGAATTTTCCACATTTTTGTAAATAAGGAGTATAATTATTCGGCAATTTCCAAGGTTCCTTCATTCGGAGCAATTATTTAGAAATTATCCAATAATTCATCAATAGCTAAAAATGGTAATCACTTTCTTTGACCCTAGATGACCATTTGCTGTTATTTATAAAATAGCATTTCTTCTCCATTCTATCCAGTCCCTCTTTCCTATTTTACATTTACAAGCCATTCAAAAAAACCTCACTATCCAAAGAGGTTACACTGATTCTCTAGAGGAATAAGGTTTCCATTTCGGGATAGTTATCACACTTTCAGGAGTCATGTTTCCCAGTCACAATGAATGTAGGGTAAAATTTGATCCACTAAAATAAATCCATCCTAATAAATTCAATAACAATATGGAAGGTAAATTGAAAACCAATACGAGGAATTCATGCACACCAAGTTATTTTGCAAACCAATCTGCTTACGAGAAGATGAAATTCTAGACAAAATCATATTCTATTGTTGAGAATTAAAGTTTCCAAAACTATTGTTATGCTTTAAATTCACAATATAGAGCATCTCATACAAATATGATTTCAAATTATATATTAACAACATTTACTAAATATCCTTAATATATGTTAAATAAGTAAATGTATAAAAAATACACACATATTGAGATATTAACACACATACTATACTTTACCAGTGAGTTGATTAAAAAAAAGTTAGAAAATGGTCTTCTGCATAAAGTTAAATGTGATTTTCAAAAGATTTCAACTGACTCAAGTTTTTGTCTGATTTGTATGTATATACAAATCCTCTGGTGGTAAAATCATTTGAGACCTTTTACAAAACATCTAAAAAATGAAAGAACAATCCATCCAAATGAACAGAAATTACAACTTTTTTGAGTGAGATAAAATGTCTAACATTAAATAAAATCACATGTATAATAAAACTGATTATACAAATTTATAACAATTCATATTCTTTATAGTTTTCAACAAATTTTTAAAACACTCCCGACACAGAAATTTTCAGTATTCTAGAAAAATCCTGATATTCTAGTATTTACAACAGCATTCCATATGTTACAAAAATGTCTTTGGTAAATCAATCTTAATTTTTTGAGGTAAATTCCTAATTTAGCGTACTTATTGGCACGTTTTTAAAATCGCGCCAAATACGGAATTCTCAAAGTCGGAATCGAGATGGCGTTTTAAAAGTTGGACAAAAACATGTTAACTGTAAAATATAGAAAAACATGAGCCGAAGCGGTAGAAATGTTAAAGAAACGGCAAAATTTTATCCGATAGACAAAAAACGTATTAAATCAGCGTTTTGTGGCAAACATTAAAATAAGAAATAGGGTATATCTTAATTTTACTTAAAACAATAAAACTTAGATAAATATATTTAAGATTGTATAAAATAAATATAAGATTTTTTTTCAATAAATAAACTTATAAATAACATAACTATGAAATGTTAAAAAAGGTAAGAAAAAACGGTGAAATTATGACCGAAAGACAAATGTGATCAGGTGGGTAAACTATGATGATCGTGTGAAGGAAATCTCTAAATGTATCATCATTCACAATGCTTTCTTCGACATTAATTAAATTAGTAATAAATAATAAATTAAAAAGTAAAATAATTAAGTAATATAACTAAATAAATTAAAAAAATAATATACTTAAGTAGTATAATAAATATTATATTAATAAGAAATATAATATATAGAATTAGAATAAATCAAATATAAATAGTATAATATAATAAAAATAATAATAAAATAAAAATTAAATTAAATCAAATATAAATAGTATAATATTAATAACAATTAAAATAAATCAAAGATAAATAATATAATATTAATAACAATTAAAATAAATCAAAGATAAATAATATAATATTAATAACAATTAAAATAAATCAAAGAAAAATAATATAATATTATATAATTGAGAATTAAAATATATATAGTATAATATAATATAAATAAGAATTAAAATATATATAATATAAATAAGAATTAGAATATATAGAAATAGAACAAATCAATCGCCAGAATAGAAACCAGATCCCTTTTCATAGTAGGGTTACCACAAAAACAAGATTTTTACGACTTTTTGGATGAGTTACCAAATTGGCAATTTATCGCCTTTTTGAAATTTTCCCAACCGCCAAGAAGTACGCTAATTTAAGATCCACCCTTTTATGCATTTAATCAAAACTTTTGTAATTATTATATCGAGGAAATCGACACAATACTTGTATCTTATAGAAGATAGTAATTAGCTCAATAGAAGTACTCGGGCCACAGTAAAATTTTCTCAGTTATTGTAGTAATTACAGAAATATGGTCATAATTTTTTTAAAAAATTGAATTTGATTTATATTATATCTAATGTACATCTTACGTTTACACAGTATTACACATCCATTTGACATTAGTTGTGACATTTTTGGTGACTTTATCACCTGCAAATGGAAAAGTATCAAAATCCTTTATCATACTTTTCATTTTTTTATGTCAAAAAGATTTTACTTTTAATAAAATGAAAAATTGTACTTAATATTCTACAAATGGGTATATTGATGAGAAAATCATTCAATAAAAGTAATACACATGTCTGCGATTTAAATTTCATATTCTACAGAAATATCTTTTATAAATCAATATTTTTGATTTTCAACAAATCAAAACATTCATAATTATTAGATGAGGTAAATTTATGTAGTATTGATAATTTATAGAATAAAGTAATTAGCTCAATAAAAGTACATATGCCAAAGTAAAGTTTTCGTTATAATTATTTTTTTTTAAAAAAAAATTCATTTTGATGTAAATTATGTTTCATGCACATCTTATATTAAAGCTTAATAAAAATTGTTTAGTTGTTTATAAAATATAAAGAACATATATAAAAAAAGACCTTAAGACCATACTTTTTATTTATTATCCTTTATGTCAAAAAACTTTTACTTTTAATAAAATGTTTAAAAAAAGTACTTAATATTCTGTAAATGAGTATATAGATCAACATAAAAAGTCATTCAAAAAAGTAAAACACATACGCCTCTGTTTTAAATCCATATATAACACTATAAATAGATGATCAAATTCATACAACACATTTACTTGAAATACAATTGTATATAAATGAACTTTGTGATATATTTGAAAAATATCAGAATATATCAAATAAAAATCTTAGTAAAAATTACTCTATACCTTAAAAATTATGTACCCCTCAAATTACAAATGTCCTCCATCAAGTGAATTTGAGGAAAAAAAAGGATTTTTATAGTTAATATGCAAATGTCTTCGTACATACAATTTTCAGGAAATATCACAAAAATAAAGCTTTTATTCAGAATGAATATGCAAATATTTTTAAATTATTACTAATAGACAAACTATCTCAGAAATTTCACAAATATAGGGATTTCCCAAGCATGAATTCTCAAAAATGTGTAAGTTACAACTTACTCAGAAATCCTTCGTACAAATTTCACAACCACATAAGGCTTTTCCTTCCAACATATGCATTCATGAGTACTCAATTCCCCTCTTTTGATAAAGACTTCATAAAAACTTAATAAGCCCTTTTTTTTCCTTGGAATGAATATGCAAATGCCTAATTAGATTTTTCCCCATTAGAAAGCTTTCTTACAAATGAATAACTTAATACTTTTTCCCCATATGAATACACAATCGAGTTTATAAGTGTCCACTGACTGAGAAAGTCTCACAAACATAAGGCTTTTCCTTTATATGAATAAGCAATACAGTTTTCAATTTTGACTCATCGTGAATGAGTCAAACGGACTTTTAAGTATCCTCCTATTGAAACAGCCTTCTCATTAATTTCACAAACAAAAGGCTTTTCCTTTCTATGAATATGTGAATGAGATTTCAACTCTTCACTTTGTGAGAAAGTTTCTTCACAAATTTCACAAACATAGGGCTTTTGCTTTGTATGAATACGCAAATGAGCTCTCAGGCTCTGACTCGCCGTAAAAGCTCTCATACAAATTTCACAAACATGAGGCTTTTCCTTTGTATGAATGCGCAAATGAGTTTTTAAACATCCGCTTCGTGAGAAAGCCTTCTGACAAATTTCACAAGCATAAGGCTTTTCCTTGGTATGAACACGCAAATGTCGAATCAAGGATGCATTATTTATGAAAGCCTTCATACAAATGTCACAAACATAAGGCTTTTCCATTGTATGAGTACGCAAATGACTCTTTAAGTATCCATTAGATGAGAAAGACTTCTTACAAGTTTCACAAACATAAGGCTTTTCCATTTCATGGAGCAACAAATGATTTCTTAGGTAAGAACTTAGCGAGAAAGCCTTCATACAAATTTCACAAACATAATTCTTTTCCTTTGTGTGAGTCAACAAATGAATTTTTAGGTAAGATTTTTGTCCGAAAGCCTTCATACAAATTTCACAAACGTAAGGCTTTTCCTTTGTATGAATACGCAAATGAGATTTCAACTTTCCACTTTGCTTGAAAGTCTTCTCACAATATTCGCAAACATAGGGGTCCTCCTTTGTATGACTAAACAAATGAGATTTTAAGCGATCACTTTGAGAGAAAGTCATCTTACAAAAGTCACAAACATAAGGCTTTTCCATCGCATGAGTGCGCAAATGACTCTTTAAGCCTCCACTATACGAGAAAGCCTTCTTACAAGTTTCACAAACATAAGGTTTTTCCATTGTATGAGTAGTGAGCAAATGACTCTTTAAGAGTCTACTACACGAGAAAGTCTTTTTACAAGTTTCACAAACATAAGGCTTTTCCTTTGTGTGAACACGCGAGTGTCGAACCAAGTCATTACTTTTTGTGAAAGCCTTCTTACAAATTTCACAAACATAGGGCTTCTCCTTTATCCGTGTACACAAATGTTTATTTAACGATCCACTTTGCGAGAAATCTTGCTTAGAAATTTCAGAAACATACGGCTTTTCCATGGTATAAATTCACAAATGAATTTTTAATGTCCACTTTGCAAGAAAGTCTTATGAGAAAATTAACAATCAAAGCTTTTTCTTTCTTCCAAAACACATATGTGTTTTTAAATACAGCTTTTGCAAAAACAGCCTTCAGTTAAATATCACAAAACAAAATTTAGCCTATTTAATAAAAAACACAAACTTTAGGTTTCTTAGTTTGAATATTCATACAAATTTATTTTCAGAAATTTTAGTTATGAGATAACTAAACATGATACACAAATAGGGATTCTGACTTCAATGAGCATATAAATGTCATTTTGAGATGTGTCTACAGAAAAAAATAAAATGAATTATGAGTTTTTCAAAGTAAAATATTCGCTTGAGTCAAATAACTTCAGTGCATGAATGACTAATCATCAAGTAAACATGTTAAGTCGAAAAAATTTCTACAGCATACATTTCAAATAGTTCTATTATTTGTTTGCATTAGCAAATGCTTCTATGAATGGCCTAGTATCACTTTTTTTTTGAAAATATTAATAAATTTTTTGTCCTTTTCTGTAATGTAGTCCACACTGCATGGCTAATTTTGTTACATTCTTGTTGCTTTCCAATTTTTAAACCTCTACATAAAAGCTTCGTGGAAAGACATTTTAGTTTTGAATGGCTTGTCACAATCAAAGTAAACACGCTTTTATAACATCCATAGACTATGAAAAGGGTTTCATTTTCCTAACTCGGCAATAAATAAAATCAAAAGCAATAATTATTATTTAACTGAATCATATTACACACGGTTCGGCGGCAAATGCTTACGGTTAAGTAAGGTATATCAAATTTTTAAAGTATAAATTTCTTCAGGTTAAAAACTACGTTTCACTTGCTGAAAAATATAATTTGAAACTTTTCAATAGAAAAAGATGACTTGAATTCAAATGAATAGTTTAATAGAGATTTATTGGCTTTTAGTCTGATATTGAGCAGGAAAGGCTATTATCTGTTTTAAATGAAGCTTTTCATTCAATATATGGCGAAGTGTTTCAATTTCAGCACGAGTGTTCTGAATACTTATTTTCTCGCTGCCGCTTCGAAAAAAAAAATTAAAAAGTTATTTTACACAGCGGATTTATCTATATATATCTTATAAGCGATATACCACTGACTGACTCATCATGATATCTCTAATACTATACAATCGATTGACTTGTCTTGAATACAACCCAGAGGTAATGTCTCGGAGCGCAGCGTTTAAGAGAGGGCGGAACAAGAGCGGTTTCTCTACCCTGGTGCATTATCTGTCTGTACACTCAAAGGAAAGCAGCTTGATTCTCATTGGCGCGAGTGCCGTAAGAATTTCGCGGTTGTCTAGTTTAGCTCTTTAGCGCTTTTTTTTTTACATTTGTGCCTCATAAGTAAGAGTTTAAATCTAAAATAAAATCATAGTGCTTAATTTTAATTTTTGTTACTTCTACTTAAAATCTATCTATAAATCATGAACATATATATATATATATATATTCATGAATTTCCTTTCGCAGATGAAAGATTTCTAACTTTTTTAACTATACAAAAACAGGAAATGAAAAATTATAATAATAATAATAATGACTTAATATTACAAGTCTTTATTATGTTTATACTTTTATTGATATTTCTGGTTACTGTAAAAATGAATGAATTTTTTTTTATGTATAAAATATCTTTTTAAAATATACTACATATTAATAGATTAAATCTTTTAAGAAGTATGCCTTTATTAACATAGTTTCTGTTATATAGTTAAATTTTTATGCGCACGATTTATTCATTAAAACTTAATAAAATTTTATTCGAATATTACGTTTTCTTTCAATTCTTGAATTAATTCTATATTGCTTTAGTTTTCATAAAATACATTTTATAAAGCTTATTCTTAAATTTCTAACTTAAAATGGAATAAAATAGTGTGATCCATGTAACATTTTCTAATTTTTGTTGCATTTTCTGATTTACATTAGCATTTACTAATACATTCAGACACAAAAAAAGGTTATTACTTTTCTCTTTGGTAATAAATAAATACCAATTATTTGTGTAAATTAAAAGAACAATTGAGTCGTAAAAATTGTGACTTTGTTTATTTCAAATGAGAATCACTCGTAAATAAATTTGGGGAAAAAAACGCAATAACAAAAAAAAAGTCGCTTTTACTCCTTTCTTTTCTAATTATTTAAGTAAGCAGAGTCACCCATACTTTCAACCACAAATCACATTTCCAAATATTTCAAAAAAAAAAAAAAAAAAAAAAAAAAAGACTAATTCTATTTTTTTTTCAATGAAAATGGATGAAATTTTCCATGAAGCGTTCAGAATCCATGAATATTAATTAAATCACTATATGGTATCACATTTAAATTAAAAACCTGCTCATAAAATCACGACCAGCGAAATCTTCGCCTACTCAGCAGATGATGCAAAATGTGTTTTTAAAAATGTGGCGAGATTAGAATAAATTATACGAAACATAATTTTAGATTATTTTTTTTTACCGTTAAACAAAATATTTCTTTGTCATATTTCGAAACTAGAGAGTGGATGTTATTATCAATGTTTAGTTTAATTTAGTTATTAGGCTGCATTTCAAATCGATAAAATTATCGTTAACAAATTAATTCTTATAACGTAATTTTTTTTTAATTAATTAAATTTTTCAAGCCAATTCATTCACGATAACAAATTTCTTCTTGTAATATGTCTAGCACACTTGTAAACTATCAATGCACTATTTCAAGACAGTAATATTAAATACGGGCCATCACCACTGAGTTTTTTTTTGTTTTTTTTATGCGAATGATGTCAATCTCAACTTTGGTTTCATAACATTACAGGTATGGTAAAAAATAAATAAACATTAACGGACTTCGTTTACAATAAGAAATTTTTACTGATCATTCTGTGACTATCCAAAATCCATTTTACTAAGTAAAATAATGTCATTCGTCGTAATATTTATATAGAAATATAACAAAAATAAATATTTTTCTTCAAATAAAAAAAGGTATTTCCATTTAACTACAATTTTATCTGAACTTTCCATGTTATTTTGCAAGATTTTAAGCCATGTTATTTAGTTTTATTCCTATTGTTGCAATTAAGGATATTGATATCAAAGACTCGTATAATCCGTTTTAGAAAATATTTTATAAAAAAAAAAATTTAGAAGTATTTCCATTTACATCATTCTACACTAATAGAGTAATAATCCTGAAATTGTTTTCAAATGTACGCTGTCTGATGTGCGACTAAGAATTCTATTTTTAGCTTATTATTTTCCCACTTCCTGTATGCTCGTATAACACCTTCCTTTTAATAATTTAAAAATCCATCGGAAGGTACTTCTTTTATTAAATTGCAGCAAAACTCGTTTCAAGTGATTTATTCCATTTTCACTTTTGATCTTTAACAGGGCGAAGTGACTAGACCTTAACGCGCCATATATATATAACACATCGATCAATAACTCCCGAAACTAACCCAGAGATGGCGCTCGTAGTAAACCAGTAACCAGGTCTTTCTAGAGTACTAACCTTTGCTTGAAACGTGTCAAAATTTTAAGTCGATCGGACCAGGAAAAAGGTTTTTTCCAAGTGGGTGCCGCGATTGCTTTCGATGGAACAAAAACAGCAACGAGTCGATGATTCAGAAAGCTGTTTATCGCTATTTACTCGCAACAAAAAAGATTTCTTGCGAAAAAAAAAAAAATGATTTGTGGAAAAGCGTTGGAACGATTGTATCACCCTAAGAGGTGATTAACAAAAGGTGTTATGTTGATGAATAAAAAAAAAATTTTGCAAAAAAAATGTTGTTTTCAATGTTAGACTCGGGAGAGTGAGATCTATTTGATATATATATATATATATATATATATGAAGTAATAAGATAACTATACATGAAAATTTTAGTAAATGAATTTATGGAACATGTTGAATGTAATTTAAAAATGAAAGCGATGACGTTGAAATGAAAACAATAAGAAACACTGAAAATGCGGAACTAGTCTAGTTGTATTTCTCCTACCTGGGTTGTACCCTAAAATAGGTGAAGTATTTTAAATTTCTTCCTTTTGACATTGATGGGGGGCATTTTAAGTGAACCCTCTTTCTTTCGGCTTGTCACTTTCTATACAAGAACAGAAAACTTCCTCTTAGGAAAAGCTCTTTCTTAGAATTCCCTTTATCCCCGAATTCATGGTATCTTGAACATAGAGGGAGGAAGCGAAATCAACAAACCGAAAGGGGAGGGAGCCTCATAGAAAACATTTAGAAGATACAATTTTTGCTTATTTGATATTCTCGGAGGTGCAATGTAACGTAGATTAATCTCCATCCCAACATTCCAAAACAAGTTTTGAGTAGCTTCCTACATAAGTATCTGCTGTAATTCATAGTGTTCAGAAAGTAATATGAATGTCATTACGATAAATAATTCGATATAAAAACCAACGTTTTTAAAAATAACGTTTTTATATGAAGGCAAAGTTTATTAGAGAAAATTATTGAAATATTAGTTAAAACTGTTAGTTATTTTTAACTTTAAAATTTACTTAAAAAGAGACATTTGTGAGAGAATTAAAAAATTTATAATACTCATAAAATCAAAACATGCATTTGAAAGTTTGTAAGTCATTCTATTAAAAAAAAATGGGAACCAGAATTCTGAAAAAATTATTGTGATAAGACACGGTTCCAAATATTGGAAACTTTCTTTCTTGCGAATGATTACTGACTGAAAGTCAGCAACCCTTACTATCTCTTTGTGAGTACAATAGTTTTACGAGGCCTCATGTGGTGTGGGGAGTGCCCGGTGTTCCCAGAGGGGGAAAGAAATTTTTTCCTCAATCCTAAAAGCGCCGAGAGGAAAGAATATTTTGACTTATTAAAACTATTGAAATATTAGTTAAAACTTGTCGCAAACGTCTAAATATTGCATTGTTAGGCGAGTACGAACGTTTCCCAAAATTTCAAAGCTCTAGCTTGATGGGAATTTGGTTAAATTAACGATCGAAAATTTGATGACACACACACACCAAGTGAAATTCAGAAAAACGTTGTAAAAAAAAATAAAGATAGAAACAGCCTTTAGATTATTTTTGTTGCTGATATGTTTCTAAAAGTATTTATGAAATACTCTAGTTAATTTATGTATTATTAGTTACTAAAACAAGAAAGAAATATTTTTTCTATTTTTATATTGAGATAGAGGAAATGGCTTTCGCATTCTTTGTTTATATTCCTCCAGAATCGAAATTCGGGTTTTTGCCATCATTTAGATTTGAATAAGGAATGTTTTGAAACTTGGGTCGTTTAGTTTATTTCAATTGTTAAATCACATGAATCGTCTTCGAAACTGTGGCAAAAGATTATATTTTTACCCCCTATTTTTTTTAGGCTTTGAATATAAATTGAACACATTGTATATATATTTAATAAATATAACAATTGAGTTTCTTAAAATCTTTAATGAAAGTGAATAAATATTGCTAAAGCTGCGGAGGTAAAAGTTTTTTTAACATTTATGGGAGGTTTTATGCTTTTTATGACTTCATTTTTCATTCATATTCTTGCTAATCTGCAATGTGCAAAACATTTTTAAGAAAAAACAGTTAAAATTTTGAAAACTGTTATAAAAATACTTAGCTTTTTGGTGAGGAACAGAAAGAACAAAAAGAGTTTTTCCAATTCAATGCAGAATATGGAAAATAAATGGACCCACTTATACAAAAAATTTCCAGTGCATTTTCATGCGAACAGCTTTACTCGAATAAGTTGATGGAATGATTATTTTATCTTATTGCATTGTAGTAGTATCCACCATAGCTAAATAATCCTGTTCGTAAGTTCGTGACTAGCAATGTAATAGTCCAGCTGAGAATTTGAATCTTGATTGTGCTAACACCCGCGATGTAGTGGGCTGTTGCAGGTTAAATTGCCCGAGGTTCAAAGTGCTTACGTTGTGTGAGAAAATAGAAAAGTGGGGTGCCAGCTCAGGTATGGTCCTCGTCATGTGACCATGTTTCAAACTACGAAAAATTTATAGCTTGTGTTTCTCCTAAGAGCGACGTTAATAAATAATAATTGCATTACAATATCATTAATCTTAGAAAACTTCATTTTCAAAATACCATTTCAAAATTTAAAAAAAAAAATTCTTTTCCTTATTTAAATAAACAAATCAGAAATGAATGAAAATATTTTTGGGAAATTTATTATATTTTTCCAAAATTTATTAAAAATAATATGTTTTCCCCTTTTTTTTTTTTTTTTTTTTTTGCCACTATGAAATAAAAAAATAAATCAACAGGGACAATTCGTAGCAATTAGAAAATGACGTTGTGCTAAAATATATTTTAAGATGAAAATTCCAAAGAAAATTAAAAATTTTTTTAGTATGGTGCAGAAGCTTTTTAGTAGTTAATATTTTTATTCATTACCGAAACATAGTTAAATAACTTTGTTCCTTTAAATTTATTCCCAACAAGAAACAAGCATTTGTATTCATTGAGTGAAAAATATGATTGTAACGAGAGAACTTTGAAAGAAAAAAAATTCCACATTCATTTTTTACATAAAGAGTTGTTTCATTTTCGAAATTAATGATAGAGGTGTGCAAATAGTTAGATTTTGCAACTTTTCCTCCAATTGAATAATTCTTTTCTATTATTAGTCGCGAATATTTGTTTTTTTTTTTTTTTTTGTTATGAATGAATTCAATGAAATTCTTCTTCTTTTAAAAATTCTTCACCTTTATTCATCCCAATAATTAAATAATTTTATCCGAGAAATTTTCCTCTATATTGGACAAACCGATTCCATTATCAATTATTAATTAAGACATCTAATAAAATATTTTTATTTTTAACTTAGTAACAATTTTTACAGATTTTATAAGAACTTAATTCCATTCGAGTGCACTGTTAGCTTAACATGATATAGAAGGGGAAAAAAAATCTCTTTTTGAATTAAAATTATAAAATGTGTTTATTATTCAAGGCTGACTTCTTTACTATCGGAATTAATATTTGGATGATGTACTTAAAAATATTGTTTTGAAATAAAGTTTTTAAAATTAGAACCCCAATTATACGACTTTTCTCCTATTTTATATTGGATACATTAAAACATTTTCGATATGTTCAAGCTCAAATTCTGCAATATCAAAGTCACATAACGAACTATTTGGCGTCATTCTGAACTAAGGTCGCTGCTGTTTAGCCTAGCTGTCATTATCCCAAACTTGCGACCGGTTTTCTTTTTCGTCGTGTTGTGGGTTCGAGCCCTGATTCCACTAAACACCCGGGATGTAGTGAGGCTGATACACGCGAAATCTGCTCGAGGTCCCAAGTCTCCCGTATGGTGTGGAAGTTTGGAGACGGAGATGCTAGCTCAGGTGTCATCTTCATCACCGGAGCGAGGTTTAAAAGGACGAAGTTCGTCGCCAACGGCCATAGTGTTGCTTCTCAGAGCGACGTGAATAAATAATCGCAATCACTGCACTAAGGTCAGGTGATCAAAAAATACCGAAAACTATAACTTCTTTGTATTCTTCGTGACTGTTTTTGGTCAGTACTCAAACATCGTTCGCTAGAAATTCACATTCTTAACCATTAAGCTGATTTATCTTTCCCATTTTAAAATCTGCAGTAAATTGCTTATTATTATTATTCATAGAATATATAGCTAACCTCTGATTGTAATAGCATTGATTCCACATTTATACGATAAATAAATAAAAAATTTAATGTAATTATTAAAAAAGTAATTTGAAATTGACATTCTTATATACTTTATTTTTGAAACAAGACCAATTGCAAATATACCTTTTTATATTAAAGTATAATTCAAATATTTAGGACTTTAAATCTGTTGGATTACAATGACTACTATTTTCGCAAGTTATTTAGGAAAAATAGGAAAGGACAAATTGTTCGTAACGAAAATAAATTTAATTACTACAATTTTCGTCAAAAAAGTAATTTGCATAAACGTAAGAAAAGTCCATGGCTTATAAGAAGCAACTGTAATCTAATGTTCCATTTCTTGACATGGGTTTCATTTATTTAACAATTAATTGGAGCCACATATAAATTATTTCTCCACAAAATCTGTTAAGTTAAGCAATTATTAAAATAACTTTTAGCACATAATAAAAATACTATGAAAGAAATTAAAAACAATAATAAACATTAATTCTGCTTTATTTTTTTTCTATACACAAATTTGCGATACTAAGCACACGTTCTGTTATAGTTTCCGACTAAAAAAATTCAAAATAACAAATATTGCTCGTATTTTATTGCTTGAGTTAAAAAAATATTTAAATTAGCAAAAATTTTTAAACTGCTTAGAAATGTTTTTTTGTGTGCCTTAAGGCTCCCGTCTACCCGCCATTTTGATTTCATCAGCTTAATGTTAATCCTATGGACTTTTGACTTTTAATTCTCACATCTTTACTATTCGACATATTTGAATGCAATAAAGTGCATCTGAAAGAGCAAAAAATAACAAATGCTTCTATGGAATTACTTTTTTCCTCCGATTTTTAAAAATATTTGAAAATATTCTTTAAAGACTGGAAAACTCAAAAACGAACAATTAAAATAAGAATAAAAATATTTTTAAAAATCTTAGGAAAAAAGTAATTCCACAGAAGCCTTCATTATTTTTTGCTCTTTTAGATGCATTTTATTGCATTCAAATATATCAAATAATAAAGATGTGAGAATTAAAGTCAAAAGTCCATAGGATTAACATTAAGCTGATGAAATCAAAATGGCGGGTAGACGGGAGCCTTAAGAATTGAAATAAAATTTAAGTACACATTCAGACACTAATCTGATCACATATTGACCTTATTTCAAGTTTCTCGATATACCCCGATTCAACAGAACACGATCGGTTTTTCTCTACTAAATTTTTTTAAGTATTCTCTTGTTATTCGCCATTTATCTTATAAGTTCTCTTATTAATTCATTTATTATGAGAGCCCATTGACCATCTATAAAAAATTGAACAGAAAAGAAAAATTAAAGGGATACATACTTGTATGTAAAATAATATTTGATAATACTTTTAAGTTAATATATATTATAATGTATGATGCACAACACTCTTATAAATTTGTAGAGTAAGAACATAATACTCCAAAAATACACATTTGCGTTAGGTTATTTTGTAAATTAGGTTAGCTGGTCTCTAACTCTATTCACTTTGGACATTAGCAGTGAAAAAGTATCCCCACCTTTAATAAGATTTACTGAAAATTAGTCCTTGTAATTTAACAATAACTAAAAGTTAAAGTAAAATTTATTTCATTCGCTTGCGATTTGCTCAAGTAAATATTTATTTTAAACAATGTCTCAATTTTTATGTGGTAATTTTTTAAATTAATAATTAAGATATTTTTTTAATTCTAAATATAAAACATATCATGCAAATTTCATAAATTAAAATTAAAAATGAAAAAAAAACTAGTAAAGAAACTTCAGAATATATTTAAATTAAAGTGAACTGCTTGATTTACAAATTTTTTTTTATCTTAAATAGAATTAATATTAATGCCTGTAGATTTAAAAACTTTCTAATAAGAGAGTCCTTGTGTACTTCTGAGATTCTTACTTGCAAAAGTAAAGGTGATAGAATGAACTCAAATAATAAATTGTAAACGTAATTATAAAACAATACAATAAAAGCTCTAATAATCAAATTATATGACGAAGAAATTATTAATTTGTTAAAAAATAATTTTAAAATGATATTTGTAGTTCAAAAGTTTATTCAAATATTAAAAAAGGTAATTTTTCACACATTTACATATTTCATAGGTCTTATTTCTTCAAATAAGTTGGAGCTTTTAATATAATTACGTTTTGTTAGAAATATTTATTTTTTAACAGCTGGCGAATCGAGCAACAGGAATATTAATAACGAAATTGTTCGCCCAGAGTAGCTGAAGGCTTCCGCCATTTTGATTTCGCGAGTGCTATGCTAATCCTACAGAATTTCTACTACCGTTCTCACATCTTTACTCCTTTATCTATTTGAATGCAGAAAGTACATCTGAAAGAGAGAAAAAAAAGTTTCTGTGAAATTATAATTTTGATCTCATTTTTAAAATTACTTTTATGTCTATTTTAATGATTCGTTTGTGTGTTTTGGGTTCTTTAAAAATATGTCCAAAATTCGGGGGGAAAGTGTGATTAGATACCTATCTCCATTATTTTTAGATTTTTCGGATTCACTTTTTTTTTGTGCACTGAAATTGATAAAAAATAGTGTGGATTTGAGGAACTTAGTAGAAACTCTACAGGATTAATAATACGTTCTTTAAATCAAAATAGCTGGTAGACGGGAGCTTTAAATGTTATTCTCATTTTTGTGCGACACAATTGATCATTTTGTAGTTTCATACCTTAATGCTGACTTAAGTCTGAATTAAAAAGCGATATCTTTCTTTTGAATAGATAACTTCATCAGCACTTTTATGAAATAAATTTAAATTTAAATATTTAGCCACAAAATATACATTTTTTAATTAATTATTTTTCTTTACTGTATTATACATGTCTAGTTCTGATAAATCCTATAGATCGATATTAAAGACAGTGCATCAAAACATAGATTTTCAGTATATGAAAAATAGAAATCAGTGTTATGGCATATTTCAACATGAAGATTTTGAAAGTATACTCATAACCGAACAAGAATATTGAAGTGATCAAGAATATCATATTCATATCGAGAATTGTAAGATATACATCCTCTGTGTCGGCTTTCAAAAAGTAATTTTTTCCTTAAAAATGTTACGTGAACCTCTTTTATTGAAATTAAAATTATCAATCGAACAAAAATAGTATGTATGTGATGTATATGATGAAATACAACACTTTTATTTCTTTTAAGTTTTGAAGAATACTCGTAACAGGTCAATTGAAAAGTCCTCGGCCTGGAACATAGATGGCCCTACTAGAATTAAATCCATATGTTTTTTAGTTAGCCCTACCCCCAAAAGATGCGTGTATAAATTTGACAGCTGTCGGATCATTAGTTTGTGAATTATAGCATTTTGAGGGAAGCAACTTTTGTTATTGTGAAAAAAATGGATAAAAAGGAATTTCGCGTGTTGATAAAATATTGCTTTCTGAAGGGAAAAAATACAGTTGAAGCAGAAACTTGGCTTGATGCCGAGTTTCCGGACACTGCCCCAGGAAAATCAACCATCAAGGATTGGTGTGCTAAGTTAAGACGTGGTGAAATGAGCACCGAAGACGGTGGACGCCCCAAAGAGGTTGTTACCGACGAAAACATTAAAAAAATCCACAAAATGATTTTGAATGACCGTCAATTGAAATTGAATGAAATAGCAGACACTCTAAAGATATCAACTGAACGTGTACATCATATCATTCACGAATATTTGGGTATGAGAAAGCTCTGTGCAAAGTGGGTGCCGCGCGAGCTCACTTTTGACTTTTCACTTTTGCCGGGGACTTTTCAATTGACCTGTTACACGCAAGTGATAAACTGATCAAACACAGAAATATGAGTATAGTATATCTGTGAGTCAAGAAGAGAGAGACTAGTGTAAAAAAGTTGCTAATTCATTATTTATATCCAAGACAAAACATTCGTTTTCATATTTAATTAATAATTAACACAACTACAAACTCCTAATTCTTAAGAGTTTTTAAACTTTCTGCATAAAATAGTTATTTGGCATCAGTTTCGTTGTTTTTTTTTCTTCCTGAGTTCTGTAATATTTACATAGATTCAGCATATTAGGTAGCAAAATATTGCTTGAATTCTAATCATGAGGTATTCATGTAACCTAAAGTAATGAAGTAATATAGTAATTCAATTCTTAGAATAATATTTCTCTTTTTAGAAATGGGATACTGCAACAATTTTTAAAAAACACTCTGTCTCAAAACAAAACGAAATACAGTTTCTTTTCAAAAACCGCTGCTTGAGAATATCAGTATAAGATGGACACCCACGACGACTTTGTAAGAAAGGAGAGAGAAAGAATCATATTTCTAATGTTTCTGATGTCAATAAACCAGATGGCGAAATCGAGAACGACCGGACATAATATGAGGAAGAATAGTGAATTTGTCACCTAAAAGCTATTACAGTATGCTTCTATTTCATGTTTTACAATATCTCCTAAGAGGAACTCCACCCAGTTATGCAGCTTTCTTCCCCTCCCCCCCTTTTTTTTTTCCAGCAAAGATTCAAAACACGTCCAAAAAAAGTTTTTTAAATATCCAAATTAAAAGCCTCGGGACGTCCTCACGCAATGAGACTTCTGCACATATTATCTGGCATAAAATGCTTGACTTATAGATTGCTCGTGATTAAAAAAGCTAGAGTACATTTTTATTTGCATCGCAGTATTCTAATCATGGCCACATTTCGAATGTGTTTCTTGTTTTAAACTGTATTTATTACATTTTACACGATTTTCTTAGTTATGCATGCATTTAACTTTTATTATGCATTTCATTATTTATTCAGTTAAAAAAATATTTTTAAAAAGAATTACCGTATTATACTTTTAAGAAATTCCTTAATTATGAAAAAGTCGGAAAATGCAATACTCTTAGAACTTTATATGTAAATTATGCAGCGAAAGTGCACTCAAAAAATTTCGTTTTACTTCAAATGATTTTATATACATCAAAGTATTTTTCTTGCTCTCAAAAATTCAACATTTATGTATAAAACTCATTTCCTTATATATTGGGCAAAATAGAAATTTTGTTAGTTTCTCTTTAATTATTTGATCTCGATGTTTCAATATTGATATATCAGTAGTTATTATAAAAAATACTTAAATTGTGTTCTCATATTTTATTAAAGAAAACAGATAATTGTTTTACAGGGCTTGAAAAATTAACTACTTGTATTTGTATAATTCATCCATTTTTAGAATTATTGGTACAAATAGTTAAGGTCCTGCATAAGCGTAACAATTGATGCTTTGAAGATGTTTTAGCTGCTTTTCCAACAGTTGAGTAAATCAGTTCCCATTGAACAGGAAATGATGCGCAAGGTTTTTCAAGGGGATTCGCTTCCCTCACAAGTATAAATATAAATTTTTTTTGTTTTATTTAAAAAAAAAAAAAAAAAAAAAAAAAAAAAACTTTTCCCATTTTTGAGTGTTGAGACTTGAGCATTACTGGAAAAAAAATTCTTTTTCTGCGTAGATGAGGAGTGTTTTCTGATGTAATTAAAGTTTTTGTTAGTATTTAATGTGTCAGAATTTGAATATAAAGAAATTTCGAAACAAAAATAAGAAGAATACTTTTTCAAAATACATTCCCACTCTTTCAGAATTATTTATTTATGCAAGCTTACGAAATTAATATTTGTTCTGGGCAATTTTGTAGAAAGAGAACCTTTTGTCAATATATAATTAAAGACAAAAAATTTCATAAATTTGTACTGCAATTTACATAGTTCTTAATGTGATTTGTTTTTATGTAAAATCTCCTATCCGTGTTAATTCCAGTTAATAGTAAAACTTTTGTTTCATTCACTACTTGTGATACAAATGCATTACTTTAAAAAAGAATAGATTCCCCTTGGTAGTGAAATGTGTTCTTTAGTTAAGTTTAGTTTTTATTAATGTCGCACTAGAAGCAACACGATGGATATTGGCGACGGACCTCGTAATTTTGAACCGCGGTCAAGTGACGAGGATGACACCTGAGCTGTCACCCCCTCTTCTAACTTCCACACCACGCCAATGGAAGGACTTTGAGTCTCTACAGATTAAACGTGCATCAGCCCGGCTACACGGTGGGTCTTTGGTGGCCAAGGATCGAACCCGTGACTGAACGAATGTGTTCTTTGCAATGCGTTCCATAGAACAATATTTTATTACTTTCATCAACTTTTTTGAGTACGCAGATTCAACCGATTCATTTAATTTCAGATATGTGCTGTGATATATATATATATATATAATAATAATAATAATAATAATAAATTTTTATACATATATAGGGAGAATTATTAATTTTAATTTAAAGAAATTATCGAGACATACAGTACAGAATTTTAAACATTAAAAAAGTGCTCTTAGTGGCATTCCTTTCAAAACTGTTAAAATTGAATGCTACTGCATGGGTATGTAAAAGGATATTTTGGCTCTCTCTTTCATTCTTCTTCAAAACTGAGAGTTGGAGCCTCTTAGACCAGGGGTCGGCAAACTATTGAAACGGAAGAGCCGAAAGTTACAATTTACAAAATTTCCCAGTTCTTAAAGAGCCACTAAAGTTTTTCAAATTAATGCTATAGTATTTGCATATATATATTTGATTTTTGATTTAAAATAAACGACTTTAAATACGGAATGATATTTATTCGTATAAAAACACAAATATAGATAGTTACATCAATGGGAGCATTGACTTTGCATGCCTTTTGAAAGTTTAATTAAATCTGGTTTTTAACTTGTCTTAAGTTTCAAGCACGACTCTAGATTTTTATTTGTTAGTTGACTCCCAACTTTACTTTTTTATTATATTTATGCAAAAATATGTCGACCTGAAGATCGTCAGCACTCCATATGCCAGCTTCACCTCACTGTAGTATTCTGGAAGACTATTCCACGCGCCGAATAAGAGGGCCTCAACTCGCGGAATTTCTTTTATTGCTGTGAGTTTGTGCTGCGATTTGCATGCATTTCTGGACCTCCAATTCTTCCATACTGCTCTTGAGTTCTGTGAACTTGCCACTCCCCAAGTCTTTGGTTTTCAAATCCAGAAATTACATTTGAAGTGATCCAGCATCAATTCCAAATGGCTCAATGTTGATCTCATTTGTATTTGTGTTGATAGGAGTTACTGTGAACGCAAAAGTACTTTTGTTTGTTTTGAATAGCTCGAATCTCTCAGCGAATCCATCCTTCACGTTTTTTAAAGCTATGCTGAAGTAATTCGTGTCAATAGTTGTATTGGTCTCATTGCGATATCGTTTCAGATTTTTAAATTTACCGCTCTCCATGTCTTCAACAAAAAAAGAAATATTTTTTTTTCGAAACAATTTACTTCTTCAAGCAAGGCGTAGCCTGGGTTGCCCTTGTGACATTGGGCTATTCGCGGTTTCTCTTCACTAACCTTGGGGACTTTCAATTGAGATTGATTGCTTTCACTAAACAACCTTTGCCCAACCAAAAATGAAACGTGATGCATAAAGTAGTATGTAAAGCAGTTAGGTATGAAGTGAAGTGTTAGGAATTATATAAACTCCGTCGGAAGGAGTAGAGAATCTGAAAGGAGATCTGATCTGAAAGAGTAGCCGAAGGAGGACCTGAGAGAAATACTGTAGATGAGATGAGATGAGGTGAAGCCGAAGTGTCAGGAATTAAAGTCACTTGGAGGAAAGGAGGAATTAAAGTCTATTGTGGAAGGTTCGAGTAGTGATTGTCGTAGAAAGATTGATCTAGTGTTTTCAACAGTGGTTCCGGAATCTGAGTTGCAGTCGAGGCTGTACTATTGGTAAGAGGCTGTTAGATTACTATTTGTGGGTTGAACTAAGATATTAGAAAGCTTAACCTGGAGAGCGTAGTTATTGGTGTCATAGTAAATATATATTAATAAATTATGATAGTTGTTTTGGTGGTTTTGTAATTATTTGTGTCGTAGTATTTAATATTTGAATTTAGTGATGGCACAAGAGGACGCCCGGGTCGGTAGGGCGTTACACCCTTTCCTTGCAGTTTTAGATTTAGTTCGTTTAGTTTCATTGTGGTATCTACCATGAAGTTGAATTTTTGCAGGCATTTGTCTTCTTCCAATTCGGGATGTTCAATGTTTTTTTCATTGAGGAATGATTTTATTTCACTCAAGCGCAAAGCAAAACGTTGCAATACGTTACCTCTGGAAAGCCATCGCACTTTATTGTGCAGAAGTAGGTCAGAAAACTGGCTATCTATTTCTTGAAGGAAATCTTTAAGCTGGCGAGTGCTTTTGCCAAGATGCTGTTAATGATCCTAATTACCAATGATGCTGTTAATGATTAATTGCTGTTAAAGATCAAGTTCATGACCTCAACTATTTCGGCCGGAAACGTTTGGGCACAAAGCGCTTCTTGATGAATTATGCAGTGAAACTTTAGAATTTCGTGGTTTATTTTTTTTTCTGAAGAATTGATGTTACCTCTCTATGTATTCCTGTCATACTTCTGGCTCCATCAATTGCTATAGAAACGATTTTATTTGTATCGATTCCATAGTATTTCAGGCCTTTTTGCACAGCCTTTGCTATATCTTATCTTCGAGTTAACCCTGAGAATGGT
This sequence comes from Nephila pilipes, assembly GCA_019974015.1. Lineage (NCBI taxonomy): Eukaryota > Metazoa > Arthropoda > Arachnida > Araneae > Nephilidae > Nephila > Nephila pilipes. The sequence goes on from BMAW01087860.1 coordinate 87,559, forward strand.
AGTAATCCTAGCAGTTCTTTTGAACCTCGGGACGACATATACCTGCGAAAAGGGTAACTTGTGTCGTGTCTTTTATATCGCAAGACTCATCTACTGCAAGTGATAAGGAAGAAGCCAGTTGAATGTCTTCCACTTGCATATGTGTTACATTTGAAGACATCTCGGCACTTCTATCTTGTACCGTTTTAGCAGATAATTGCAAATCTTTCATGTTTTTCATGATTTCTGCTTTATTTTTAAAATCACAAAACAGTTCTTGAGATGCACGTATAAATCAATCTTCGAAGTACTCATCATATGTGAATTGTTTTCCTCTTTTTGCAATTTCTAATGATACTGCAAAGCTTGCCAGATTTACACTATTGGAAGATTGCGCCCAGTTACTTAGCATGGAATCTGACTTTTTTTTTTTTGAGCTCTTCAACAGCCCTTTTCGTGCGTCACCGGTGGGATATTTACCAGCAAACTGGGTATGTTTTATAATTGAAGTGTCTCTCCAAATTTGACTTCTTATTGTGAGCGAGTTTTTTGTGGCAATGAGACAAGTCGGAAGGCCATCTGTGTCGCATATGAATGCAAACGACTCCTTCCAATCCTGATTGAATTCTCGGTTTTCTTCTTCAGTTCTTCTCTTTTTTTTTTTTTTACCAGATGCCATACGGCTGAAAAATGATGCTGGCGGCGAAGCTGAAAAAATGATTTCTTCTAGAATCTAGACATGTTGTCTAAACTCTAGTTGGGGGCTGTTTGGGTGAGACGAAAATGAAATGCAATTGGCTGAAAGACAAACATGGTCACGGAGCCTCACTTTTAAGAACAAAACAATAGTTCACATTTATTGCATACAGTCATTTTAAGCATAGCGATTTGTAATCAACGATTATGAAAACAGAAGCTATTGAGAAAATAGATACTTAAAAAGAAATTTTCTTATTTCTTAAGGGTTTTGAAAATAAATTATAGTTTTTTCGTAAGGAACTGGAGAGCCGCAACTTTACATCAAAAGAGCCACACGCGGCTCGCGAGACGCAGGTTGCTGACCCCTGTCTTAGAGAAACAGCTGTTTAAAGTTAAAGGGTGTCTCTTCAATATAATAAGGGATTTCAAAGCAATGTTTTATTGAAAAAAGGCGTGATTTACGTACAGGTTGAAATTGGAGTTGAGTGTGTATGAAGACCAATTAATCTCGCAGTGATCATATTGAATGAGATACATCGATATTAATTATTTATATTGTTATAATTTATTTCAAATATTTACCGTAATTGTTACTAAGATATATTTCAACACAAGACTTATTTGTTTGCTGTCGGAAATGCCTTCCGAAAAAGTAAAACCTAATTCTATCAATTCCTTTAGGCTGTTTCAATTGATAAAACAACATGTATGTGAATATAATTTCTGTTGATACACATAGATAATGAACAGAAAGCACTGTAAGAAATCAAGTTGTATAATTTGATTCGAGCATCATTTGTTTTTGATTTAATAGCTACCTAAAAAGAATTTATACAGTGCTAAATAACAACAAAAAAAGTTATTCCTTTTCTTTTCAAGTAAAACACGGGGTTTGTATTTTAAGGTATAAATAGATCAGTATAAGTATATAAACGTTCCTACAAATTATATAAATTATTGTTTCTTTATATTAGCGAAAGACTTTCTTTTCATATAAAATATTTTACGATAAAAAAAACCTTTTCTTTAAATTTTGTAGTTTATTTATTTCCTGTAAAAAATGAATAATAAGGCAGAATCAATAGTTGCTATTTTAATTCACGAATTTTTTAGCTTTAAAAATACTTTCTAAATATTAGGCATAACCCCGTTTTCCAGGTTTTTAATTCAAATCATCGAAAACTATAAAACAGACAATATATAATTAAATCCATTTATAAAATTTTTCATATTGTATCAAATTAAATCTTAAATTATCATTTAAGTGTAGAAACTGATAGAATATAACTGATTTACTTTGCAAAATTTAATTTGAATCACTGATCGAAAAAAAGTAAAAATGTGTGTAGGGGGCTGCCTTTGCTGAAGGATACATCAAGAACAAAAGATCCAACCAGCCGACGAACGAGGCGAGAAGAAAATAGGCAGTCGGAATTCCCCCGTCTTCGAGAGAGTTCGTACAATAAACAGGTCCGTGATCCAATCCGCGATCATGCAGAAGTTAAATTCCCTTTTCATTTAAATGTAAATTTTGTAAATAATTTGTTGTGTGCGTTGTTTAATGAAAGTGTGTTGCTGAATCAAGAGTAGTTGCTTGTACAACACGTGACATATCAAATTTGTGACCCAGGACTTTGAACACGGCAACCTCTTTGCATCTTCTTATTGAAATACTGAAAAGGACATTTTAAGGTTGAAAAACCTTTTAGTGATAACTTAGTACTATAAAATCAATATTGGGGATTTTTTTTTTTGCTTACAATGTCTCACGATGATAGCGCAGCGGCCATCAACAATGCACGTGTTTCAATGAAAGAACCGTTCTTCTTTCGGGCGAATCCAGAGATTCGATTCAGAAAAATGGAGAGTCAATTTATTCTAGTGAGAATCACGGTAGAGATCACGAAATTTCACCACGTGATTTCTGTGTTACAGCTAGAGGAATTCGACATAGAGTAAGGATATCATTTTGAATTGAAGTCATACACCGCACTCCGAAACACAATCTGCTCACAATATGCTGACTGGGAGGAACAACGCTTACGAGATCTCATTTCCAGAATGCATCTCTCAGTGATCGCAAGCCCTCGCGTCTCTAATGGAGATGAGAAGCAAGGCAGAAAGCAGGATGTCGGAAGAATTACTGAAATCCCTTTTTCTACAGCGCTTGCCTACCCACATGCAGGGGATATTGTCTATCTGGAATGACCAACTGGAGGAACTGACTGAGATGGCGGATGACATCATAGCTGCTGTGGGTCATACCTCGTTAATTCATCCGATGGATACCGAGAACCAAGATCTGAAAACCATGCTGGTGGATATTTCATCACACTGGTCTCGTCTGGTGAAACGTAAGCGATCTAACTCCCATGGACAAGAGAGACGTTTCCGTCGCCTATCAGCCAGGAAGAAATCCTGTAATCAAGAACATTGTTGGTAACACCGGCGTTTCAAACAACGTACTACGAAGTGCACGAAGCCATGTTCCTTCCTGGCGGAAAACTAGAGTAGCCGTCACTCGGATCACCGGGGGGCGGCACAAAGGTGATCAATCGGTTGTATCTCTTAGATAGAACTTTCAAGTCAAAATATCTCATTGATACTGGGGTTGACTCTCTGTAGTTCATCTGACCGTGGCATCAAAGTAACGTCCATCCGCTTCTGTTCAGCTTTTCGCAGCAAATGCAACCGCCATTTCAACTTACGGTCAGCGTCTGTTGACTCTTGTTCTTGGACATTGAAGAGTGTTTCGATGGCTAATTATTTTTGCTGTAGTCACGCAACCAATAAATTGAGGAGATTTCTTTCGCCACTATGAACTGCTAGTTGACATTTGGCATGAATTCCTGGTGGACTCATTGACAAAGTTGCAGATACAGGAAACAGTGCAACAAGGGAATAATTCCGGAGTTAAGGCAATACAAAGTTTCATCGACTGCTAGCTGAGTTCCCTTCTCTCGTTGAAGCTGTTTTGATCCCAAGGGAATTGAAACACGATATTAAACACTCAATTCTTACTACAACAATAATAATCAAATAGTGACGAGTGCCAGTCCAGTTGACTCTTTACTCAGTATCATATGGAAACCTTGGTTTTTTTTAAATATTAAAACAAGAATATTAAAATGTGCTTAATACACATATGAATTTTTAAAGAAAAACATAAATAAAAGAAAAGAGAGTGGTAAGAGGATAGAAAAATGAATGAATTATATTTACAATAAGGATGAGATTTTTAATTGATTTAAAAAAAATTTGTTACTAATTATATCGTAAGATAAGATTATAAAAAAAATATTTATATCATTTCTTAACTCCTCAGTGCCTTCGATAGACTATGTCTAATCTTCAGAAAGAGGAGAATATTATTTTATATGATTATTTTTTTTTAAATTTTATTATTATTATTATTATTGTTGTAAAATTACAATAGTAATGAATAAAATATTACTTAAATCTTTTTTGATGATATGAAAGCTGAAGACAGAAGGAAAAAGTAAAAATGGTTCTTCTTTGGCTGGGTACACATCGGTGGTCAGCAAACTAGTTCAAGAGAGGAGAGGTAGGGATGGCGAAAGGATATTAAACAGCTGATGATAAGCTGAATAGATGATGATGTATGTTTTGCAGTGAGAAGGTTATCTGAGAAAGAGGCTATTGAAGGAGTGATAAAGGAATTAATTAAACGGGTTGAGTTGGAATGCAAAGTGTAATGGGGGAACAAGATGTAAATAATTGTTACAAGATTAGTAGGGTAGGGCATGGGTTCCATTATTGTGAGCAAAAATTAGCTGGGCCCTAATGAGAGGGTTACTATGATATATTAGTCTATTATAGAATCTTCTAGAGACATAGTTGATGTGTTTATTAATAGGAGGGATATTGAGATCCTTGTGTATGACAGAATTTCTGACATACCCAGGTGAGTAAGTAACCATGCGGGAGGATTTTATTTTGAAGGACCTGTATTTTTTTAATGTGGGAAGGTGCGGCATGGCCCCAAGTAGGGAAAGCTTAAAGAAGGATAGGTAGGATTATTTGTTTATAGAGAAGAACTTTGCTAGAAAGTACTGAATTTCTGCCAATTAAAGGTGTACAGTTAAGGATTTTGGACCAGCATTTGAAAATTATTGATTGAATATGAAGTTTGAAGGTGCTTTTGTGGTGTCCAGGATAACTCCTAAGTATTTGACCTCAGAGTCCCAAAAGATTTGATCATCAAAGTATTTGAGGTTTTTTTATTAAGGGGGGGGGGTGACCTTTTCTAAAAATAAGAGCTTTAATTTTATTAGTGTTTACAGCAATCCTCCTGAGTGTCACCCAATCCTCTATTAGTTTTAGATGATTTTGTAATTTAACTATTACGTTAATTGGACTATTTGCTTAGGTGAGGATTGCTGTGTCTTCTGCGAATAAACAGAGGCTATTGCAAGGACTATGAGGGAAGTCATATATGAACAAATTGTAGCAAATTGGAGAAACTGTAGACCTTTGAGGTCAACCGTCTTGTATATGGTATAAAGAGAGAGTATTTTTAAGATTAAATTAGAATGTTCTATCTTTGAGGTAGTTATTTAAGATAACTATTAGTTCGGGGATTTAATTTGATTAGTTTGAAGATCAATTCATCGTGCCAGAGGCGGTCGAAAGCTTTTTGTATGCCAAGGAAGATACCCCCAGAGATTTATTTGGAATTAACTCCTTCAGTAATGGCATTCACAACCCATAGTAATTGATAGACAGTGCTGTGGTTAGTACGGAAGCCGAATTGTGAATCTGGAAGAATATTATTATTAGTGGAAACATGAGTGAGTATTCTGGTTAACAGGATTCTTTCCCAGATTTTTGAAATAGAATTTAATAGGCTGATAGGTCGATAGTTAGATGGAATGGAATGGTTTTGGCCAAGTTTGGGGAAGAGAATAATAGTTGCATGTTTCCAATTTTGTGGAAAATGGGCAATCATGAGAAATTTATAAAACAATTTTGTGAGATGAGTGGGTGCGTTTAGGGGAAAGAATTTAAAGGCTTGATTGTGAATGCCCTCCTCTCCGGGAGCTTCATTTTATTTCACATTTTAATTAACGTTATGATAGCTATTTCAGAAGAGAAGGTAAAGAGAGGAGGGAAATTAAAATTATTTGGTATGCGCTTCAAGATAATTTTGAACTATTGATTTTGTATTTTCAATATGATCATCATCATATGGAGTTGGATTTCCCAGGTTGGAGGATTTCAAGATTATGGGCAAGCAGATCAGTTTTTTCTTTTTCAGGGAATACCAGACCATTATTGCCAATTAGTGGGGGGATATTGTAGTATTTATTAGAAAGTTTTTTTGGCCATATTTAAAAGGAAGTTATCTTCGATATTAAGCTGTCAGAGTTGGTTTTCTCATTTTTTGTTTTTAAAGGTATTGATTTCATTTTTAATTTGCTTTTTGAGGATATTAATTATGGGTTTCAAAGAGGATATTTGGTATTTTGACATTGTTATCTGTTCCTATTTTTCTCTTTGATTAGGTTTCTGTTATGAGGGGTGAGTCTAAGATGGGTTTTTTAGATGGATCCGGTATTACTCGCATGGTGAACTGCATTTTGGATATTAGTAGTAAAGGATGTGATTGATTGGTCTATATCAGAAATATGAATATTTTCCTTTGAGATATATTATTAATAATGGGGTTACCTTCTGTGATATTATGTAGAAATTCTTGACAGCGGAACCAATTTTAAGAGGGCGAAGGGGGATAGGAAGAATTTTATTGAAAGAGATGTCCATTAGAATAGGATTATGGTCTCTAGGTAGTTCATTAACACTTTCGATATTGTAGAATGGTATGTTTTTGAGGATAGCAAAATCTATTACTGAGTAAGTATTGCTACTGTAAGGAAAGTGAGTGGGTGAGTCGGGAGCATCTATTTGGAAGTTATTAGTGTTGCACATAGCATGAATAATTTCACCTAATCTGTTTGCCCTGCCTCTGTTCTAGGTCAGATGTTTTGCAATAAAGTCGCCTATTAAAATTCCGGTGGAGATGTCTGAGAGGATATTGATTAATTCATTATGGTTGATGAGATTACGGGGGAGGGATGGTAAATAGTAGAGACTGTGAAGTAATGGTTGTCTTTGGTATTGATATGGATGGTGGTATTTTCAGAGGTGGAGGTATTTTTAATAACCATATGATGATGAATCCTATTTTTAATTAATATTGCAGTGTCTCCCCCCCCAATGGGTTGATATGTCAGAACGGTATATATTATTATTTGGAATTATATATAATGTCATTTGCCTTCCATTTTGCAATCAGGAGGCATGGGGATATTTTATTTAGCAAATTAAATGTTAGAACCAGATGGATATCATATTGCAAATGACTTGGAATAATTTTTCAATTTTGAACATAAATCAAGTTTATTATAAGCAAATATTTATCCTATTAATTTAAATTGTTGGTAAGTTTCCATTATTTTATCAAACTTAAAATTTTTGAAATTTTTTTAAATTTCATTAACAAAGGGAAGACCTGAAAGTTGGCTGTCATTGGTGGGTGTGGAGTTTTAGTCGCTTTGGCTATTGTTGTTTTTGGCATTTTTGCGTCGTTCTCCCTAGTATTTTGGGGTTGGTGGGGGAGAAACTTTGAAGTTCATAGGACTTTTGCGGTAACCAGAGAAATTTGCAGTATGATCTCCACCGCAATTACAGCATTTGGGGGGGCTTTCAGGAGTTTTGGTGCTGCTAGGGATTTGATGATTATCTCCACACTTCACACATTTAAGTTCCCTATTACAGAATCTAGAGTGGTGAAAATAATTTTGACAGCGATAGTATTGATTGGGTGTTTTTCTTTCATGAAGAGGTTAAATTTTAACTGAAAGGTATCCAATATTATTGAATTCGAACACTTTTTTTTTTGTTATTGTTTTCTGTTTTTGGAAGTGTAACTAAATATAGGGGGAGTTGCTGGTTATTTTCTTGGATTTTAAGTTATTCTATTCATTGAGTATGAAATTATATTCAGCTAATACCTGAATTATTTCAGCTTGGGAATAATTAATTGAGAGACCTTTAATTATGCATTTAAAGATTCTCTCTGTAGATAATTCAAATGTGTGGGCTTCTAAATTCCTCTCTTGAACATGTTTTTGGATTGCTCTGAATGCTTCAACAGTAAAGGTAAATTTTTAAAACTATTTCTTTTAAAGTCGCCTTTGCGCTCGCATTTTGTCAATTTCATCACATTTTCAAGTGTTGCTTTTGGGTTGTCAATATTAGCTAATTGGGGGAGGGGTTCTTTTAGCTTCCTTTTTCAATACATCGGGGAATTCTAAGAGGTATTCAACATTATTATTACTTTTTTATTTCTAGTTTTATCATTACTAATTGCTTTAGAATTGATATCGTCCATATCATTGATGAAATCATCATTGCTCTCCAGGTCTGAATCTTCATCAGAGAGCTCAGAATATTTGTTGTTCATTGGAAGGTTAATTTCCTGTTTTATTAATTTTTTTGAATTCGTATCTATAATTCTTTTGTAGGAGTTTAACTTTGTTTAACTTTTTACTTCGTGAAATCCATTGTCTTTATTTACAGTAATGATGGTTGGAGTGGATTTTAACTTTTCAGAGCATTTTGAAGCGGTTTCAAATGCTAGGTTTTTAAGTAGAGTTTCAAATTTGTCATTAGCTCCCTGTTGAGATTTTTCCATCTGTTTAATTTTGATTTCCAGGTTGGAGACAGTAATATTTAGAATTTTATTTTTATTTTAAAGATGATTCGTATTGCCAGATTGGGTTGTGTTTTCTATTTCGTTTGATAATATCCAAAATGTCTTACGTATGCCATAGCGTCTTGAGTTCGTTCATGCATGTAGCGAGATTCTCCAGTAAACGAAGATTGTCTTGCGTGTGTGCTACTCTGTAAGAAGTCGCCATTTTAGTTCTTTTTCAAAATCCCGCAAAGTTTTGGAGCTAAACTACACTTTCAGCAACCGTGGGATTCCAGACTCATTTATTTCTATCCCTAAATATGTTCGTTTCCTTTTTTCGACATGCACGAAATTTCGCATAAAGAGCCCGTTCGCCAAAATCTTGCCAATCCTCCATCAGCGCTTAAATATTAAATTATTTGGAATTTTTCCTTTTCGCGCACGCAAATCTCACCAAGTAAACTTAATGGGTGACGATACACAGTATACATATAAAAAAATATATTCCGTTTGGCATCGGTCATATCATTTTTGTCAATAAAGTCGCCAAAAATCACATAACCGATGGATAAAAGTAGATAAACGGATGAAAATTACATTTTGGATAAGACTTCCGTAAAATCCGTTCTAAGTGAGCGTCTACATCGCAAAATGAGTAATTGTGCTAAATTTGAAGTCAATCGGTTGTAGAGTCTTTGAGATCTCGTGATGAGTCTCGTGTTATATATATATATATATATATATATATATATATATATATATATATAATATTTTAATGTTAGTGAAATAGCTAAAATGGTTATGAAGATTAAGGAATAACTAATTGCTTATCATTTTATTTGATCATTACCAAATATATATTATTTCCTATCACAGTCAATATATAAATAATTTCTATTGTTATATCTATGTAATTAATGTTTTAATGTTTAGTATTTTGTTTCTCATATGTATGTTTTTAATTTGCAAAAACAATTGAACAATAAAAATTTTTTAATTTCTTGCATTTTTGAGTTGCAATTATTAGCGGTACTTTGAAGACATTCCATGTCGCGTTAAGGTCTAGTCACTTCACCCTGTTAAAGATTAAAAGTGAAAATGGAATAAATCACTTGAAACGAGTTTTGCTGCAATTTAATAAAAGAAGCACGTTCCGATGGATTTTTAAACTATTAAAAGGAAGGTGTTAAAAAATTATACGAGCATACAGAAAGAGGAAAATAATAAGCTAAAAATAGAATTCTTAGTCGCACATCAGACAGCGTACATTTGAAAACAATTTCAGGATTATTACTCTATTAGTGTAGAATGATGTAAATGGAAATACTTCTAAATTTTTTTTTATGAAATATTTTCTAAAACGGATTTTACGAGTCTTTGATGTCATTATCCTTTATTGCAACGATAGGAATAAAACTAAATAGCGTGGCTTAAAATCTTGCAAAATAACATGGAAAGTTCAGATAAAATTGTAGTTAAATGGAAATACCTTTTTTTATTTGAAGAAAAATATTTATTTTTGTTATATTTCTATATAAATATTACGACGAATGACATTATTTTACTTAGTAAAATGGATTTTGGATAGTCACAGAATGATCAGTAAAAATTTCTTATTGTAAAAGAAGTCCGTTAATGTCCATTTCTTTTTACCATACCTGTAATATGTTATGAAACCAAAGTTGAGATTGACATCATTCGCATAAAAAAAACAAAAAAAAAAACTCAGTGGTGATGGCCCGTATTTAATATTACTGTCTTGAAATAGTGCATTGATAGTTTACAAGTGTGCTAGACATATTACAAGAAGAAATTTGTTATCGTGAATGAATTTGACTTGAAAAAATTAATTAATTAAAGAAATTACGTTATAAGAATTAATTTGTTAATGATAATTTTACTAATTTGATATGCAGTCTAACAACTAAATTAAACTAAACATTGATAATAACATCCATGTTGGAGATTAATATCCACCAAACCAAAATATAGGGAGAGCAGTTAATTTAAATTACACATTTATTTTAGGACTCCACGTGCCAATCACACATAAACAAATATTTACATTATTTACAACTACAGAAGGCTTCCACATAGCCTATATTACAATTTAACCCGCTTTTTGCGGTCAGGAGAAATAACCCGCTTTACGCGGTCAAGAGTAATAACCCGCCTTACGCGGTCAAGATCTAAGAGCATTCTGATGAATATTACCCATGAACCCGTGCGCTCTCACTCATACGAGACAAAGCGCCTCCTGGCGGGATCCGAGTAATTTATTTCCAACAATCCACTCTCTAATTTCAAAATGTGACAAAGAAATATTTTGTTTCCAGTTAAAAAAAAATCTAAAATTATTTCTTTGTTTGATTGTTTTGTTAGATAGGAAGGAACAATGACTATTATCCCTTTTTTCATAGATTCTTTTTATTCCATAAATATCAAAATATTTCTTCCTTTTACGAGAATGCTCTGAAAACTAGTTTATTAGCAACAGTTCTCTCCAAAAATTCTTTGAAATTAATATTTTGTTGTGGACCTATCTTGAGAATATTTGAGAAGATTTCTTTTGGAGGCGTAATTATTGCAAGTATGTTCCAAATCATTGATGTGGTTACAGGTTCTACATTGTGTGTTATCATTTAAGTTGAATTTATACAAAAGTCCTGGAGTTATAATCATTTTGCTGATGATTCGAGTTCTTAGTATTTTCTCTCTTCTCTGTTTTGTCCATTTAGATAATATGTCAATGGTGGGGATGTTTCCTAAGATTTCAAACTATTTGCTCGAATAAAAGTTTTCATTAGTTCTTTTCATTTTGTCGTGGAAAATATTACTATTGATGTCTTCTAGGGTAATCCAGTCAACGTACTCATTGGATTCCGTTACCGATTTTGCGAGATAACCCGCCTGTTCATTCCAAAATTTTTTCGAATAAACCGGAATCCAAAGGAAAATCGTCTGAGTACGAAATTGTGATTGAATGAAGATTTTACTGGCTAGTCTATGAATGACTTTTGGGGATTTTATATTGTAATTTTTCAAAGCTGATAGCACAGAATGGCTATTTGAGAGAATTAACAGATTTTTTTTTTATTCAGTTAAGTCGTCTAGAGCTTGGCATATAGCGAGTGCTTCAGCTGTAAAAATCGAATTGATAGGGTTTACTCTGTAGGCGAAAGATGCATTTTTCGTGATACCCTCTGTTGATGTTATATGTTGATTTTTTGATGCATCCGTAGTTATCAGGAAAAAATCTTTTAATCTATGATTCATTATTTCCTCAAAATGTGCTTTTATTATATGAGTTAGTAAGTTTTAATTTTGGAATCAAAATTCCTTTTTAAAGCTTTGTTTTTCATTTGATTCGTCATAAAATGTTTTGCTTGCATTTAGAAAAATATACTCCTAAATATTTCATAGAGGATTGCCAAGAGAGTGGGTACCCAGCCAACATAATAGTAGGATATATTTGAATTCTCTTACTTGAATTCTCAAGTAAGAGAATATAGTCTGAAAGGAATTTAGCATTTTTTCAAATTTTTGATCCAAGGTTTATTGCATATTATAAGCTTGTGACTGATTTCTTAGTAGCGCGGAATAGTTTTCAGTATTATTAGCTCGAAATCTTCGTTTTGTTTCCGGTAGTGTTAAGTGTTGCCTGCTTTTCAATTCCAATATTTGCTTTTCTTTGATATATATAGGACACTATGCCGAGTTAGCTGGATGGTTTCCCTTTCAATTGATGCAGTTTTTATTAGCTGTACGTTCACCTGTACGAGATGTGCCGAAATTTACGCAAGTCTCAGGTTTTCAACAAAATCGTGATTGGTGTAGGAACTAAAGCATTTCGAACATCGTCTAGGTTTATTGATGAAAAGTTGAATATTATGGTTTATAAACCAGAGTTTGATGTTTTCTGGTAATAGTGTTCCTAGTATGGTTATCAATACAGGGGAAATATCCGGGCTTGCTCCGGATTTGATAAATCGATGTATCTCTACTATCTCTATATTGTTTGCGTTTTATAATTCTGTGGTTAAATCTGTTAGTTTTACATTAGTTGGAATTCCGAAGAGGAGAAATGTAGAAGTGATTCCTTTCCATAGGACGTTGCCTAAATTGAGATATTTGATATTTTTTCTATTGACAAAATTTGTCCTGCACACACAGGGTCTGCAATAGAAAGTTTAATTTTACCATTTCTGGTAAAGAACATGCTTAGGATGTTCGAATGATTTGAAATTTTAGTCTGTCCCTGAGTATTTTCCTATTGAATAGTAATCTCGGATATTTTCTTGCTTTGTGTTCGTTTTATAAGTTCTTTATCCCTCAAGATTGTTTTGAAGAATTTTTTCATTTCCCGTCCCTATCATGATCTCCGTACGAGGCGGCAACTGTTCGGCCATATCTGTAGTCATATTATACGAAATTGGGTCTATTCGTTACGAAATAAATAAAGATATTTTTACCGAAAGGCTGGTATAACAAATATTAGAAACCACACTTCTTGTGGGCAAAGAAAGAAATGCAACCTCTCTGATGTAAACAAAAAAAAATCTTCGAGTTTTCTACCTGGTTCCCTAAGCCTAGTTTTCATTTTTCAAATTATTTTTCGTATTATTTATTCTAATCTCGCCGCTATTGTAAAAACGTATTTCGTACCATCGTCTGAGTAGGCGGAGATTTCACTGGTTTTTTTCTTTATCAGCAATTCGGTGGTTTAAGTACGATACGAACTAGTGCTTAAAATAATATTCATGGATTTTGAGCGCGTCATGGAAAAATTTATCCATCCAAATCACTAATCCATTTGCATGAAAAAATTTGAATTAGTTTATTTTTCAAATTTTTTTTGGAAATGCGATTTGTTATTGAAAGTATGGCAGACTTCTGCTTTCTTAAATATTTTAAAAAAGGAGGGGTAAAAAAAAAACAACTTCTCTTCTTTTTTTCATATGCTCACTTTTTCCCAAATTTATTAACGGGTCATTATTATTTCGGAAATTAAATATGTAAAATCGCGATTTTTACAGCTCAATTGTACTTTTAATTTATTCAAAGAATAAATACTAATTTTCAAATGGAAAGTAAAAACCCTTTTTGTGTCTTAATGTATTAATAAATGTTCATGTAAATCAGAAATTGCAACATGAATTAGTAAATGTAAAATGAATCATATTATTTCATTACATTTTAAGAAAGTTAGAAATTTTCTGAAATAATAGAATTAGCTTTATAAAATTTATTTCATTAAAACTAATGCAATATATAAATAAATAATTCTAAAATTAAAAGAAAATATGTATTCGAATAAAATTTGATTAAATTTTAATAAATAAATGATACGCGTAAAAAATTTATTACATAAAAGAAACTACATTAATAAAGGTATATTTTAAATTTTTTTTATCTTTTAATGTGTATCGGACTTCTTATAAAGATTCAACTTTTAATATTTGAATAAAAATTCATTTATTTTTAAAGTATCCATAAATATTAATAAAAAAAATCATCACATGTAATTGAAAGCTATTATATATAATTCACTTCCTGTTTTTTAAAGCTAAGAGAAAAATGTTTCATCGACGAAAGAAAACTCATGAATATGTAGATTTTAAGTAAAAGGGGGGGGGGGGGATTAGCACTATTTTTTTCTACTCTTCCTTACGAGTTGTAAGTGTGATAAAAGCGCTCAGAGCTGAAGCTGACAACCTGGAATTACCAATCACTCGCACTAATGAAAAAGAAGCTGTTTTCCTGTCCTTACACACTGAGGAAAATTTAGAGTGTACGGACAGGAAATACATCAGGAAAGAGGAACTGCAACCATTACGCCCTCTCTGTAACGCTGCGCTCCCAGACATAATTTCGGGGTATGCACATACTCAAGATCAATCCGCAATAAAAAATTGCATTGAATCAATTTTTGGACGAAGCAGTAGCGGGAAAATAAGTATTCAGAACATCCATAGATATAAAAATTGACATAACTTACTTAACAGTAAGCCTTTTCCATACCGTATGTGATATAATTCATACAATTAATAAATATTGCATTTGATTTTATTTCTTGCTAAGTTAGAAAAATGAAACGATTTTCTCTGCCAATTCCTGTATTATGAACGTGTTTATTTTAATTGTCTCAAGACATTCAAAACTAAAATGTCTTTCCAGAAACCTCTTGTATAGAAGTTTAAAAATTGGAAAGCAACAAAAATGAAACAAAATTAGCCAATCAGTGTGGACTACATAACAGTAAAGGACAAAATATTTATGAATATTACCAAAAAAAGTTTTGCTTGACCATTTACAGAAGCATTTGCTAATGCATACAAATAAAAGAACTAATTGAAATGTATGCTATAGATATTTTTTTGACTTAACATGTTAACTGGATGATGAGTCACTCATGCATCAAAGTTATTTGACTCAAATGGATATTTTACTTTGAAAAACACATAACTCATTTTATTTTTTCCAGCCGTCACATTAAAAAAAAAGTTATTTACATGCTCATTAAAGTCAGAATCCCTATTTGTGTATCATGTTTAGTTATCTCATAACTAAAATTTCAAAATAAATTTTTATGAACTTTCAAAATAACAAACCTAAAGTTTTTTTTTTTTTTTTTTTTTGTTAAATAGGCTCTTTATTAATAAGAGAATATTGAATATTCACATAGTGAAGAGACTTATGATTCTGAAATAAGTAAGATTTCTTTCTCACATTAGGGTTCCTTATAACTCATTTACTTATTCATTCATAGAAAACCCCTCATGTTTGAGAAATTTATTGGAAGATTTTCTCCATTTGTGGCATCTTGCAGATTCATATTTGTGTTACTACGAAGGAAAACCCTTATGTTTGTAAGGTTTTCTCGGTAAGTATGCAGTAAAAACTCATTAGTGTTTTCACGTGAATGAAAAGACTTATTTTTGTGAAATTTGTCATTTTGGTTTATTGCAAAATGTTTATTTAAAGACACATTTGTGTATTGGAAGAAAGAAAAACCTTACGATTGTTCTCAAAAATTTTCTTGCAAAGTGGACATTAAATAATCATTTGTGAATTCATACCATGGAAAAGCTGTATGTTTCTGAAATTTGTATGCAAGATTTCTCGCAAAGTGGATCATTAAATAAACATTTGTGTACACAGATAAAGGAGAAGCCCTATGTTTGTGAAATTTGTAAGAAGGCTTTCACAAGAAGTAATGACTTGATTCGACACTCGCGTGTTCACACAAAGGAAAAGCCTTATGTTTGTGAAACTTGTAAGAAGGCTTTCTCGTATAGTGGAGTTTTAAAATGTCATTTGCGCACTCATACGATGGAAAAGCCTTATGTTTGTGATATTTGTAAGATGACTTTCTTTCAAAGTGCTCACTTAAAATTTCATTTGCTTAGTCATACAAAGGAGAAGCCCTATGTTTGTGATTATTGCGAGAAGACTTTCAAGGCAAGTGGAAAGTTGAAATCTCATTTGCGTATTCATACAAAGGAAAAACCTTATGCTTGTGAAATTTGTAAGAAGGCTTTCTCGCAAAGTTCTAACCTAAAAACTCATTTGTTGATTCATACAATGGTAAAGTCTTATGTTTGTGAAATTTGTATGAAGGCTTTCGCAAGAAGTTATGACTTGATTCGACATTTGCATGTTCACACAAAGGAAAAGCCTTATGCTTGTGAAATTTGTAAGAAGACTTTCTCACGAATTTATGAGTTGAAATCTCATTCGCATATTCATACAAAGGAAATGCCTTCTTTTCGTGAAATTAATGAAAATGCTTTCTAAGTAAGAGTACACTTAAAAATTTGTTTGACTCATTCATAAGTGAAAACTTGATAACTGTTTTGCTTATCCATACAAAGGAAAAGCCTTATGTTTGTGAAATTTGAGATATGTCTTTCTCAGTCAGTGACACTGTAAAACTCAATTGTGTATTCATGTGATGAAAAAGCATTAAGTTATAGATTTGTCAGGAGGGGGGGGGAAATCGTTTTAAGCATTTGCATATTCATACCAAGAAAAAAGTGCTTTTTATGTTTGTATGAAATCTTAACCAAAAGTGGACTTAATTGCTCATTTATGTGTACATTTGAACAAAAAGCCTTATATGGTTGGGAAATTTATTAGAAGGATTTCTGAGTAAGATGTAACTTAAGAGACATTTGGGAATTCATACTTGAGAAACCCCTTATATTTCTGAAATTTCTGAGGCAGTTTGTCTATTAGTAGTAATTTAAAAAATATTCCTATGCTCATACTAAGTAAAAGCTGAAGAAAACATTTATATAGCAATTATTAAAATCCCTAAATATTTTTTTTTTTTTTGTCAAATTCATTTGTTGGCAGACATTTGTACTTTTAGGGGAACAAAATTGCAATCAGAATTTGGAAACGTAAATATTGTTATTTGATTGGATTATTATTCTCAGATTTCTGAACTCCTTAGTGTACTTTCTAGAGTATATTTTAAACAAACATTTGATGCAGTTTAGCCTGCTTTGGCTCTTGGTGTGTGAAATACAATTTTTACTAAGATATCTGAGTGGTATGTACTGATATTTTTGAAATATATCATCTGGTTCATTTGTATACAATTGTATTTCAAGTAAATGTGTTATATGAATGTGATCATCTACTTATGGTGTTATATACAAATTTCAACCAGAGACATATGATTATTACTTTTATTAAATGATTTTCTTATCTTTATACCTATTTATAGAATATTAAGTACTTTTTTTTAAACATTTTATTAAAATTAAAATTTTTTTTGACATAAAAAGGATAGTAAATAAAAGTATGACAAATGATTTTTTTATATATGTTCTTTATATTTTATAATCAGTTGAACAATAAATTTTTATTATAAGATATATATCAAACATAATTTATATCAAATTGAGTTTTTTTTTAAAAAAGAAATATGGTCATGTTTCTGAAATTACTGCAATAGTTATGAAAAAATTCACTGTGGTATGTGTACTTTTATTGAGACAATTACTTTATTCTCTAGATTATAACTATTGTGACAATTTCCTGCATATAATAATTTTAAAAGTTTTTATTAGATGCAAAAAATAAAGACTGATTTACCAAAGATATTTCCGTAATATATGAAAATGCTATTATAAATACCAAAAAGGAAGGTTTTTTCTAGAGTATTGAAAATTTTTCTAACAGGAATAATTTTCAGATTTGTTAAAAATTATGAAGAATGTGAATTATTATAAATTTATCTTATCGGTTTTATTATACACATGATTATAATTAATGTGAAACATGATGGTAAAATTGGAATTTCTGTTGTTAGATAAATTATTCTTTAGTTCTTTCATTTTGTAAATGAAATGGAAAAAAAATATCAAATGATTTTACTCACTGTATTAAAAATTTAATACAGACTTTCAATCAGTGAGCATAATATAAATCTTAAAAAGAGCTATGAAATATATATTTTGTCCAAAATAATATACTACATTTTCTTTCATAGAAACTTTGAAACTCCCTTACTTGGACATGATGAAAAAGAAGATTCAATAAATCCAGGGGTATTTAGAAGATTAGTAAATTTTACATTTAAATTAGATTCAGATTTTAAGAATCATTGAAACTAGTGCAATCTTCAAAGGTGTTTCTATGACTATTCAGAATTAGATACTTGACTACCTGCTACAAATATATCATGAGGAGATAAAGACGGGAAGCTTCCTTTGAAGCTATCGTGGGTGATGACACAGCAAATGATCCTTGTTCTACGGTACATATTGGATGGAGAAATATTTGAGTGCTTTTGGGGATTTTTTATTCCTGAAAATCAAACTGCAGATGGTGTATCAATCTGTATTTTAAAATAATTGGATATGATTCTCCATGGAAATGTACAAAAACTGATAGCTGAAACATTCTATGGTGCAACTGTCATGAATGGCAAAAGAGCAGGAGTTCAAGTAAAAATAAAAGTAGTTTATTGTAATTTCATTCACTGTTATGCACATTTCCTTAATTTAATTATGAGAAATACAGCAAGTATTTCTCGCAATGCGAGAATATTTTTTCTAACATTCTAGCTATTCTGAATTCTTCTGAAGATCACCGCAAGGTTTCTAGAGGCATATGGAAATCCTCATTTCACCTTCATTTTCTACAATGTGGAACTTCATTGTATGGATCATAAGAGAGTTCGTGACAATTTTGAATTCTTAAAAATCTGCCTGACTGGAATTCAATCAACATCAAATGCAAATCAAATTATTGCAGAAGCAACAGGAAAATTAAAATACCTGAATGATAATAATTTAAGTTTAGATTAGAGCTTTTTTTATGAGATATTGACACTTGTTGAAATAACATATAACTGAATGCAATCTCAGGGAATTGGTGTGGTTATAGTTTTATCATTATGAAACAGAAAAAATTTCAAAAATGCTTTTTTTAGAATTGAAAAACTCTAAAGTATTGACAAATATCATTCAGACACTCATAGCTGAAGCTAAGGAAGCGTGTGACTGAATATGTGTTGATATAATGGACAGGTATTCTACTAAACATTTAGTAGCAGCTAAATTGATTAACAGGAAATGCTTCTCTAGTTTTAGGAATGAACATCCCACAGATGATATAATATTGATTACTGAAGCATATCCCTTGACATTGACTAAGAAAAGTTTGAAAATGAACTAAAAGTATTCTATTAAAGGTCTGATATTCATGAATACTGAAAAATAATTGAGCTGCCGGAATTTATCTTGGGAAAATAATCCAGATAATAGGACTAAAGTCGTTTTGACAGCCCCCATGACTATCAGAAGCAGAACGTTGCTTTTCAACATTGAAAAGAATAAAAACTTTCCTAAGAAGCACTATGGATTCGAGAAGACTAAATGCGCTTGCAGTATTTTAAAATTTCCTCATTTGGTATCCAGAGATCGAGGAGAAAATTATTTATCTTTTTGCGGAAATTAAAACAAGAGCGGATTTCATTTTTTAAGTGAATAGATTAAACTTGAGCTGTAACTATTTGGGTTAAAATAAGCAAATAATGTTTCATTTTGTTCTTTTAGGAATTTATCAAGTTTCTGAACAAATTTTCGTTTTACACATGTTTGCTACCACTTACACAATTTAAAAAAAAAAAGGCTGAAAATTTTTTGCTGCAAGCCCCTTTCCCCCTCGCGGATTTTCGATACGAGCCGCGAATGTGCAGCACATATCTGAAATCGAATGAATCATTTGAATCTGCATAAACAAAAAAGTTGATGAAAGTAATAAAATATTGTTCCATGGAATGCATTGCAAAGAACAAATTTCATCACCAATGAGATCCGTTCCCCGCCCCCCACCCAAAGTAATGCATACAGGGATCTGGAAAACGTACAAGCAATTCGTATAACTAAAGTTTTATCATTTACTGGAACTAACACGAATTTAAGGATTTTATATAAACACGTATTGCATAAAAAATTATGTTACGTTGTATTATTTAAATTTAGGAAGACTTTAGTCTCAAATTATTATGACAAATGGCACTTTTTTACAAAACTGACCAGCAAATATTAAATTCTTAAGCTTGCACAGATAAATAATCCCGAAAGGGGAGGGGAATATATTTTAAACAGTTTTCTACTCACTTTGTTTCAAAATTTCTTTACATTTTAATTCTGACACATTAAATATTTATCAAAGTCTTAATTACAACATAAAACACTCTTTATCTAAGCACAAAAAGATTTTTTTTAGTAATGCTCAAATAACACACTCTAAAATGGAAAAAAGCCTTTTTTAGACAAATTTAAAATTTATGCTTTAATAAAGCGAGTCCTGGAAAATCTAGGACATCGTTTCCTGTTGAACGGATATTGAATTTACTCCAAAGCTCAGAATTCAGCTAAAAAAAAAAAATCTTGAAACCATCAACTGTAACACACATAAAGTAATTTGTTCCAATAACTCTAAAAATGGATGAATTATTCAGATATATATATTTAGCTTTTCAAGCAATGTATAACATTTATTTGTATTCATTTATTAAATATAAGAAAATATTATAAGTGGGTTTTTTTTTTTTTTTTTCATAATACCAATTGGTATATTAAATCTTGAAGCTTCAAAATTGAAAAATTAAAACAGGAAATAACATCTATATTTTCCCCAATATCTTTGTAGACTCAGTTTTTATAAATTTATTTTAATTTTTTTTTTAAATCCAAGTAAAAAACATAAATGTATATAAATTCATTCTAAGAAAAAGATAAATTTTTTAGTGTACTTTCGCGGCATATTCTACTTCTGAAGTTCTGAGAGAATTGCTTTCTCCAGCTTTTTCGTATGGAATATGTTTTCATGTGTATGTGTTGAGAATTTTCTTGAAACTATATTACGCTACTTCTTTTTTTTAAAAAAAACTGTCTAAATACGGAAATTCAATTAAATTCATAGCTAAAGTTTAATTCATCCTTATGAAAGTCATGTACAATGCAATAAATGCAGCTTCAAGCGATAAATACACCCAAAATGTAATTATAGTTTGTTGGAATACTGCGGGGCATATAAAAATGCGCTCGGAACTTTTTTAAAATTAAATAAAATTAATAAAAATATTAATTACTAAAAAAACTTCTCAACCATACTGATACAAATTAAAATTTTCTCTTGAATTTTCATCTCAAAATATATTTTAGCGAAACGTCATTTTCCTTTTCATTCGGGAATAGTCTCTCTTTCTCTTTTTTTATTATTTTATTTTATAGAGGCAAAAAATGACAAAATATATTTAGTCCTCTACTTCGCGTTATTATAATTCTCTCTAAATTATTACCGTTTTGAATTATTTATTCAAGTAAGGAAAAAAAATTAATTCGAAATTGAATTATGAAAATAAAAATTTCTCAGATTATGGATATCGTGTTGCAATTGTAATTTATTGACATCGCTCTTAGGTTTGGTTTGATTAATGTCGCACTAGAAGCAACACGAGGGCTATTGGCGACGGACTTTTGAACCTCGGTCAAATAACGAGTCGCTCTTAGAAGAGACACAAGTTATAAATTGTTAGTAATTCTGAAGCATGATCACGTGTCGAGGATGGAACCTGACCTGGCAATCCTCTCTCCTATTTTTTCACACAACGCAAACGTAAGAACTTTGAGCCTCGACCAATTTAACAAGCATCAACCCACTAGATTGTGGGTGCTTAGCGCAATCGAGATTCGAACACTCAGCTGGACATTGCTGGTCACGAGCTTGCGAACTTGACTATGTAGCTGTGGTGGACAATAATATTATCATCTTATGAATATGTTTTATTCGAGTAAAGATGTTCGCATGAATAAGCACTGGAAATTGTTTGTATAAGTGGATCGATTTATTTTCCATATTCTGCATTGAATTTGAGAAATATATTTCATTGTTTCCTACTAAAGCTTAGTTTTTCTCATAACAGTTTTCAGAATTTTTCTTATAAACTTTTTGTACTTCTCAAATTAGTAAGGATACAATCAAAATTAAAACCGTAAAGAAAAACACTAACCTTGTAAAACTGAATAAAGGCTTTTTCCTCATCAGTTTTTGCAATACTTATTCATCTTCATTTAAGATTTAAAGAAACTCATTAAACCCACTTTAAAATATATAAGACAAAAAATATTCGAATTTTTTTAAAATTTTTTTTTTAATTCTGCGTATTTAACTATTGAAATAAACTATACAGCCCAAGTTTCCAAACAATCAACATTCAAATCTAAATGACAGAAAAAACACGAATTTCAATTTTGGCGTAATATATACAAGGAACACGAAAACCTATTCCTATCTCGATAGTAATATATTCGCAAAGAATATTCTCTTGCTTATTTTAATAATTAATAACACACAATTTAGCTCTTGTATTTTATACATATTTTAGAAAAAACAAACAAAGTTCCCCAAGGCTTGGTTCTCTCTCTTTTTATCGAGATCATATTCGCAATACTTTTTAATAACTGTGAATTACCATAGATATATATGTAGCAAAGGTGACCAATTTTTTTACAACGAAAAGGAGGACAAAAAAATTTAAGAAAAAAGTGCAGCTTAAATAAATGAAACATTTTATTACTTTAATTTGATATACACTAATTATGCTTACATCCCTTTTAATTGTTTGATTAAACGAGTATTTTCCGTTAAATTAATGTTGTTGTTTTTTCCTTAATATATCATTTCCTAACAATATATTGGACATTTCGGTGTAATAAATATCTTTCATATTGAATTTCATGGAAATTGCGGCACCTAAAGTATCAATATTATTTGATTTCTCACTTGTCCAAAAATCATTACCAATGGAGAAAACTCTTTCAACTGTTGCATTAGTTCCAGGTCAGCAGAAGGTAAATTCAAAAAGAATAACTAAATTTTCATATGGAATGCGTTTATCTTTTAAATGGTTAAATATTTCCACCCATCTTTTATCAATTTCAACATATTGATTTCCCCTTTGTTCTAATTTATCAGAATTTAAATATCCATTCAATCTTCTAATTTCTTCAAACAGACAAATGTCATCAATTTTTATATCAGGCATTTCTTTCGATGAAAATTGAACACAATTTTTAATATCCCTCCAATTTACTTGCGATGAAGTCAAAAAACACCTTTGAAAACAGTTATTTCCAGTTGATATTTGTTTCAGGAAATTATTCGATATATTGGAAACATGCGCAACAAAAATTCTGGACTTCTTGGTAAATTTTTCCGTTATGCCCGGATTTGATTCTTCAAAGTTTGACAATTTTTTGTTATATTATTAAAAGAATAAATTTTTCTTCAGGTCGTGATTTATATTGAAGGACAAATTCGTTCAAAATAGGACTAACTTCTGTAACTGAAATATGTTGACCTTCAAACTTTTGAATCATTTTGTTGAAAATCGATGCTTGGTTATGTACAAAATGCTTTAATATGTCCGATAAATCATAATAACATTCCAGAATTTCGGAACTTATATCTAAACTTAAAAAAATATGAACGGAGTAGCTGAAGTAATTGTAAAACACGCTCTCTACAGCTGGTGTGTTGGAGCGAACCATCTAACTTTTAAATATCCTAAAAGTTTTTTTGCATTCAACATTTGTGTCTTCACAAAACTGTTGTAAAGTAGCCGCACGAACAGTAAAACGATGAAATAAATTTTCATTATTACTTCTACATCAATTGTCAAAGCACATGACACTGTGTCGCTTTCATTTGAAAAAGTATGTGCATTGCAACCTCTTGCTAGTATTTTCTTTTGGAGTAGATCTTGTAATTTTGCATAGACATTGTTCTCTCCTTTGCGTCTTCGACCATCAAATTTTGTGTTTGAATTATCAGTTGTCACTGCAACAACTTTAGATTTCAAATTATTTTCCTTTATTATCATCAATTGTTCTGTGTAGGTGATTTGACAAAATTTCTGCAGTTTCACCTTCAATGGATTCCATATTTAAAATT
>BMAW01087860.1:111443-121921 GCA_019974015.1 Nephila pilipes
ACAAAATTTCTGCAGTTTCACCTTCAATGGATTCCATATTTAAAATTTGTACTTGAACGACCTTGGTAACGTTATAACGCTTTATTGGTATTGGATAAATTTGGTTTCATTATGATTTGATGCATCAGATAAAACCGGCACAAATGCTGATTTTTCAAATCTTCTACAAGTATTTTATAACTGTAATTTTTAAATACTGATTTAATAATAGCCTCACATTTTGTCCTGGCACTTGAAAAATTTAGGATCGTAAAACTTTTTCAATAATTTAGTTGTGCAATCCATACTACGAAAACATTGATTATGAATTATGGTATGAAATACAAATGTTCCCTTTATTAAGTTAATTGTTTTTCATTTTCAGAATAATTTAATTTTTTTAAAAAATGTTACTTTACTATTGGAAGCAGATGTATCTATCGATTGTTAAAGTTTGTTGGTGTTCAAGTATTTCGATATAGCTGTTCTGCCTCCAAATGCAATACCAAATTGTCCTCTGCAAATATTGCAGAAAACAATGGTGTCTCTCTTTGATATGAGGAATGGAAATTCCTTTTTCTTTTAATTGATCTTTGAAATGGCAATTACTCTTTCTAGATTTTTCCATCCCTTAAATGAAAATTAAAAATAAAATATAGAGCTACACCATAGATGCAAGCATGTTATGAATAAATAAAAATATTAATTAAAACTAAAACTTTAATTAACAAATGCAATAAAGCCTTACTAAATCTATATTTAAATTATTTTACGCTTGTGTCGAAAACAGGGTTGTATAAAATTGAATTAATGAATTAATAAAACGTGAATTGTACTTACCTGAGTATAATATTCTCTGAGAAAATAATATTGTATTTACGTTAGAAGTAAATATGAATTATAATTTAGAAACAATGGAGGAGACAAGTTCGAGATACGAGAAGGTTTATGCCCTGCGCAGGCATTAAAAATCAACTCCTCTGCCTGAAATATCAGCAGAAAAGAAGAAAAAAAAGCGAAAAATCTCTACAAAAAACAAATTCCAAAGAAAATCATTAACGCTGAAGGATTCAAACTCTCCCCGAAACACTGGGTCCACAAATCAGGTGAGAAAACCTCTCTTCTCAAACCTCCACACCATTCCAGACTTCCCCTTCTACTAGATCTCCCAAAGGAGATAATGCTTTAAGTATTGAAAGTGTGGAAAAGGACGTTAAATTCTGACGATGAAAATTCTCAAAATTATCACCCCATATCTCTTCTCAGTTCGCAGAGCAAAGTATATGAAATTGTTATTTTGAATCGACTAAACCAGATCTCCTTAGCCAGGAATATTATTATTCCAGAGCAGCACGGCTTCGTTATAAAGTGCTCCACAGTAACTGCGTCGTCGTTACATAGAGTCATTGAACTGGTTCAACATGGCTTTTCAAGCCATGGTTATGTTTTTTATAGATATAACCAAAGCTTTCGATAAAATTTGGCATTTTCAAGCTGCTGCCCCTTGGAATTTTGGACCAATTGATCAAAATTGTCCACTCGTTCCTGGACTCTCATAGTTTCCGGGTACGAGTGGAAAATGCAGTCTCCTCCCCCTGACCAATTCTGTATGGCGTTCCGCAAGGAAGAATTTTATCTCCAAAATTATTCTCCTTGTTCGTAAACGACATCCCCAAGGCATCCAACGTCCATTTTGCCATGTACGCCGATGACAATGCCATTATGTCTCAAGACATCAGCAATCGGAAAATTATAAACAGATTGCAGAACTGCATCTCTCAATTACAGTTCTAACTCATTGACTGAAAAAAAGTTAATGCATCTAAAAGCGCTTGCCTCCTCTTTACGAAACAACGGTGAACTTATTATCATCATTTTCGACCAACTCGTCCCCGGGTAACAGAATACAATTATTTATGGTTGTTTCTGGACGCTAAATTAATCTTTGCCCACTACATCCGGAAAGTCCATAGAAAGGCTACTGGAATGAGTAAGATGCTCCCACGCTTGATTTCTCAAAAGAGCAAGCTGGCGATCAGGCACAAAATTCTGCTCTACAAATCCATCTTGAGACCAATGATGTTGTGACGTTGGGTTATTCGCGGTTTTCTCTTCATTAACCATGGGAACTTTTAATTAAGATTGATTACTATAAAAAAAACAATTTCTTCCCAACCGAAAATAAAACGTGAGTATTTTAATTAGAGGTCAGTAAAAATAAAGTGAAGCGAGGTAGATAGGAAGTATATAAGCTAAGCTTGAGACACATGATAGAGATCGAGGGACTCTAGCGTTTAATAGTTGTTTTATAGTCGAAGACGAGGTCGAGAATTGCTACAAATTATCGATGGCATAGTGGAACCTAGAAGTCGAGACACCCTCAACTTCGCCCTATTGGTAAGACTGTTAATTTGGCATTAGTGTGACCGGTAAATATATCTAGGGCGATATTTTGGGAGAGTCGGTGTTCAATTGCCGTTATAGTACTAAACTGTGAAATAAATGCAGTGAGTAAAATATGTCTTACGTCTCTTTGAAGGACTTATTGACTCCTTTAGTGTTAGTATATTATGGCACAAGAGGCGAATAGGAATATAATTTCGTCACTATTGTATGCTTCACCCATCTGGGCGTCAGTTGCAACAACACAACTGAAACGACTGCACGTCTTTCAGAATTTGCATCTTAGTAAAATGATTAATGCGCCTTGGTTCGTTTGGAACGAAGTCCGAAAAAAGATCTAAAAATTTAATCAATTTCAGTTTTCATCAAAAAACAGTCTCAACTTAAGATCCTTCAATTGCATCATCGCAAAAAAAAAAAAAAAAAAAGATCAAGAGCTGCCTTCGAACGCCATTACCAGCACTTACCAGTCCTAAAAAGACTGAGAACTAAATGAAGCATCCATTAATGATATCCTACGCTTTTTAAAAATTTTTATAATTGCAGGACTTCAATTCACTAAAATTCACCTAAACTACGATATGCTACGTGATTCACTTTCGATAATTTTCCTAAGTTTTAAAATCTTTTTCTAAACAGTTTTAAAAAATTTTCTTAGAAAAACTAAGTTTATACAACTTTTAAACACGAATTAACTCACCAGGTGTCGCCAGCTATGCTAACAACACCGAACAAATCTCTCTCTTCACGCATCATTTTCCTCGTATTTTAAAATCTTGCGCAGATTTTGGCCCTTTTACCTCAAAATTTGGCAGCGAGCACAAGATTTAAAATTTATTTCACACAGTTTTAAGTTTTCCTTCTAACTTAAAAAAAACCTATCGAAATCCCACGGACGACAAGCAAAAGCAGAGCCGTTTTCGTTTCCGAACTGAAGTTCCTCCCCCTTTAGCTCTTTGACCAATGCGGTAGGCCATTCGTTAGTTCATTCCCGTGACGTCCAATCGCATTTCGGTCTCCCATCTCTTCCTCATCACAAACTTTCGGCAGCCTTCACTCTGTTGATATCCCAGGCTTTCTCTGCCTTGACCCGAATTATTATTGAAATTTAACAGAAATAATAAACTGATTCTGCTCTTTTTCCTCCCGATCCTCATTAGCCTAAGATTATCCTCGAACATTATTACCTTTCGTGATTAGAGAAATGTTACTCTTAAGAAGTGAGTTGATAAACTAACTTTCCTTTTTTTTTCTTTTTTTTTAAATTATAATTTTTATTTTCTTTTATCAATAAAAATTATGAGTATTTCCCTTAGAATTTAAGCAATATGTTCCATTTAACACACCCAAAACATGCTAATGTTATTCAAAATATATATATGACGAGAAAACAATTAAGTCCCTCACGAATAACTTTTTATATAGAAAAGATATATTTATCAATTATTTCATTCGTTTTGAGGAAGAATATGTAGGAAGGTTCAAAGGAATAATATATATCTTTTATTAATTATATTTCGATAAGAAGCAATTGCTAATGAATCAGTAATATAACTGTCAAAAAGCACAGTTAATACTTTTTTAAAAATATTAAATTTATTGACATAAAGACCTTGGATGCTTATAAAGAGTTTTCTAAACTTACATATATTTATATATAATGTATATTTGCTCTTCAGTAACATATTATGTGTGACTCCCTTCACAGATATTTAGTTTGAGTTTCAAAGAATTAAACAATATTAAAGCAAATCATCGTTGATTTCGTGGTCACAGTTACCTAGTGATCATGGTGGTGGACAGCGGTTTTCGTCGAATGTGAGTTCGAGTCTTGATGCCACCAAAGAAGCCAGAATTGATGCCCGTTAAATCCGTTGAGGCTCAAAATCCTCCAGTTTACATAGCGTGGAAGTTAGGAGAGGTAGGTCCCTGCTCAGGTGTCGCCTTTGTTACTTGATTGATGTTCAGAATTACGAGGTCTGTCGTCAATAGTTCTTGTGTTGCTTCTTGTGCAACATCAATCAATCCATCATGGTAGATTTGAGAAAATCAGAATTTTATTGAATATCTGTCACATTGATATATACTCAGTACTTTTTTTTTTTTTCCTTTTCTGTACAATTTATCTCTTGATTATAAAGAATAATATTTATCTGAATTTTCGAATGGGTTATAATGTTATATATTTCTTACAGAACTTAAACTTTAATTTCAAAATAAACATTTTAACATGTCTGTATGTGATTACATGGATGAATTTAATACATATAAACTAAATTTATAACATTTGCAAAATTTTAATGTGTTTGCTAAAGATTATGAAATTGAAATACGTGATCATGCTACGTACATGTACACATGTTTTAGAATAGTTGATTTTTGACTAAAACGAAACATTTATATTGTCAATGCAGTGTTTTGTTATATGGTCAGAGTACAAGTTTAAGCAAAGCCTTAAAATATTGCAAAAGAAATATTGCTGAAATAAATAAAATTTTCCCTCATAATTACACCTATTCATGCAAGAAAAGGGTTTTTTTTTTGCATATCATAGTTTATGACACTTTTCATAAACATAAATTATTAATCTTAGTAAAAATTAAAACAACATAAGACCTATTTCCCCTCCTGCTAATTTATTTGTTATTAATTCAAAATTCATTCATAGTATATATGTAAATATTAAACATAATTTTAATGATTTGAACATTTTCTTTCATTGTTCAAATTGTCAGTTCATTGTTCCATAATTTATTTAGACTTTTAGATGTTAAAAACTTATTTACACTTACGAAATAATCATTGAAGACTTTTTGTGCTTAGAAATAGGTAAGTCAGGATGTCCATGTATTAAATTATAAAATGGTACATAATATAATTTGATAATTATATCATGTAACGGTACCATAGTCACTGTCTACCATAAATTTTGCTAAATAAAATAACTATAATGGTTTTCTCCCGATTATATTGCATATGAATAGAATAATTTACTGCACAAAAATTCTAATTATGGTATTAAGAATGATGCAAGGACATAACTGCTATTATTCGAACATATTTCTGAAAGTTTCTTGAATTGAAAACGGACAGATAATCGGCTTTAAGAAAAAAGTTTCCTCTAAAAAGGGGAGAATCATGGGAAGCTAGGGACTTCCTGAACCGTAAACATCCCCACTACCGATCAGGGACCAACACTGTGCCTAATCCTTTTATCAGACGACACTTATAACGACCAATCATTGACAGGAAAGGGGGTGAGCAATGAAGTAAAATGTCCCATCCTCACCAGAGTTTTCTTCTCAAAAGTGCCCGTCCTCAAAAGGTTAACATTTCGAAGAAATCGTACATGTATATTATAAACAATATGGAGGAGAAAACATTATCTTGAAGTACCCTCTTCAAAATTGTCTTCCTCGATAAAAGACAACCATAGGATTTAAAATGATCTGTATAAAAGAAAAATGTATATCCTAAGTGCTATTTTTCCTATCATACCCAGTTGAAGACATTTATATGTAAGGCTATCTAAGTACACTGGATCATAAGCACTCTTGATGTCCAAGCTGATTCCCACGAAAAATTTCATTTGCTGCTTAACATCTATAATAACTTTGAGTACTAGAAATGTAGCAGTTCTACTGTCTTTAAACAGATCAAATACATAAAGTTGGGGATGAAGCTTTCTATTGTCAGGAAGTAAGAGATGAGCCCAACTAAGATTCTTTCGAAAGTTTTAGAGAAAACAAAAGTTAAAACTATTAGTTTATAAGAGGATATTTTAGTTTTATCTCTGCAGGGTTTTGAAATTGGAAGAATGAATGTTTCGAAGACTGAGGTACTATCAAATTTTCAAATAAATGTTGAAAATAATCTAAAACAATAGCACGTTTATTGTTATTCCAAATTTTGAGGAAAGGAGCTGTAATGCAATCTGCACCTGGAGTAGTGTTTTTGGATGCTTGTATAGACTTATTTAATTCCGAGGTATAGAACGGTTTATTGAGTATATTATTTTCGTTGCTGAGTAAATCCAAAGGTAGTGGTTCACGGGAAGTATTATTAGATGCAAAAAAGTTGGCAAAAATATTGGCCTAAATTTGAGGCTTTGATAAATCTGTTTTTAACTTGAAGAATATTTGTTATGAAATTAATCCTCTTAACCCAGGATTTCCCAGAGTGAACAGATTTGTTTCTTAAGCCATTGATTAATGATCACATGGTTTATTGAACTTTTTCATGTGAACATTTTGCATTAAAGTTGATAGATGGCGCTAGCTTTCTGGATAACCAAATTATGTTCCGGCATGTATAAAAAAGAACGCTAGTTTAATTTATATTTTGATCTTATGTTATGTGTTCTAGTATATTTATTGCAGTTATAACCAGAAAAATAAAGCAACATTTTTCGGAAGAGCTTGTGAGTTTTATTTTAGTGATTTTAGTAGCCAGGACGAACATTTTGTGTTCTACGTATTCGGAGCTACAGTTCAAGTGAAAATTTAATGTTGTGAACTAGGACAGATATATTAAGTAAAGGGGCCCAGGTAGGTTTATCTTATTAGTCTTATTTCTGGAACTGTTCTTCGCTTTGGTTGAGTGAAAAGGTGTATTTGGAACCTGCATTTAATGATGGGTAGATATTTTATTAGTTCTGAGTGTTGAGGTATTTTGCATTAAGAAAACGGTTTCTCTGAGAGTATTGCCCCAACATTTAATGGCGTCCATGACAGGACTAGTTTTTGGACATTGACTTTTGTGAAAGATTTCTATAGCTTGGACTGTTTTTGGTGTATTTAAATATATTTAAGTTTAGAATTGGAACTATTTATGAAGTGTCCTGTTTCGTATTTCAAGTATGGAAACTTTAAAGGCTTTGAAGCTTAAACGGTCCTGTTTATGTCCTTTTAAGAATGTTTTAAAAACGGAATTAGTAAAAGAGGTTTTTTTCTGAGGATTTAATGCGTGATAGATTTACTAAATTACAAAATGTATATTTAGATGAGAAAAATCTAGATGAGAAAACCCTTGATTTGTTAACTGAGGATAGAGTAAGGAAAACTTTGAATAGTAATGTCACTAACTAAATCGGAAGTCACAAAGTTTACTCTGATGATTTTATAACATTCTCGTTAAATTAATGACAAATTGTATGCTTCGGATTAGATCAATTTGGAAACAAGTCCAAATAAAGGTTCGAGTGTTTCATATAATAAAATTAAACAGTACAGACTTCCGAAAATTGAGCTACAGAAATTTGATAGAGATTATATTAATTGGCTTCCTTTTTGTTTGCAATTTTTGAGGAAATTCACAGTGATCCTGATTTATATGAGAGTTAGCAAATTTTCCTATTTGATTCAGTATATGATAGTCGGATCGAGTGCTAGAGAATTTATAGATGGCTATCCGGTAATTTCGGAGAATTATGATAGGAGTGTTTTGGCGTTGAAAGAACGTTTGGGGAAACTGGAATTATAAGTTGAAGTCTAAACTAATTAAAAGGGGAATCTTCACTTAGAGGGGTTGAAGGTTTTTTCGAAACGTGCCAAGATCGTTAAACAGAGCAATTAACGTTCCAATGTGGTAGTCGTCCAATTGTGGATACGTCACACACGATGACGTAGAAAGATTCTTAAAGAAGCTAAGTAATTAGGCTTTCCTCCGCTACATAAAAAAGTTTTATGTAGTTATACCTTTTATAATAAAATGATTGTTATTGATAATGGGATTGATAATAATAATAAATTATCCTCTGACAAGATGTATGGGAAAAATCGAAGTTTAATTAAAAGCCTTAAAATCTTTGGGTTTAAAATCAAAGGAAAAATATAGCATGGTTGTTTCACATATCGGAATCGTGTCAAATTATTACAACTGTTATTCCACCACGGTGGAAATAATCTGTTTAAGTCACAAAATACGAATGACCCAAATTAGTTACGAAAAATGAAATAAATGAAAGATAGTCTTACCAAAATACTTGTATACTAAGAAAGTCGATATCCCAGTTCTTTGCTGGCAAGGAACGGAAAAAAAAAAAAAAAAAAACTCAAACTTTTTGAAGGAATTTGACCAACTTATACGGAAAAGCTTTTAAAACACCGCTTCTATAGATCTCGTTTCAGGTAAACTTTTGATGGGGAGTTGAGTGGCGTAAGAGCCATGTGCCATATTATGTCTTTACTCCGTATTGTAAGAGAGCTCTCTTCGCAACCATTCCATTTTGGTTCATCACAGAACCGCACAGCGTTAAAAATAGAAAGAAATAGGTGTGGTTCCTCTTCCCTCGGACATTTCTGGTCGGTACACTCAAAGGAAATGAGCCTGTTTCTCCCATGGTGCGAGTGTAATAGTTTTTGAGTGCCTTGATTGACTCTTTAGCACTTTTTTGTTGTTATAACTCGTAGGGAAGAGAGCTGAAATATGAAATGTTAATTCTAATTTTTTTCTTCTTTTGCTTAAAATATATATCCCATTGGCTCTCTAATATGTACAAATGCATTGTTTCCTGATTCAGCTGTTAATCTGTTCAAGTTGTGTCGCCTGTGTTTTTATCCTGTTTTGAATATATGTGTTTGAAGCGTCATTTGCCAAGATCCTCCATGTTGGACTAATTTCCCCGTTACTCCAACACGAGATTGCAGAGATTTTTTTTTTTTTTTTGAAGCAGTGTCTTTAAAGAAACCAAAGTTATTGACAACATTCACAACAAGAGGTTTCCGATGGTAACACATGGATCAATAAGTTCCGAGACTAACCCAGAGATGGCGCTCGTAGTAAACCAATAACCAAGTCTTTCTAGAGTACGAACCTTTGCTTGAAACGTGTCAAAATTTTAAGTCGATCGGACCAGAAACAGCTGAGTTATCGAGGTTGGAGTAAAGTCGTTTTGTAGTTTGTTTAAAAAATGGAAAAAAACCGAGTTTCGTGTTCTGATAAAACATTGTTTTCTAATGGGTAAAAACACCGTGCAAGCGAAACAATGGGTTGAAAAATGTTACCCGGACTCTTGTCCATCAAAAGCAACGATTTGTCGGTGGTTTGCCGAGTTTAAACGTGGTCGTACCGACACAAATGACGCGGAACGCTCGGGTAGACCTGTGGAAGCCGTTACACCGGAAAATGTGAGTGAAGTGACGAAAATTATAATGAAAGATCGTAAAGTGAAGCTCCGTGAGATTGCTGAGATGACACAGATATCATATGGAAGTGTATTTACTATCCTTCATGAAAAATTGAGCATGAAAAAGGTTTTTTCCAAGTGGGTGCCGCGATTGCTTTCGATGGAACAAAAACAGCAACGAGTCGATGATTCAGAAAGCTGTTTATCGCTATTTACTCGCAACAAAAAAGATTTCTTGCGTCGTTACGTGACCATGGACGAAACATGGATACATCACTACACTCCAGAGTCGAAGCGGCAGTCAGCTGGCAAAGTCATGGCGTCAGTTTTTTGGGATACGCATGGCGTGATTTTCATTGACTACCTCGAAAAAGGTAAATCGATCAACAGTGATTATTATATTGACTTGCTGGTGTGTTTGAAGGAGGAAATCACAAAAAAAAAAAAAAAAAAAAAACCAACCCCCAAAAAATCGGAAAATATTGATCCATGTGTTAAAGTGGGGCTCGTATTTCAAAATTATTGATGAAAAGACTGCGGCAAAATTTATCAACCCTTAAAAATGTATTGCGAAGGAAATGATGATGATGAGGGCTAAATGAATTAAAGAAATTAACAGTGATAGGAAGTTCATGATAACTTTAATGATTTGAAATCTAGCAATTGAATTAAAATAATAATAATTAATCATATTTGAATTCGAGTTTCAAAGTAGAACAAATAAACATACCTTTTTTATGAATTGCTTTTTTTTTTTTTATATATCATTCTCTCACCGCCTTTTGATAAAAAAAAAATTCTACATCACCATCTAAGGAGGACAATATTTCCCTCGCCGTGCTTTTATGTGAAATTCGGTTGCAAAAATGTATAACCAGCCGGTGATCTTAATTAATACTAATTCATTATAATGGTTCGTTTTAATGAAAAAAAAAATGGTATTGATCATTCTTTCAAATATTTGGAAATG
>BMAW01087860.1:131921-161717 GCA_019974015.1 Nephila pilipes
ACACAAAAAAAAAATTATAAGAATTTAGCACTATTTTTACGTTTCATACATTCACCTACGAGTTAGAAATGTTAAAAATTAAATAATAATCTCATAAAAATAAAATAATTCATAAAATAATCTTATAAAAAAAATGCATAAAAGCTGTAAACAAGTCAGCTTGTGAAGTATTCAATCATTCACACACCAATGATAAGCTGGTTCCTTCGGAGTTTATCGATTCAAAAAAAAACCCGAAAGAAGAACAACCATACTGATACTGCCTTCGAATTATATGATCTAGCTAGTTAACAAAAGAGTTTATTGTATTAACTGCTATCTTCGCTAATCTCGAATAATCGGATTTTCTTGCTGATAACATGTAGCATTTTATACTCCTTTGCAGCTATGCTGCCAAAAAGGAAATCAAACAATCAATCAGCTTGTTTTTATTTACTAATGTGTGTGCTATATTTCATGTAACACGTATTCATAACTAAACTCCTTTCATTTGAGCATTAATATATTCGTTTAAAAGTTAACATTGCATAACGACAAGAATTTTACAAAATGAACCAGGCTGCAATATGGACTACTTAATTGAAAAGGACAGAAAGCTCATTTGTGACAATTTTACTGGAAGACATTTTCATCACTAGGTTATTAAATAAATATTAATTGAAATGTGTTCAATACCTTCTATGTTCTGTACCTTCAATGCATAGTTTAGTTGGATAATTATTCATTTGTTAACAGATGTTTTGCTCATAATCAAAAGTCATATTTTAAAAAGCTATTTATGAACTCATTCACAACTGACAATTGCCATATATGCAACATATTCTTTTCTCAAACCTTAAATTTCGGACACATGCACAAAAACGTGTGTGTCTTGTACAAAAAGTGCTATTCAGGTTATAGTACTTTTGATATATTTATGTGATGGGAAAGCCTTATGCTTGTGAAATTTGTCAGAAGTCTTTTTTGCAAAGTGGGCACTTAAAAACTCATATGCGTATTCACACGAAAGAAAAGCCTTATGTTTGTGAAATTTGTATGAAAGCTTTCTCGGTAAGATGGTCGTTAAAGACTCATTTGCTTATTCATACGAAGGAAAAGTCGTATGTTTGTGGAGTTTGTAAAAAGGCTTTTGCAAGAAGTGGTGTATTGAAGAATCATTTACGTACTCATACGAAGGAAAAGCCATATGTTTGTCAGATTTGTAATAAGACTTTCTCTGTTTCTGGTTCACTGAAAAAACATTTGCGTATTCATACAAAGGAAGAGCCTTATGTTTGTGAAATTTGTATGAAGGCCTTTTCGCAAAGAGGGCACTTAAAAACTCATTTGCGTATTCATTTGAAGGAAAAGCCTTATATTTGTGAAATTTGCAAGAAGGCTTTCTCACAAAAAGGGCACTTAAAAACTCATCTGCAAGTGCATACGAAGGAAAAGCCTTATATTTGCAAATTTTGTAAATTGTCTTTCTCGCAGAGTGGTCCCTTAATGACTCATTTGCTTATTCATACAAAGGAAAAGTCTCATGTTTGTGAAATTTGTAAGAAAGCTTTTATGAAAATTGGTTCGTTAATTATTCATTTACGTATTCATACGAAAGAAAAGCCTTACGTTTGTGAAATTTGTAAGAAGGCTTTCTCAGAAAGTGGGAACTTAAAGAAACATGTGGGGATTCATATAAAAGAATAGCTACATGTTTTTGTGATATTTCTGAAAAACTTAGTTTATTATTTTAGAAAATATTTTTTTATGAGGTGCAAGCCTTATGTTTATCATATTTGCTAGAATGCTTTCTTTATTACTGTAAATATCTTATAAAACATTTGCATATTCATAACATTGAAAAGTCTCCCCCTCCCCCAAATATCTTTTAATGGTGCATTGATTTGGAAATAAAATACTTCTATTTAATTGGTTTTTTTCCTTAGATTTGAGAGCCTTAAGTGGCTTAATTTCTTTAGGTTGTTATGGGTTTCATGATCTCAGGTACCCAAATGATGTTTTTCTTTTTCATGTGCTTCCAGATATTTGAGGGATCCTTCTCTATTTACAACCCTCCTAGTCAACCAATTTTTCTCCTTTTTCTTTGTTGGTTTCCACTATCTAGGCTACACTTTAAGAAAATATATGGGATAGCTGAGCTATGTTTGGCTCATGCTCCATAAACCTTATATACCTTTCGCTCTTTCGGATCTCATATTGGTGTATACTGTATATTTTTGAAATATGTCTCTTAGTTCATTTGTATGTAATATAAGACTTCAGCTAGGATAAAAATGTATGTAAATTAAATTTATTGAGATATTGTCTTTGCTGTGTGATGATTTATAAAATATTAAGTTTAGTTTTCCTGGTTATATTATGAGAAAAATCTTTTAACATGAATAATTTTTAATAATTATTTTAAATTCAATAGAACTATAAATATGTATGAATTTTTAGTGTAAATAAATATCAAACATAAATTGTGCTGAATGGAATTTTTTTTAAAAACATGATTGATTCTTTGGTTTTATAGGATATAGAGTAACAAGGACTATATTATGCTTTTTAAATATTTTAACTTGGTAAATATATAAAAAAAAAAAAAAAATGCTCATCTTTTGAAAGTGTTCTGATCAATTGTTTATTAACTACTTCATTCTACATAAATATGATAGTGTTTTAGATATTTATATATTAATTATGAAAACTGTACAGTGACAGTTTATTTAGTTTACTCTAGTTACTCTTATTCTACAAGTTATGTGTATTATATGAATTTGTTATATATAATATATAGCAAAGTTTTGATTAAATGCAATATAAAATTTGATTTGCAAAAGTCATTCTGTGAATATTTAAAGCTGCCGTTACCAAATTATATTGATTTTCCTAGATAATTGATAATTTCTCTCATATGGATTGTTTTAAAGATTTGTTAAAAGCTGTAAAAAAATATAAATATAGCTAATTAGTTTTACTACAAAGGATTATATATATAAGGTGACCAATAGTCTTCCTTTAGGAAGGACAGTCCTCCTTTTGTAGGTTCTGTCCTTCTTCAAAAAGTGTCCTTTTTGATATTTTAAAACTAATCTGTTAATCTTTGTATTCAGAGATGCTGCGCCAAAATGTAACGCAAATGTTGAATTTAAAAAACGTATAAAATATTCAAAAGTTATATATGGCTTGCTTTAATACCTGCTATAGAGAGTATTTTACAATTATTTTAGCCTCTGTGTTTATTTTTTTAGTTTAGATAAATGTCCAAAAATTCTGGAATTTTTTTTGAATTACAAATTATCTGAGATATTAATGTATTTTGTACATAATCTGAGGCATCTATTTTCCACAAAACTGTTCAAAAGATTGAAGATGAACATATTTCAGCTATAGAAATAAGTCGTATTTTCAGTGATTATTGAAATTGTGATTTATATTGACCTTCAATATAAATCATAGTTTGAAGAAAAATTTATTCCTTAAATAAAAAAAAAAAAATGTCAAACTTAGAGGAATCAAACCCAGACATAACAGAAAAGTGCATCAAAGAAGTGTGGAATTTTTACGAAATATGTTTTCAATATGTCAACTAATGGTCTGAAACAAATATCACAGGAAATAAGTTTTCAGTGCTGTTTTTTGACTTGATCGCTAGTAAACTGGGCAGATATTGAAAAATTGTGGTGAGTTTTAATCGAAAGAGATGCTGATATTGAAATCAATGAAAATTGCCTATTTGAAGAAATTAGAAGACTGAATGTATATTTAAATTCTGATAAATTAGAACAATGGGAAAATCATGTTGAAATTGATAAAAAGTGGGAGGTGAGGAATTTTTAACCATTTAAAAAATAAACACATTCCGTATGAAAATGTATTTATTGAATTTAGGTACTGCTGACCTGGAACTAATGCCACGGTTGAAAGATTTTTCTTCATTGGTAATAATTTTTGAACAAGTGAGAAATCGAATATTGATACTTAAGCTGCAGCACTTACTATAAAATTCAATATGAAAGATATTTCTTCCTCTAAAATTTCCTATATACTGTTAGCAAATCATATATTAAAAAAAAAATTCATTCAATAGAAAAATACTCATTTATTTAAATACTTAAAAAGGATATTAGCATAATTAGTGAATTTTAGTTTGAATTAATAAAATGCTATATTTATTTAAGCTGTACTTTTTTCTTAAATTTTTTCGTCCTCCTTTTCATTGTAATAAAATTTTGTCATCTTATTATATACGTTAATCTAAGATAATTTATCTTGTTATAGAAGGAAATTCATTTAGATTAATTGTTCCTTATTCATTCATTATTTGGGTTTTTTCATAGGATGTCTGGAAAAAACCCAAAAG
The DNA here is from genome assembly GCA_019974015.1 of Nephila pilipes. Classification (NCBI taxonomy): domain Eukaryota; kingdom Metazoa; phylum Arthropoda; class Arachnida; order Araneae; family Nephilidae; genus Nephila; species Nephila pilipes. The sequence goes on from BMAW01087860.1 coordinate 136,267, forward strand.
GAATTTAATACTACAGTATTCTAATAAATGTACACATCATAGAAAAAAAAATCAAGTGAGTTGAAGTTTTTCTTTAAATCATAATTTGTATAAAATTAGCAATTTTTCTAATTTTATCTGCAGGTATAGGTAAAATATAGAATCTTTGATAATGTCACAATATATTTGCATTTATTTATACGTTAATGTGTGGCCGCGGTAGACTAGTGGTCATGGCTTCTGATTCGTGGCCGGCGGTTTCGTTCTGTCGCGGGTTCGATCCTTTTTCGCAAAAGACCTACCGTGTAACCGGGGCTGATGCAAGTTAATTCTGTCGGGACCTAAAGTCCTCCCATTGGCGTGGTATGGAAATTAGGAGAGGGGGGGGTCAAACGATTTTAATATTGATTTACTATTATTGGCTACTCAAGGGGCTGTTATGTAAGGTGGATCACTTTTGGCGTACCAGATCACTTTTCATTTTTTAACGTTTGCTTCAATTTTAATTACATTTAATTTAAATATATTCAATTTAATTTTTTGTCGCTTGCTTTAATTTTAATTACATGTAGCAAAATATATTCAATTTAATAATTAATCGTTTCCTCTAATTTTATTATCGAAAAACTTGACTATTGTCCATTTCTCGATATTTCATCGTTTACTTTAATTCTTACATTTAATTGATTGATTTAATAATAATTATATAAAAAAAAAGTGCACTTTGGGCGGCTAAATCTGTTCTATCCAAAACTTTGCATAGAACTTTTTAAATTTTTCTACCTTGTTTTGGAATTTCAAATTTAAGAAATACATAGAAATTTTTTTAAAAAAATGTCATAATATTACAGAAACTGTGATTTTAGGGATGTATTTCAAGAACCATGTTAAAAGCTTTTTTTTATATTTTTTTGATCGAAGCCAATGAATATAGTCGAAAGAGTGATGTGATGGATTTCCAGTTTGGCTGGCTACTAGTTTTCAAGGTAACATTTCTGGCGAGCTAGTTACCCTTCCACGCCAATTCTGTGCCATACTCTTTGAGGATTCTTTGATATCGTTCATACTAAAAATTCTTATCTCTTGTACTGTTTTCTTCTTTTTTTGTTTGACATTCTAAATATGGCTGGAGAAGGAATGTTACTAACCACGATGAAAGCGGGGTATACATCCCGGAGAAACATATTGAATGTTTATTCTGAACATCGAGAAGAGAACCCTCGAAAATTTATCAATCAGATCGTTGAAAAGATTTCTCAACGAACAGGTGCTTTAAAGGAATAGTTTTTTTTTTTTTTTGCTTCAAAAAATATGAAGACCTTAAGTTATCCCGGTAAAAGAGTGACTTCGTTATCACAGTTGGCTGATCAAGTATTATTACTTTACATTGTCATACATTCGATTAAAAATTCATAGTTTTTTTTTCCGTAGAAATGAGATTCCAACATTTGATAAAGTTCTGTAAGAACTGAATGATGATACCGATATTTTTTCGAAAAATATTAGCTGAACTACCTTGTACCGGATGTTGAAAGACATGAGATTTTCAATTGAAAAAAAAAGGGAAAGATTTACTATGTTTCTTTAAGACATTATTTTAAGGCGCAGAAATTAGTTGAGAAAAAATTATGGAGTTAAAGAAAGAAAATGCGATAAAATATACTATTTGAACGAGACCTGGATGAATGAAGGTCATTCACAGAGTCCAGTGTGGCAAGACACAAAAATTAAAATAAGTTAGGAAGTCTCTTCTTCCAATTTAACAATAGGTTTGATTGCACCAAAATCCTAAGGAAGGAAACTCATGATAACTCCCACTAGAAGCAATGAAGAATTTGTTCGGTATGTGGCAGATATTTTTATAAGGGAAAAAAATCTGGGGACTATCATAAAGAAATGAATGGTAACCATTTTGAGAAATGGTTTGAAAATGTTATGCCAAAATTGAAACCCAATAACATCGTTCTGATAGATAATGCACCCTACCATTCTGTGAAGGAGAAAATCGCCCCAAGTTCATGGGGGAAAGTGCAATTCAAGAGAGGTTATCAAAAAAGAAAATTATGTGGAATCAAGATATGATAAAATTTTAACATTTGCAGAATTTCAGCTTAGTAAAGCATTTCTATGATAGTTAATAGAGTAGAAACAATTGCAGGAAAATTTAGCCACAAAGTTTTAAGATAATTCCTTTATCACTGAGACCTAAGAATCCTTTGAAGGAGATTTGGAGCTGAGTGAAAAAACATATTGCAAACAAATTTTAAACTTTACGATATAAAGGATATTATAATAAAAGGAACAGAGAATGTCTCTTCAAAATTGTAAGCCGAATGTAACCGAAAAAGAGAAAGATATGTGGGAAATCACGAGTGATAAACTTGAGGATGAAACGTGGAAAACCATAACTTAATTATATTTGCGAAGAGGGATTCTGTTGATAGCGATTCAGAACTGATGATCTTTTGGTACTTGGACGTATTTTCCTAGACGTTGGGGATGTTTTTCTACCTGTATCCCGAGGAGGGGGAGAGAATAGTTTGTTGACCAGGATGCGGCAGCGTTGTTTCGAACCCTGGACCAATGGGTTCGAATAATGCGTTTCTACCAAATGGGCTGAAAAGACGTCTCACTTGACGACTATTTATGGTTTGGATGAAGATTTATAAGGCGTTTTAACTTCTGGCGCTGTTGTAGAAGAGAGTCGCTGCATACTCCTCCTCCAGTATCATCGTAATGATACGAAGAGAAACATTGATTTGTACATAAGGTTGCTTTGATTTTTTTTTCCAGCCATTTCTGACATACATCCTTTCCCTGTTGAATTGAGTTTAGAATGGGACAGTTTTCCATTCTGTGTCATCGGCTGTCTCGTGTTAAGTGGGAGGCCTCGTCGATGCGTGCGCCATCACTAGTCGTGATTTGTGTGCATTTGTCTTTAGTTAGACATACAGAGGTAAGTGTTTTGCGTTGGGAGCATATGGAATCAGTAGATATAGGCTGGGTTGTCATTTAGTGTTCGAGTCCTGGGTTAGCACTTCGGCACATGACGAAATACGGTGGGGTTACTCTACCCCGTGACTTGTGGAGGGGGAGAGAGTTGAGGTAGCTTGATGAGCCTCTACCAACAAGGCTGAAAAGACGTCTTATCTAATTAGTTAAGTAAGGTGTTTTAACTTTTTGCGCTATTGTAGAAGAGGATTGCTGGAACTGTAATAGCAAGTGATGTAAATAATATTGTTATAATACAAATATATTTTTCTCTTTGGTAAGGTGCTATTTTAAACTACCTTATTTGTATAACTATTTGAAATGTGATAAGCGATTTTTAATAAAGATTCATAAAGCTAATGCGAAGATAGGCTCGGCAATGGTTTGGATGAAGATTTATAAACATGGTAGAATTTTTAGTTTTATTAGTGGGTGTAATAAATGAGCTTATGGAATGAAATATATGAGTACGTATTTTTTCCCATCGGTCATGATTTTTGTAACTTCCGATAGTGAATATAGCATAGGATTAATTAAATTAGGTTGCGTGATGTTAAAAGATACTGAGATTATACGATGACCAGTTTAGCATCATTATTGGATTTTTATTTTTCCGAAATTAGTTCGTTTCACAGTTAAAAAGCATAATCTAATTTAACCATATATATATATATATATATACAGAAATAAAATTAACAACTGAAGTTTAGGAATAAACAATGATTATTTACATTACTGTTGTGTATCCATTATATTTATTATAATTCAATTTATAAAAAAAAAATTATTTTTGAATATTTTGATCACTTTCTTAACTGTCGACAACCAAGTTTTGCGAGAATCGTGCAGCCATCTAGTGAAGGAAAACTCAACTAAGGCTGTCCTCACATACTTATAACGAAACGAATGAATTTTTCGCTTGCATTTTTTTCTTTCCTCACCAAATTTGGCGAATTTCATTGCTTATAGTCACCCCTGTACCGTTTGAAGATAATTTATTATGTTATTAAGCAATAGGTAAATTCTGATTTTAAGTTAAAATATTTAATATTATTATATACAGCTAATTTACAGAAGTATGATGACAGGAGGTACCAAGACGTCTGTCTGAACGGGGAACCAAGCAGAGACTGACGTTCTTTGAGGACCATCGAACTCCAACAGCTTCTCGTCGGCGAATCTCCTTAATCCCTTCACAAGCTGCCGAAATAGTTACGATCCCCAAATGATGACATCTTGGAGATCAGGTGTCGCTCGAGCAGTCCAGATGCATGAGTGTCAAAGTTGGCAGATCGACCGCCAAACATTAAAGAAGGCCATAGGAATGTGGATATGCCACAGAAGTTACACCCCCTTTTCCCAGTGTAACCCGAATTTCTATGACAATGGCTGTGAATTGCTCATCGTAGTTTTTATGCACTGCCAAGTTAAGGTGAAACAGAATATAACTTAGTCCTAATCTGTCATTCACACGCACCAATGAAAAACAAGCTGTTTTATTCAAAGTGTACCGAAGAAAAATTCGTGAAGACAGAGCAACAATTGCATTCCCCCTTTCTTCAATGAGGTACAAATTCGAATTATAGCATCCAATTAATCAACAAAATAGGTAATTGTATTAATTTCTGACTGATTTTCTGGGAGATTATAGCCTTTGTTGATATACAACCGATTAAATCAAACAATCAATCAAAGTGCTTTATCTATTACTAATATGGTGTGAGGTTTCATAAAATGAAATTAAAACGAGAAGTCTTTCATCAAAGCGTTTATATATTCATTTAAAGATTAATCATCTCAATGTAACAAAAAATTTACAAGACTAAATAGAAAAAGGCAGAAAGCTGTTTAATATCAAATTAACTCCGACATTTTCATCACTAGGATATTATACTAGCAATTAGTAATTCACACACACACAAATATTATATATACAATAGATTTTTATCTTCCATATATGATTTAACTTATCCATAGGCATATTTTATTCATGTTTATTATGTTATATTTTTTTAACCAAAAGTCATTTTAAAAACTATTTATGAACTCATTCAAGTGACAAATCTCAATTGCAACAGTCTTTTGTCCTTGCTAAAATTTTAAATTGAACTTTCATACACACTATTTAGGTAAGAGTATTATATATATATATTTATGTGATGGAAAAGCCTTATGTTTGTGAAATCTGTAAGATGGCTTTCTTGCAAATTGGGCACTTAAGAAATCATTTACTTATTCATACACAAGAGAAGCCTTACATTTGTGAAATTTGTATGAAAGCTTTCGCAAGAAAGGGACAGTTGAAAACTCATATGCGTATTCATACGAAGGAAAAGCCTTATGTTTGTGAAGTTTGTAAGATGGCTTTCTCGGTCAGATGTTCGTTGAATACTCATTTGCGTATTCATACGAAAGAAAAGCCTTATGTTTGTGAAATTTGTATGAAGGCTTTCTCAAGAAGTGGCATTTTAAAGATTCATATGCGTACTCATACAAAAGAAAAGCCTTATGTTTGTCGAATTTGCAAGAAAACTTTTTCTGTTTGTGATGCTTTAAAAAAACATTTGCGTGTTCATACGAAGGAAGAGCCTTATGTTTGTGAAATTTGTACAAAGGCTTTCTCACAACGTGGGCACTTAAAAACTCATTTACGTATTCATATGAAGGTAAAGCCTTATATTTGTGAAATTTGTAAGAAGGCTTTCTCACAAAGTGGGAACTTAAAAACTCATCTGCTCGTGCATACAAAGGAAAAGTCTTATGTTTGTGAATTTTGTAATGTAGCTTTCTCACAACCTGGTCACTTACTGACTCATTTGCATATTCATACAAATGAAAAGTCTTATGTGTGTGAAATTTGTAAGAAGGCTTTCTCGAGAAGGGGCTCCTTAAAAATTCATTTACGTATTCATACAAAAGAAAAGCCTTATATTTGTGAAATTTGTAAGAAGGCTTTTTCAAAAAGTGGAAACTTAAAAAGACATTTTGGGATTCATACAAAGGAAGTCATTTGCTTCTGAAACTCCTGAAAAGGCTTTGTCCAATAGTTCTAATTTTAGAAATTATTTGTATACATACTAACAGCTTTATGTTCATCATACTTGTCAGAATGTTTTCTCTATTAGTATAATTATTTTGCAAAACTTTTCCATAGTCATAATAAAAATATCTTTTAATGGAAGATAATGCAGTGTTGATGGAAACAAAATGTAAATCATAAGAGGGAAACGTAAATATTTTTATTTTATTGGTTAGTTTTCCACAGATTTCTGAGCCCACTTGGGCATTACATATTTAGGTTGGTATGGGAATCATGATCCTGAAGTACACAAACAATGCTTTTACTCATAGGATTTAATGTCTCTAATAAAGATGGGTGAATAGAATACAAATATTCGAGTTCTTTTTTTATTGTCTAGATTACACTTCAAGCAAATGTTTGTCATGGCTTAACAAGATTTGACTCTTGCTCAATGAACCCCAGCTTCTTCTCTCTCATTCAGATCTTATAGTGATGTACACTATTTATTTCAGAAACTTGTCATTTAGTTCATTTGTGTTCAATTGTATTTCAAATAAATATGTTATACGAGCTTATTTGTCTACTTATGTAATATAAGAATTTTAAACAGAGATATATGCATTTGAATTTTATTCAAAGTTTTTTTTGTTGTTGTTGTAAGGTGATTTATCGGATAATTAATGTAGTTTTCATGATTATATTAAAAGAAAAAATCTTTTAACACAAATAAGTTGCAATTCAAGTGTATATCAAACATAAATTATGTTTGAATGGGAATATTTTTTAAATATGTTTGATTGTACGGTTTTTTGGGATATAAAGCAACAAATATTCGTTTTACATATTACTTTAGTTAATTAAATATAAAAAATGTTCATCTTTTAAAAATATTCTAAACAATTGTTTATCAGCTAATGCATTCTAATCATTCTACGTCTATGTGATTATGTTTTGGGAATTTCGATATTAATTATGAAATTTGTACCGTAGCATGTGTGGTTGTATTGTGCTAGTTACTTTATTCTATAAGTTCTGTGTGTTGTATAAATTTCTTATATATAATAAATATAGTAAAGATTTGATTAACTTAAAGTATAAAATTTAATTTGAAAAACTAATTTCTTTGTATACATGAAAATACTATTACAGATACCAAAATATATTGATTCTAGAATATTGGTAATTTCTCCAATAGGGAATGTTTTAAAACATTTGTTAAGTATTACAGAGAATACAATAATATTTAAAATATATCTTGCTTATAAATATATCCAACATCTTCCATTATTTAAAATGCCTAGAAACACAAATGAATTTAATGCTGCGAAATTTCAATACTTGTAATCATTATAGAAAGGAATCGAGCCAGGTAAGTTTTTTTTTTATTAATCTCTCATATTTTGTATATATATATATTTTAAGTAGAACACATTTTCTAATTTTATCTGCAGGATTATATATTATTTAAAATATGTAATCTTGGATAATGCCTGAATATGATTTTTTTATATGCATTAATAAATTCAAAATGAATAAAGAGATTGAAGTAAATGCTTTTAATTAATTATTTGAGTATGTATTTTTTTATCAGATAGAATTTAAAGTGAATTGAGTATACAAGCATAATTTTGAAATCATTATTCCTCAACTACATAAATAGGTGGTAAATTATTTATTTTGCAATATCATTCTCTTTTAAGCAGTTCATCTGAGTGCACAAAATCATTTTTTATTCATGAACTGCTGATTATTAGTTTGTACTGTACTTTCAATATTGTTATTAAATTGTTTTGTTTCAATTATATTTTAGCCCACAATCTTTGTTACTGGGAAAAATGGCATCAGAAAGCATAAGTATATCAAAGTTTTAACCTTACACCTTCAGAGAAACAATATTACTGTTTTAGAGACAGGGAATTTTTCGCATTGCATATAATTTGAATGGAAAGGAGGAACAAAAATAGCATTAGGAGATATGTAATGCTACTTTATTGATGGGGACAAATGATATACAGTGACCAGAGAAAATGGTTGCTCTTGCAATACCATATTTAACTATATATGATTTATTATTTATATTCTAACTAAAATACTAGCCAAGCCAAATACTGAATTACGATATGCCTTATTAGGAAAAATTTTAGTTTGTGGAATCAGGTAAGTATGCAAGAAAATATGTTCATGATTGTGTAATTTCTTGTAAACTGAAGAATTTCACTAGTCATATAAGAATTGGTTCAATTTGATGTTGTAAAATTTTTAAAAATATCACATTTTTGTTTAAAAATATTCATCAGAAACATGGTAAGCTTAGAAACTATGAATTTCAGTAAAATATGAAAAATGTATTAGTGAAATTGATTTAATCAATATGCTGAGAAATTAATGCAATTTTGATTATTTAATGTTTATTGAATTTTTATAATCTTTTGCTATGTATCATTTTCCCTTCCTTCTTCATCTCTCACATCATTAAGAAAAAAGTTTAAATAATATTTTATTTATTACTATTTTAGCTATAGGAATTATTTTAGTTATAGCCATTTTACAATGAGAATAATAAAAAAAATTTTAAAAAATATAATCTAAAAATAATGCTCTCCTCTTCCTGAAGATTAGATATACTTAAAGGCACTGAGCTAAAAAATGAATATAAAATCTTATTCACGATAAGATTTGTAATTTTTAAAAACGTATTAAATATTACATCCTTTGTGAGTAATTCATTCCTTTCCTATATCTTTCTCTCCCTTTTTTTTATGATAAATTATTGCTAATATTTTAATATGCTTGTTTTAATTTTTTTTAAAAACACAGCTAATATGACACTGACAAAAGAGTCCACGGGACTGGCACTCAGATCTCTGTCTAATTGTTGTTTTAAAAAATAAATGAAATTCAGGAATGAATTTAGTTTACTCAACAACAAAATGACAAAGACGAAGTGCCGTCGATGGACCTTACCAGTGTCTAACCTTGATTTTTCTTTAAAAAATTAAACAAATAAAATGTATTAATGCACAAATGAATTAAAAAACAAAAGAAAAGGAGAAAAGAGAAAGGAATGAATTATCACAAAGGGGATGTAATATTTAATAGATTTTTAAAAATTACAAATCTTATCGCTAAGATAAGATTATAAAAAATATTTATTTCATTTTTAACAGTGCCTTCGGACAGACTTATGTCTAATCTTCAGGAAGAGGAGAGCATATTTTATATGATTTTTAATTTTTACTCTCATTAAAATTACTATAACTAAAATAACATAATACTAATAACATTAATAAATAAAATATATTCAACTTTTTCTTAATGAGGTGAAAGCGAACTTTAGAAGGAAAAATAGTTCTTGTTTGGCTGAGGAAGGAACAAAGTGGGTGGTCCAAACTTTCTAGTTCAAGAGGGATTTAGTGATGGTGACAGGACATTAAACAGGCTGATAAAAGCTGAGTGAATGAGGCTTTGGAGTGAGATGGTTGACTGAGGAAGAGGCTATTGAGAGTGAATAAGAATAATTAAAAGTGTCTGAGTTGCAAAAGTGTTATGGAGACATAGATTTAAATAATTGTTACAAGATTAGTAGAGATAACTGGGTTCCATTATTGTGAGCAAAATTAGCTGAGCCCATTAGTGGGTTAGTTTGTGTTGTTAATCTATTTAGAATCTTCAGAGATAGTGATGTGTTTATTAATAGGAGGATATTGAGACTCCTTGTGTGATGACAGGAATTCTACTTATCAAAGATGGGTTTATGTAATCATAGGCAGGATATTTGTAAGTGATCTGTATTTTTATAGGAAGTTGCGGCATGGCAAGTGAGCATAAAGAAGGATAGGTGATTACTTGTTTATAGAGAACTTTGTTAACAACAGCTAAGCCAGTAATCTTTTGAGGACTAAGGCACTTTCGAGAAGAGTCCTGATAAGGACGGGAGTTTTACTACATTGTCTTACCTCCTTTTCCTCAATGATTGATATTTCAAGTGTCGTCTGACAAGGACCAAATTGAGTGCTTTTCGGTAATGGGGATGTTTGAGTACCAGGAATCCTAACTTCTTTCCTTTCTTAGAATTTCTCTCAAAAAGCCGATTTGTATTTGTCCGTTTCCAATCTAATAAACTTTGGGAAAGATGTTCTAAAACCATGAAATGTTTTTTTCATACAATTTCCTTTGTATTATTCTTAGTATCACAAGAATTGTTATACAGTGTACATTATTCTATCTACACTAAATAATCCAGGAAGATCTAGGTATAATTATTTTATTTAGCGTATTTATAGCAGGCAGTGAGAACAGAACGTTTCATCTGATAAATTATCGAATTGTAATTATATACCATCAAATTTTGATGTCAACTATTATGAATATCTATTATCACACAAAATTCTCCTCAGTTATTTAGGAAGTGTATATGTTTTGTAGCATCTAAAAATCTGAATGAATTATACTTTAATTAATAAGAAAATGTTCACTTATTAAAATTATATTTAATATTTCAGCTAAATATATTATATAAATGAATTTTGAATTAATAAAAGAAGCAAATCAGCAAAGGAAAAAGCTCTAGGTATTGTTTAACTTTACCAAATTTAATAATTTCATTATTATATGAATATTTATAGGTGCAATCATGATCATTTTAACTATTCCAGCACTATTTATTTGTTTGAAACTTTTACCTGAACTTATTATAAAGTACTACATTAAAAATAAATATTTATTTCTGTTTATCTAAAGATCAAATATTCAAAAGCTAAAAGTATAGCAGAAGGATAACATTTCAATTTTTATATATTTAGTAAATACATTAAAATTCAAAGTATTATAAATTTATTTTATATGTGGTCAAAACCAGATAATATACACTGAAATGTTTAGTTTAAAATTAATAGATTGAAATTCTTCAAGAAATATATAATATAACTGTTAGAAAATTTAGATAAATTATTCTTTAATCAAAATGACAATATGAAAGAAAATATTGAGAATATATCAATGATTTTCAACCAACAATGATTGATTGATTGTTTATTAACGTCGTACCAGGAAGAACACTTAAATCTACTGGCTGCAAAACCTGTAATTTGAAACCCTGGCCTGTGATGAGGATATAATCTGAGCTGGCACCCCATCTCCTCGCATCCTCCACCACGCCTCATGACTTTGCCACAGATTTTACGAGCATCAATCTCGGAGCACATGGCAGGTCTTTAGCATCAAGGCCTCGAACCCGCAACTCGACGAAACTGCCTGCTGAGTTTGCAACAAGGCCTAATTTGGCATAACATTGCCACCAAATCAATCGATCAATTGTTTAATATTGTTTAATTTGAAACTGAAATAAATACTCAGAAAGGACGTTCACATTATATGCTAATAAAAGCAAATGTACATTAAATAAATTTAAGTTCAAATATTATTTATAAGTATCAATTTATATAACTAAAAGTCAATAAATACATATTTAAAAACTATGACAATTATATTACTTGAGCTTAATGGAAATTGTTTCTACAATCTAGACTATAACAAATAAAATATAGTTCAATTCTTATAGAAAATTTCAATTTCTTTTCCTCAAAATAAATGAAATATTTATAAATATATCTTTGTATATAAAACGTTGCCTGTAGATGAACTAGACTGTTGAGTTTTCTATATATAATACCAACATTTAGCATGTTATTTAAATTCATGAAAGAGAGCACACTCTTATGGGCTTGAATTACTCAAGAGTAATACTCAAAATCTATATACTCTTTAGAATTTAAGAATATTTTCCATCTGTGTTGCACAACTTAAAGTACACATAGAACGCAATAATAACCTTTCTGTCAACACTTTATTATGGACGGCGTTCCGTCCTACCCTCCTTCTTTAGACACAGTGTTCTCTCATTGATTGAATGAAGAAGGATGTAGGGCAACAAGGGCCATTATCCCTATCTGGTGCTCAATTATAAATATCAAAATTTCATTTGCAAAAACCAAAGTTTTATTTAATTAACAAGCTTTCTGTAAAAGATCTCGAAAGTGATAATGCAGCAGGAATCTGGCTTCAGTGAAAGCTCAGAGTCTGTTTCTATGGAAGTATAATTGGTGCAATTTAAGAGAATGTGATCCGATCATTAACTTTACTACAGGTAGAACACAGAGCAATATCCTGCAAATTAAATTTATTTTAAAAGACCAGGAGTAATTAATAATGGACTCCTAGAATTTCCTTCTACATTTGGTCCAATTGAGATAGTATCAATGGTAGGAACAAATCTCAAAATTCAAAGTATTTCATGCAGCAAATCTCCTTTAGTTTTTCTTAGAATTGTTAACATGGTAATTGTATGGCTGGATGTTCTCTTGAAGCTAACCAATGATATTTACGTGCCAAATTCCGTTACAGATCTTGGTGATTTTGTCGGCATGTTCATTCCAATAAATATTTGAGTGACCCGAATCCAAAGAAATAATCCGTATTGGTTATAATGAGAAAGAATAAGAATCTATTTTCGATCAATCTATGAATCACCTTAGGGGATTTGATAGATGATTTTTGTAATGCATTATAAAACTGAATAGCTATCAGAATGGTAATTCTCTATTATGCATTTCTGCAAGTTCATCCAGAGTTGACAAATCGCCAGCGCTTCAGCCGAAGATGGAGTTGATCGGATTTAATTTTATAAGAAAAGGAAGTAGTTCAAAGCCATGACCCAAGTATGGAAGTGGCCGTTTTGGGTTTTAGATGCATCTGTAGCAATTATGAAAAATCTTGGAATCTGTGTTCTAGTAATTCATTAAAGGAGCTATTAATTATAGGATAGGCAGATTTTGTTTTGTTAAATTACTATAAATTGAAATCAAGGATAATGTCGGATAAGATTAGGGATTGAGGATTATCTTTTCATACAAATAAAAGACATGACTCTTCAACTCAGAAAGCGCCATCTAGTGTGTACATATCTCCACCTTGAAACCACAAGGTTTCAAGTAATTACAAAATACAAGATGAATTTAACATAAAATTACATCAGTTAGATTGAATTTAATACATAATGTTCATTTAAGCATCGAGGAAATATGGGATATAATACACAATTGCAATAGATAATAAGCAAAAATCTATAATATTATCTGAAATTGGTAAATGCATACATTAGAAATACTTTATAAGTGCCCCAGGTGCTCTGATCCAAATTACTCTAATTTTGTCATCCTTCTTGTAGAATGACACTGTCAATTCTTCCAATTGACCAAGCACACAAAGGTAGTTTATCTTCCTTAACAACAAACCATACCTGGTTTAATATTATTTGCCTAGTGCATGCCACTTAGATCTTTACAGAAGGTATCTAAATAATCTCAGAACCAGTTTTTCCAATACAGACGTTCTTTGTTAAATGTTGCCATTTGGAAAGTTTATCATTTTCAATTGATAGCTAAGTCATCATCAGTAAGGCATTATGGGGTTGCCGATCAAAAATACAGGTTAGAACGCTAAAATTGTTTGGATCGGTTGATAAAGGTGTGAGAGGATGACTATTAAATTGCTTCCTACTTGGATTAGTCACAGTCACAACTTTCAAATGTGAGTTTATGGTCACCACAACTCTTTTTGAAGTGGTGCTTAAATGACTTTGCAATTGCCTTCAAAGCCTGCCAAAATTAGGCGACTGAGGAGGAATAAACTCCACAAGTTACTTAATACATGGCAGTTAAGAACATTTATATTTTTGAACAAAGCAAATAATTTTTATTTCCGAAGCACCTGGAATTTTGCATTGTCAGAATAAAGGTATACTAAACTGGCGTGCAAAATCTTTTAGAACATAAACATAGCATCTGCCGATAATTCTGTAATTAACTCACCGCTTTGGTTACAAAACACAAATATGCAAACATAAATTTTATGGATATACACTCTTCCTCTGATTTTATATTTTATTAAGAATGTACACAATCAAGGCCAGTTTATAAAAGGAGGAGGGATTACTTTAAATAAAGGTACTATACCTGATGACCTCCCTATTTAGCTTTAAAGCATGTTACACAGTTACAAGGAACAGTTTTACGAGCAATATCGCACACCTAAAGGCTGACGAATAGCACATAACAAAGTTTGGGGTCCAACATGGCAATTTTAAATGAATAAAAATCATTTCAATAAATGTATGGTTTTAGGTAGCAAAATAGGGTGTTATCAATTGATAAATCAGTGCACCTGACCAACTCGTATAATACTCACTATCAATAAAAGGGAATAAACACAACAGTCAACACAGAATGAGGTAAATAAAGGTAGAGTATGAATACGTGTTTGTCCTTACACTAACTGTAAATGATCTAAAAGATTTTATGTTTAGCATCATTCAAAGATAGCCACAAGAATATTGAGAAGCAGTTAGTAATTCACACAAAAATTCCACGAAATGAATGCAATATATTTTTATTCGATGCACAGTAACCTTACTAGGCATAAAATATTTTATCATGTATGTCATGCAACACTTTATTTTCCAAAGAAGATTACAACTTATTCATGGATAAATCATATTTTTAGGCAAGCCTTTTATTATAACCAAATTTCAAATGAAGACATATGATACACGAAGAAAGCATTATGTTTGCTCCTGTCACAAAATGTTGTCTGGTGGAGTAATTTAATATATTTATACGATGGAAAAGCCTATGCCCGTGGAATTGTGTATGCATCTTCGCGGACACTTGAAAAATCATTTACGGATTCATACGAAGGAGAAGCCTTATTTGTGAAATTTGTCTGAAAGTTTTCACTAAATGGTCGTTAAAGGCTCATTTGCTTATGCATACCGAAAAGCCTTATGTTGTGAAGTTTGCATGAAGGCCTCGTAGTGATGGTAATAAAGAATCCATTTACTAAATCATCATACGAAGGAAAGTCGCTCTGTCAAATTTGAAGAAGGTTTTCATCACCTAAACTTAAATAACATTTATGCCTTTCACTCACAGGTGAAAGCCTTATACTTGTGAAATTTGTAAAAGACTTTGTAAATTGTACCCTTAAAACTCATTTTATGATTCATACAAAGGAAAAGCGTTATAATAGAATTTTGTAAAAGGCTTCACAAAATAGTAACTGACCACTTCATTTACTTATTCATAAGAAGGAAAGCCTTATGTTTGTGAAATTTGTAAGAAAGCTTTCTGAGGGAGTGGTTCATTGTATCCACTCAGATTCATAATGGAGGTCTTATGTTTGTGAAATTTGTAATAGTTTTCACCTAAATGATTTGCTAAGACCATTAATATTCAAGGCCAGCTGAAACATCTGCTAGTGAATTTCTGAAAAGGTTTGATCCATTAATAATTTTGGAAAATATTTGTGTATGAACTAAAGCTATGTCCATCATATTTGCCAGAATGCTTTCTGTATTAGCATAAGATTTTACAAAACTTTTCCATAATCAACATTGATAAGTCTTTTTCCTTTGAATATCTTTTATTATAGATATTTTTATTATCAAAACAAACAAGTCAATATAGTGTAACAATTTTTATTTTATTGTTTCAGGTTTCTGAGCCTGTGGTCTTGAACATTTTGGATCAGTATTTAATCATGAGAGGTGAAAGCTTTTATAAGACAAACGCTTTTCACTCTCATGGCTGTACTCATCTGTGATAAAGATGCGAAGTGCCCCTAGGTGTTCAAGGGAAACTTCAATTATAAACATCTTTTATTCAATCACTTTTTACTTTTCTGGTTGTTTACCGTTAAGTAAACATCTGTTTATTGAGCATAATGTTTGGCACATCTTAACAAGATATGATTCATGTCCATAAGCCCTAACAACTTCTCTCTCGTACGGATTTGTTAGTGATATATACTATATATTTGGAAATATATCAGTAAGTTCATTTGTGTTCAATTGCATTTCAAGTAAATAATTTATATGAATTTGTTTGTGTACTTATTGTGAAGTATAAGAATTTTAAACAGATATATTTGCATATTAATTTTATTGAATGTTGTTTTCCTGATTACATTGAAAGAACTATATTTTAACTATCATAAATTGTAATGTATATTAAACTTAAATTGTGTTTGAATGGGAATTTTTTAAAATTGTTTGAGATTGTGTGGTTTTATGAGATATATAACACCTAATATTACCTATAAATATTATTTCAGCACAGTAAATATAAAAGAAAAAAAACATTCATCTTTTGAAAGTATTCCAAACAATTGTTTATCATCAAATATATTCTAATTATTAACATCAATGTGATTTGAAAATTTCTATCAATTGTGAAACTTGTACCATAGCATTGTAGTTGTATTCAGCAAGTTACTTTGTTCTGAAAATTCTGTGTGTTATAAATTTCTTATGTATAATAATAAAGTTTTGATTAACTCAAGCATACAATTTGATTGAAAACTCATTTGTGTGAATATAAGAAAATTCATTTCAGGAGATATCAAAATATATCGCATTATTCTAGATTATTATAATTTGTCCAACAAGGAATGTTTGTTAAATGTTATAGAGAATACAAATATATCTAGGCCCATATGTTCCATTATTTAAATGCTCTGAAAAACAAATGAATTTAATTGCAGAATTTCATTAAATGTATTATGGAGGGGAGTCAGAAGTTTTTAATCATATACTTGCATAAAATTACTATAAGCAGAACACATTTTCTAATTTATCAGTATCTTTGATGTTGAATATATTATTTTTCTTCTATATTTATAACTAAAGTGATTGATAATTCCAGTGATTGAAATAAATGTTTAATTAATAATTTGAGAATGAGGACAGGTAGAATTAATGTTCACATAGAAACATTTATTCTCAATCCAGTTGATTGCTGGTAACCATTTATTTTACAGTATTATTTTCCTAAGTATTTTTATCTTCAATACATTATGTCAGAATTGCAGGAAGTTAATTCTTCCACTAGAAAACTTTCACACCAGAAAGTATGATGAACCCATAAAATTTTAATTTTATTTTCAGAAAATAATATTTGAGACTGGGATTTTTCAAGTTGTTTATAATTTGAAACAGAAAAAGGAAACAAAATATATTTACGATTTATATGATGCTACATCATAAAGGGGACAATTGGTTTACACCAACCAGATAACAGTTGTTTTGCACAATATTTATCTCGGTATATTATCTGTCATCTATATTCTAAAATGAAAGAATTTAGCCAATTACTGAATTATTTGTCTTTATTGGGAAAAACTCCAATCTAGGAATCTAGGAAGTATGCAAGGAAGTAGGTTGATTATTGTAATTACTTGAAAACTGGAAGAACTTCACTCTATAAGAATTGTTTGAATTTACAGCATTGAAATTTCTAAACATTTACAAAATTTTTATTTTAATAGGTCTTATAATATTCATCTGAAACATGGTAAGCTTAGGAAAATAGGAATTTGATTGAAATTCATCTGTAAACTATGTATAGCAGTGTATAATATATTAGAAACCAGTCGTAATTTTGATATTTCTGTTTAATGAATTATTTATATTTTACCTCCAATAATTATGTTTACTATTTTAAAAGTGGGTATTTACCTAGAGCAATTGTTCTCTGTAATCATGTAATAATGTTAAAAGTGTTGTGTTAATGCTAATTTATCAGTTTGTTGAAAAATTGAGCAGTATTGTGTTTAAAATCTAATGCTAGTATTTATTCTGCTTAATTCTATGCTAAATGATATAGAAAATCAAATTCAGATATAAGAATATTTTCCAAATATATTTAAATAAAGAAATATATTTCCCAAATTATGTCTATTCTCTGTCCTTAATGTAAAGACAACAGTTTATTTAATATGTTGTTCTTTCTTAATAACTCTTGTCATAATGTAAGCAATTTCACTAATATGTAAATGCTAATTTTTCATTTTTATGGCATAGTGAAAAGCTAATATGTATCCCAATATTTGTACAATTAAAGAAACTGTAAGATATAGCAAGATCACACTTAAATATATTGATATACATTTATTTATCATAAAACATTATTAATATTTTCAACAGTATTAAGTAAAGAGAACTGCAATATGAGATATAAATGTTTTCTACTATGATTACTATTAACGAGATACAGAGTTTGATATTAATCAATTTATTGTGTTGGTAGATGTGTATATTTTCTTATACCTTTATAATAAATTGAAAACAAAACTCAGCATGATATGAATCACTTGTGGGAAAGTAATTTAATAAACTATGTAATAGCTTTTGAAATTTGAAAATTCACATGTAACAGCCTGTCTTCTAAATAAGTGCAGAATTATGTGGCAGTGAATTTATTTTTCTCTTATACGTGTGTAATATTTGTTCTAAGAAAAATTTTCTCTCAATCTGAAGCTATCCTAAAATTATATTTCACTTTGACTAATGTCATCCATGCAATAGGATTGAGATAATTAGAGAGATACTGCTATGCAGTGACTTCTTAGGAATCTGGTTGACTAATTAAGTGATTTTTTAAGGAAGTCAAGCAACAAAGTCTAAAATCACTTTTTAAATGCATTTACCCTCACATTAATAACTATCCAATGTTTTAACCTATACCTAAAAAAGCATTCTCTTCATATTCTTTTATTCGATACTATTTTTTTCAGAAGTCCCGGAAATCCATTTGGAGTGTGTTCGAGAGAGACTATTTGTATGCGAAGTATAATTTATGCAAGTTGAGAACGGGTTGTCCAGTTCGTTAATCCTATAAAAGGTAGAACAAGCTTCTCCGTCTTCTAAAGAATTTGACAAAAGACTAGGCGGTATTTGATATCATACTACACCATCTCAAACACGTCGAAAAACAGCATAACATTCGATGGAAAATGGTTAAAAATTCTAAATAACTACTGCAATCAACTGAGTTACCGCAAGAAAAAATAATGGTCACATGCCTCTAACTATGAGTAGAACTGGTGAATGATATAATTTAAAAAGAAGAGGTAATGAAAAATTATTACAACAGGAAAAAACAGGATTATTTGGCCAAAGGTGTGTAAACGCACCCCCCAAGTTTTTTTTAAATACTGTTTATTTTTGTATGTGCATTCTTAATTAGCCTTAGTTATTGTACTTGGACTGCACTTAACAAAACATTTTGTGGAAATTTCGAAGATTTATTACTTTGGACAGAAAAAAAGTTAAAGGTATTATAAGATTAGTTTACTGATTTGAGCAGCAAACTCCACATAATATGGGTGTGTAAAAAATAATCATTACAGTATTTCATTATACATACCTTTTTATTAATCTCAAATTAAATAATAATGGGTAATTGAAAATATCCCAGTTAAGAATTTTAAAGCCTTTAATCATTTAAACCTATGTACATATACCAAATTATAAACGAAATTGTACAGTGAAATTTGGAGTAAGGTTAGTTATCTCTCCAATTGATGAAGATTAATTCTTACGTCTGAATCACATAAAAACATAAGAATTGAGTCACAAGAACCACAGGTTAAATGTAAATAAAATATAAGAAATCCTGGATAACTGTATATATTTATTGTCCAAGTTTCAAACTGGAGATTGATTTTCTTGTATGTGTGAGCTTTTTTTTATTATAAATTTAATACTTTCCATTTGTAATATTTACCACAAAGATTTCATAAATTATTACGAAATATCTTTTTTTTTTTTACAAGTCCAGTTATAATATTTTGCTTTTAAAATATTGCACTGTTTCATTTATAACACTATCCATTTAAAATGTCCAAGGAATTTTTACAAAGTATAGTATAAATCAACAAAAATAATTTTCATGTTCATTATATTTTTAGAAGTAAATAAATCAATTTTCTGTAATAGCTTATCTTATATCGACATTACTGGCATCTCAGTCACAGAATACAGTAATTAATCAGTCTTATTAATTGAAAACTAATGTAAGCCAATATTTATTTCATAAAACAAGAACTTTATATGGCCATAAATTTTTATTCAAACTAGAGTTTATGCTCTCAATCAGATATATGTCTAAAACAATTGATTTCCATAGTGAATTATTTATCTTATACCAGAATTTTTTAGTATATTCCTCAATTCGAGTTATAATTAGGACTCTGTGAAAAGCTATTAATATCTTTATCTGTTACAGGGGATAATAGTCAACTTTGTATATATATTGTTATGCAGGTTTCCTCCACAGCACATTCTGCATTGTAAGATCATGATGAAAAATCTTTGTAATAAACTTTTGAGCAATATTATTTTCAAGTCATAGAAAATAAGTTTAATCAAAAAGAATTTATCAATGAACCAGTTTGATAATGGTTTAATTCTCTGAAAAATTTTGCAAGGTAAAATATTTACATTCAAAAGGCAAACAAAATTCATTTATTAATATTCAGTATATTACATTCCAACATGCAAATGAATTCATATTTTAAATACAAATATTTAAAAGATAAGTTGTTCAGTTTTATTAAATGCTTGAAAATATAATTTTGAACATCACAAAAAAATAAAAGAAACTGAAACAAATAAGAACATGCAATGAATAGTAAATTTAATTTTGTGTGGCTGATTTTAATCTGTAGGCATTTTTTCATAATGTCTGGGTTTGAATGCAAAATTTACAATGAATTGCACAATTTTAATTCAACTTTCGTCCTGGAAGTACATGTATTTCTTGTACCTCCAAAATAATTCATGTCAAAATTGAATTACAAATTGGAATCAAATAACATATCAACACAAAATAGTTCAAAAATGTATCAGAATTGAATAAATCTTCTTAAAGTAAATGAAGATATACAAAATGTAAAATTTGTTATTTCCTACTCAATGAACGAATGGAATTCATCAAATCTAATTTCAAGTCCTACCAATGATATCTCCATTAATATTTTGCTGGTGATATTCTGCTCCAGCTAATTTTTTAAGAAAATATTTCAACTTTATTTGCACAAACTAGAACAATAGATTTAGAGTCAAGTTTATATGCAATGTTTAAATAAAATTATATCTACAGCAAATTTAAAATCAAAAAAATAGATGCAATATTAAACCAATATGTTTAATTTTATGATAAACATTTTAAAAGGATATGTTTTTGTGTTAACTACTTCAAATAGGTATAAGCAAATTAGCCATAAAGTTTTTCTTTTGGGAGAACATATTAAAAACATCACAAACATTTTGCCCTAGTATGAACCTGTAAATGAGTTTTTAAGTGCCCACTTTGTGAAAAAGCCTTCTTACAAATTTCACAAATATAAGGCTTTTCCTTCGTATGTAACAGCAAGTGAGTTTTTAAAAACCAACTTCGCGAGAAAGCCTTTTGACAAATTTCACAGGTGTAAGGCTTTTCATTTGAATGAACAAGCAAATGAGTTCTTAAGTGTGCACTTTGTGAGAAAGCCTTCTTACAAATATCACAAACATAAGGCTTTTCTTTCGCATGAATACGCAAATGTCTTTTTAAGAAATCACTTCGCGAGAAACTCTTCATACAAATGTCACAAACATAAGGCTTTTCCATTGTATGAATACGCAAATGTTTATTTAACGAGGCATGATGTGAGAAAGCCTTCTTACAAATTTCACAAACATAAGGCTTTTCCTTTGTATGAACACGCAAATGACTCTTTAATGAGCCACTTGTTGTGAAAGAATTTTTACAAATTTCACAATTAAAAGGCTTTTCTTTTGTATGAATACGCAAATGATTTTTTAAGTGCCCAATTATTAAGAAAGCCTTCTTACAAATTTCACAAATATAAGGCTTTTCCTTCGAATGAATGCGCAAATGAGTTTTTAAGGGTCCACTATGGGAGAAAGCTTTCATACAAACTTCACAAACATAAGGTTTCTCCTTTGTATGAATACGCAAATGAGTCTTTAACGAAGCACTTTCCTTGAAGCCCTTCTTACAAATTTCACAAACATAAGGCCTTTCATTTGTATGAATACAGAAATGGCTCTTCAACCCCTCACTTCTGGAGAATGCCATCTGACAAATTTCACAAACGTAAGGTTTTTCCTTCGTATGGACACGCAAATGAATCTTCAATGAGCCACTTGTTGTGAAAGAATTCTTACAAATTTCACAATTGTAAGGCTTTTCTTTTGTATGAACACGCAAATGAGTCTTTAACGAGCCCATTTGAGAGAAAGCTTTCTTACAAACTTCACAAACAAAAGGCTTTTCCTTTGTATGAATACGCAAGTGTATCTTTAAATCCCAATTGTTTGAGAAAGTTTTCTTACAAACTTCGCAAATATAAGGCTTTTCCATAATATGAATATTTAAAAATAATCTTACCTGAAAAGCCTTTCTCGCCAGACACAAAAATAAATTTTTACATTTGTGTGTGCATATAAATCAACTTTTAAATTTCAGCCATGAGAAAAAACTTTCGAAGCGGGGAAAAAAAAATCTATCGTGTACATTTAATGGATTTTTTTTTTTTTTTTTTGCATGAATTACCAAATTTTTCTGTAAATGACCCGGACACGGAAATATCTTTCGTTAAAATTAACACAGTTGAATTTTCTGCTTTTTGCCATAGATAAAATAAAAGCAAATGCAGTCTATCTTGTTTTATTAATATTCTATTTACTTTGTAATCATTAATTTTTACAGAAATAAAAAAGTCTCTATTTGAGACATTTTAGTTTGGAATGCCTCATTGCAAATATTACACATCTATTAGTAACCGAAGAGCAGTGAATTGTTTCAAAACTGCCGAGGATACAACCACTTATGCTGAACAGCTGAAAACACAAACTTACATTTTTAAGTGTGAATGCTCATTTTGTTTCTGCTTGTTTGGTTTTAAGGGACATAAGTCATCACGCAAACGATAGCAACATTGTATCTGAAATTCGAAACTAAACAGCGCAGCGTTAAAGAGAGGAATGAAACGGAATCCTCTGGTGTCCCCAAATCAAAGTAGCTTGTTTCTCATTGGTGCGGGTGCGATAGTTTTTTCGGGTTGTTTGGTTTGGCTCTTTAGCGCTTTTCATGCGTTTATAACTCGTATTGAAGAGAGCTGAAATTTAAAAGCAATACTAAATATTTCTAATTTTTTTTCTTTTACTTAAAATAAAAATTTCACGAGTGTCTTTTCGCAGATGAAACATTTTTTCACTTTTTATAAAAACAGGAAGTGAATAATAAATAAAGACATAAAATTACAAATGTTTATTATGAGTAGACTTTTATTGATATTTTTGGATATTTTAAAATTGACTGAATTTTCATTCATACATCGGATTGAATTTTTGTGAAATGTACGATACATTAAAAGATTAATAATATAAAAAATATGCCTTTATTAACATAGTTTCTGTTATATAATTAAATTTTTAAGCGCATGATTGATTTATTCAAAATTTAATCAAATAATTCGAATACTATATTTTCCTTCAATTTCAGAATTAATCATATATCGCATTAATTCTTATACAACAAATTTTTAAAAATTTATTCTTTAATCTTAGCAAATTTCAAACTTTCTTAACATGTAGTAAAATAAAGCGGTACATGCCGCTCTACAAGACATTTACTAATACATTTTGATCACATGAAAATCTTAATATTTTTCTGCTTCATAGTAAATACATATCCATATTTATTTAATAAAAAGAACAATTGAGCAATAAATTAAGATTTAGTTTATTTGAAACTAGTTCTCAAAATAAGAATGTAGCTTTAGTAAATTTGGGAAAAAATAAAATTACAAAGATCGAAGACGTTTCATTTTTTTTTTTTTTTTTTTTTTTTTTTTTTTTTAATATGTAAGCAATCAGTCTTACCATACTTTCATCCATAAAAAATATTTTCAAAAATTTTAAAAAAGAAATTTCTAATTCAATTTTTTTCCCGCATTAAAATGAGCATTCACAATCCAAACTACCCAAATGCTAATAAATCCGGAAACCGACGAAATCTTGGCCCACTTAGCTGATAATGTAATTTACAAAAGGTGACGAGATAATAATAAATTATGCAAAAATAAATTTTGCAATTTTTTTTTTCAATGGAAACAAAAAATTTATTTGCCACATTTTGAAACTAGTATGGGGATGTTTTTAACAATTTTGAACTTGATTTAATTGTTAGACTGCATTTCATATAATTGAAATTATCATTGACAAATTTATTCGTATGTCGCAATTTCTTTAATTTAATTTTTTAATCCAATTCATTCAAGGTAAGAAATTTCTTTTGGAATATGTTTCTCACACCTGTGAACACACTTGTGAGTTTCGATCCAGAAATTATTGATTGTCAATTGAAAGTCTTATCTTTTATAATTGTTCTTATAGTTCTGATTACAATGAAAAAATTAGAATTTTAAAAATTGGGAGAGGGAAATTGGATTGGGATTCAAAAATTCGTGCTAGAACAAAAAAATCGTGTAAAGAAATATATTGGTGAACCACGTTATTTCAAAATCGTGTAAAAAATAGTTAGGTGTACTTCCAATTGATTTTTGTAGTATGTTTTCTTTTATTATTATTCGGAAGTATTTAAGTTTGGACATAAAATATAAAATTTTTTTTTAAATTTTTAACACATTAAATGAAAATAACTAAAAACTTATTTTTAAATTTAAAATGGTGGTTAACGTTTCTCAAATATAATATTTTACTTCTTTATGAAAGGAAATTTTTTAGTTTTATAGCTATCCTTAAAACTTTATTTATGATTGAATAATAAGGCAAAAAAATTTTGTGAGGCCACGCAACAATTTATTTACGTTATAAATCATGTCCGATAGAGTAATGATCAAAAAAGTTATAGATTAAAATGAAAAACAAATATATCTTTAAATATTTGTAAGAAGTAAATTTAAAATTGTAATTCAACTTCCGTGTTTTCTGGGAAACACAAAATTTGCTACATAAACAAGTATTTCAGATTATTATTTTTTTCTATGCTTTTGGTGGGGAATCTTTACTTAGAGGGGTTGAAGGTTTTTTCGAAACGTGCCAAAATCGCCAAACAGAGCTATTAACGTTCCAATGTGGAAGTCGTCCAATTGTCGTTACGTCACACACGATGACGTAGGAAAGATCCTTAGAAAAGCTTGAGTAATGAGGCTTTCCTCCGCTACATAAAAAAGTTCTATACAATTATAACTCTTATAATAATTGTATTTTGAAAAACGAATTCTTTGTATCAGTTTCGAATCTTGCTATATAAAAAATTTATTATATATATTTTTATATTGATAGTATTTAAATATTGATAGAATTTAAAAATCATTACTAAAAAAAAACTTCAAATAAATTTATATATTTTGTAATTTATATATTTTGTAATTCATCGTATTTACAAATAAAAATACATTCTCTCATATAAAAAGTTCCAAATACAAGTATATATTTTGTAACTGATCGTATTTAAAAAATACATTCTCTTGTAAAAAAATAGTTCTAATTACAATAATATATATTTTATAATTGTTCGTATTTAAAAAAAAA
>BMAW01087863.1:2527-14770 GCA_019974015.1 Nephila pilipes
TATATATATATATATATATATATATATATATATATATATATATATATATATATATATATATTATAGTTTTATTTAAAAAATATTATTTTATTTTTTGAACTGAATTCTAATATATATGTAATGCTTTTCTTTATTTTAAAACCTAATATACACCATCACTCTAACATTTATCGATATCCCTCCCAATATGAATTTACAGAATAAATATTTCATTAATATTTCAGATATTTAGATTTAACTATAATTTTAAGTAAATACATAATTAATGATGATACTCATTTAGGTTATTCAACCTCAACCCTACAAATTTGGATATTCCGTCAATGATCACCATGGTGAACAACATAGAGAGGAAACAGGAAAAACAGGAAATGGAGTTAGTGGAGTAGTTGGAAATTATGGATTCACTGATGCCAGAGGCATTGCTCGTCAAGTCAACTACGTCGCTGATCAAGCCGGGTTCAGGGCACAGGTCAAGACCAACGAACCAGGAACTGCCAACCAGAATCCAGCCGCTGTTCAAATCATCTCCGATGCTCCTTACGCCAACGTTGCAGCTGTACCTAACGTCGCTCAACCTGCAGCTCTTGTAGTTCCCACTATTGTCGAAGCTAGCCCCGTTCTGGGATTAGACGCCCGTAATGCAGGACTCGGATATACTCGATACGGTCTTGGATATAGAAGTAATGCTCGTGAGAACCTTGGATATGGTTTTGGAAGTACTTTGGGATATAGTAGTATTCTAGGAGATTATGCGGGAACATTCAATTATGGAAATCCTCTTGTTGGTGGTGCAGTTAGAGGATATGACAGTCGGTTTGTCAACTTGGCATTATAATAGAACTCTCCATCAATAAATTGAACATTTTAAAAAAGGAAGAAATTTTAATTGTTCTGGCTTCTTTATGATTGCAAATGTGTCCCTTGACATTTCTCATCTTAACTACTAACATCTCTACAGATATTGGTCTTATCTTCCTTGATCTTCAAAAATAACACCTCATCAGTTTTGTTTTTCTTTTAAGAAATGTATCTTCCTTCAAAAAATTTCAATACTTGTGAAAATATGTTTTTCTTTATTTCTTTCCCTGTAACATTTATAATTTTTCGATAAAATTATTACTATTTAAAATTTCCATCGATTATTTCAATTTGTATGGGGTACTATGTAATATTTATTTGACAAATTTCTATCAAGTGTATTTCTACAGTGCAGTCCTATATTCTTTAATACATGTTATATTAATTAATTAGAGTATTTAAATAGTATTTATTGTATTTTAAGATTATATGACACATACTAAATTTACGGATGAGTTCTAGGAAAGAATATTTTACTAAACTCAGTAAATTTAATATTTTACCTGCAAAATAAAGATAGGTATGTCTCAGAAGATTCCAAAGATTAAATTGAATGAAATAATTCAAAGAATAATATTAATGAATATTACCTTCAGACCATTAGAGACACAGCAATTTTAAATCAACTTCCTTCGTCAAATGATCCGAAAACTATGGTAATTAATTTTCTTCGATGACAAATCAAGAACAAAGCAAATGTTTTGTTTAATTTTAATACATTTATTTCATGCACGGATATTTAATTATCGAAACAATCCCACAGTAATCACATGAAACTATAGTCTGTTTCTTAAGAATAGGCGTGTCACGGTCATTTATTTTCGTTTCTCCTCCATCGGTTAACCATGAGAACGGCTAATTTAGCACCGCTACTGTATTTATTTTCAACACTTCAATTTAGGTCTGAATTCCATCGAGTTTGGACGTGCTTTATGTTAAATGTAAAGTCTATTTTAAATATCGATAAAGAATGTGTTTCTTTTTTTTTTTTTCAAAATGATATTTCAAAAATGAAAGTAAATTTATTATTAAAACATATTCTTATAAAATATTAATATAATTCCTATACGTATATAAATTTATTTAATTTAATAAATTCCGATGAGTTGTTTCGTTCCATTATATGAATGTGTAAGGAAACTAAATGTTTTGAATTACATGTTAAAAATAATTATAAAATGTTATATAGATTTTAATGATACAGATTTTAATGTTTATAAATAACACACATTTTAATAATGTAGGTTTAAAAATTCGTTTTCATTAAAAGCCAGTAAACGAAAATAAAACGAAGTGGGGGGAGGGATGTCCATTTTCAACTGTTGTTACCATAGTCACAGATGGGAATGGGGGGAGTAAGATTCTGTGACCTTGGAGTATCTGTTGTAAAGTAACAAACTTTAGTTAAAATACCTTAGAGCTATGATGAAGATTTTAGCACATATTAGATAAAAAAAAATACACAGTCTTCTATTTTGCTGGTTTCAGAAAGTAATAAGACATATGATAAAAATTTAAGTAACAAGCAACATTGAATAGGCAAACTAAAAATAAATGATGCACCATAAAACTACGAATAAATACCTCGTCTTTATCATCATGTCGAAAGCAAGTCATTATATCTAGACTGTGTATAGGGCACATACCTAATATTTTACGGCGTCAGTCTCCTAATTTAATAATCACACCTTCGACACCTAAATATAAGCAAATGACATATAAATGTGTAAATACGTCTGTTGATTATTAATTACTCCTATATAATTTCTTGTGTTTTTATGTGATTTTCTTTTCAAAAGCAAATACACAAATATACAGATATATCAATGTTAAAATATGACTTCAATTGCTTTTAAATAAAAAAAAATGAGAATTATTTAAACTTGGCGTAAAGTAAGATAATTTGTCTTCGGAGGAGACGGGTCGTTTCCTAAAATATGAAATTAGAATTGATTATAAAATTTAAAACTTTTTTAGATGCGTCTGATTGAAAGATTGTAATAATGATTTAGCGGTTTCAGTAATAAATAATGGGCACAATAAGTCTAATGATTTGTCTACAGTTAAATAAAACTGTAGCTAACGACATAAATTCATCAACTGTTATTTAACTTTATAAATATGTATCTTGTCCAGAAATATGTTCCAGAGTTCAAAAAAAAAGAGAACTGAAGTATTTTTTGGTTATATTTACTTCACTTGTTGCAGATTAACTAAAAAAAAATTCATGATAAATTTCCTCAGATCAGTAATGAGCATTCGCATTGGTTCAAGTTTCAATTAGAAAAAATTGAGACTCGTCAACATCTTTTGATTTGTATAAACGAACTTCTCCATATAAATCTGTCGATGGTCTCATAGCTTTTAAACATTCTTAAAAGAAGAGAACAACACATAATTCTTCTACACCTTTCTCATCAAAGCCAGTTCCATGTAAAATTCATTATTCGCACGTCGTACTAGATAA
This sequence comes from Nephila pilipes, assembly GCA_019974015.1. Taxonomy (NCBI): domain Eukaryota; kingdom Metazoa; phylum Arthropoda; class Arachnida; order Araneae; family Nephilidae; genus Nephila; species Nephila pilipes. The sequence goes on from BMAW01087863.1 coordinate 5,856, forward strand.
CTTTTCAAAAATCTTCTGGAACACAACTCCAATTTCACATATTACTATTGCTCGTATAAGTAAATTTGGTTGCTTGTGAAAAAATGCTTAAATTTCTGATTTTCTTACTCTTTTGGTGCATTAATTTTCATTAACATCTCAAAAGTTTTTTTTATTGATAGTAGCTGTGAAGCCGATTTTATAAAGATGATTGTTTCAGGTGTTTGTGTATAAAAAGGATATATATTAAGGGTAATACTGAAAAGAATATTTTTTGAATATTAATGTGTTTATCATTTGTTCAATTTTACTTAATATTTGTATTCATTACATTCATTTATAAATGTATGTAATAAAAACGTCTAATATTGAGGGAAAATATCAAAATATATTAAGAAAAATATCAAAAGTATTTAAATTCATAAATTATAACGTATGTATCATTTTATCTTAATGTATTTAAGTGTAGCATAAAGTAATGCATAATTAAATGCTAAATATAAATAAATAATTTTATATCATTTAAATAGAAAGCAATGTAGCATTTTTGAAATGCTTAATATAATAACGAGAATGTAATATATTGTAATATATAAATAATAACACATATATTTGAAAATAATTTAATATGAAATGAATAATAATTGTTTTCTCAAGCACATATTGTAAAGGCTTCTTAAGAAATTAACCAACATCCTACATTCTGAACTGCTGTAATTTAATCATTTTTAAAATTTTAAGAATGCTTTTACCAAAATACATTGAAGATTCCAAAAATATACAGAGACAATTAAATTTCTAGTGCATATATCTATAACATTTTCTTATCCAAGCATGAAGAAGATTAATAATACGACAGAAAAAATCTTCTTTGACGTCTCTCATTTGTTTGAAACGTTATATAAAATTATGTTTGAAGTATTTCGTTGTACGTGTACAACATGTGATACTTTAGTGAAAAAGTACATTTTATCAGCGCAATGTAGACGAAAAATTCTTTCTACCATACATATACTGTAACTAAATAGTTTTCACAAAATTAATTTTTGATTTTCTTACTGTAGTATTATTTAACAATATAATAATTTAATTAATATTCTAATTATTTGATTTCTCAAGTTTTCATACTAGAGCGTTATATGCAAATGAAAACGTACTTGGTTATCAGAATTTTGTACTTTAAAGTATTGATTTCTAAAAAAATAATTGAATTAAGCTTATCAGTATTCAGGTAAATATGCATTCGAACAAAAAAGTATATTAAGAGAGTATATTACTTTTTTCCCTTTAAGGGTACTCAGTACTCTAAAAATGGCCAAGGAACAATAGTTCAGTCCTTTGAAGCTGTGATATAAGAGAATCTTGAAGGAACTTCCAGTACATTTCGATCAATGTAAGATTCACTTGGAGTATTGTAGAGAGAGATGAGGGATGCATATTGAAGGTGATAATAAGTAAATATGCATATCCAAATAAAATATTTTACAGCATCAGTCTCATTATTTAATAGCCACACCTTTATATAAACTGCAATCATTATCTTTGACTTTTCAAAATGCGTTAGATCATTATATGGGAAAGTTATCATCTTTATACTATAAATACAAAGCGTTATGTTAACATTTGTTATCATTTGCAGATGTAAATCAGGCTTTTTGAAAATTTTATTTCGTTACTTAACACAGATATTAAGATTTAATTTTATAATCATTCAACTTAATACCTTTTTTTGTCTTGGTGAATGTTTTCAGAGCAATGCAGTGCCAGTTTGGCTCGTTTTATTTTTTCGCCATAGATAATTGTATTTTTAACCATCTCTCGCAATTAAGATCATATACATTCTGCTAAACGCTAATGGGATGAAATAAAATGACGAGATAAACACCAGATGACCTTCCAGTCATTATTTGAATTCGTACTTATTAGAATTCATGTGGCGTTGCAAAAATTAAAAAAAAATGTTATCTACTATGCTAGATGCCATTTTAAAATTTATGTCTGTTGTTCAGTATTAAATACTTTCATTTTTGTTATGCTTGAAAATTGCTTTTTTTCTCGTTGTGTCCTTCCATTTTAGGTCAAAATAACTCTAATTTTTTTTCCTTTTTTTTTGTAACTTATTTTAGTAAGTTTACCTTCAAACTGATAAATGCAGACAGAGGATGTTAGGTGTTCTTTTCTACAGTCGTTGTTGTCATTTTGGAAGTTCGCTTACTGCAATCATGACGTGAGAAAGTGTGTTCTATTCAGAAATCTCTTAATTATCTCTAAGAAAAGCTGTATTTCTCATCTTCTCCAAACATTCCATTTAACACTTACAATTACAGCCCAAAGACTGCCCATGAACAGTCTAGGTTCACTCCAAAATTGTTGAACTCATCACCGGTGTTAGACCTTACACTTACAATGGGTTCCTAGTCATGTGGGAGTCTACATTAATGAAACAGACTATGTCAAAGCGAGAGAGAGCCGTGGTGCCGAATCAAATCAATCCGAAATTACACTAACACATAGAATGGCATACAACAATTTCACAACAACGGTTAGCAGTTCTATTGGAAAAACTCAAAGTCTTGAGTAAAGAAAAAGATGGAAGTGTCCTTCCTCAAAAAGGACGTGTTCTACTGTACTTCGAACGCGTTGAAGCTATCATTCGCTTCCACCTTACGAAAGGGTGCGACTAAACACACCTCCATAGTATCCATTTGGCTCCTGATGAGATATGTCCTGCATGTCGGACCTCCAAAACGGACAGGGATCACTTAAAGAACTGCCCAGACGACGACAATCTACCTGCAAACTTATCTATCCGCGGTTCGGAGGTTCGGGAACGAATGGTTCAATAGACACGGATAGGCGTGGACTAAATGAAATGTTTGAATGATAGTATTTGGTATAGATGGTCATAGAGAATTTGGTGCTTTTTTGTAAAATGCAGAAGGAAAAAAAAGAATTCCAGCAGGAAATTAGAGTTTAACACCCTGTTTTTGTGCAAAATATTCTTGATTAGTTCTTTGCATATTGTTATTTATATGTTTTATCTATGAGTTAAAAAAATTTCTTGTTCAAAATCATACAAATTTTACGAGTAAAATTATTAGTATAATGAAGTTATTATTTAACTCTTCACTCATTGCCTTGATTTTCATATTACGTAACTTCGTAAAAGGCAAGAACTTTATACATGTTATATGTTATGCTTTTTGGTTGATTCTTAATAACTGCAAGATTGCTGCTCTTCTTGGAAAGTAAGTAACTTACCCCAAGCCTTTGATGGGTGAGCGGGGTCTGCCTGTAAAAGTCTAACAATCATATACATCTAGAACAAAAGACAAATCTCATTTTGTCTCTTAGTTGTTTGACAGAAAGTGTAAATTTTTTTTGAAGCATATTGAATATTCTTGGCGTTTTACTTAAATTAGTTGCTACGATATTAGGTACTGTAACGGCCCTCCTTCAATATTTATCAATATATTATAAACTTTATTTATTCTATCTTAAAGTCTAATGGAATAGTTATTAAATTTGAAACTCCAATTGAAGATACTTAAAAGAAAGACAAGCAATCTATCGAGGCACATAAAAGATCACTCCTTCTAGAATCACTCTTAATTCAGAAAATCCTTGTTCACGTTCATATAATAAAGTATCAACTTATCAAATCATGCTTTCTTATTTAAACATTTCTCTTTAAAACAGTGTAAAACAGTTGTTGATAAGAAATTAATATTTTTGTGAAATTTGAGTCAAAAAATAGATAAATATCATTTCATTTTCAACATTTAGTTACTATCAAATGTATGTTAGGTATCATAATCTTATGACTTTTGTAAAAAAAATTATTCTCAGACATCAATAACAATTCGTTGAATTATTTATTCTGGAATAACAATTATATATATGTTTTTGCCCATCGTAAAACGTAATATTAAAGAAAACCTATACTTTAATACATTTTAAATTACTTTCCCTTATTAAAAAAATTTCTTAATGAATAATGTTTATTATATGATTTAATAATTAAACATGAAATTGAACTGGAAAATTATTTTTTGTTTAAAACTCATGGTGTATTTTGCGTTCAATAACTGAAGAATTTTAGAACAATTTTTCTACCCAAGATAATAAACATGCAAGAATTAATATGGAATGCATAGACACTGAAACTTACAATTCTAAATCTTATTACTCTGACATTTTATAAATGAATGTGGAATATGTCAAACAGTAGGTCAAATTTAATCCAATTATTCAAATTTCAAATCACATTGCTTATGTGAATGTCTTCAGCAGCAATTAAGAATTCAATTTCCTTCAACTTCATCTTTAGTAGAATTGGGAGACTTTTTACAGGTCAAATGGAATAATAAAAAACTTTTTTGTTTTATGATAGATGAAAGCCATTTACGAGAACATCTATTCCAAGTCTGATTGATACAATCTGTAATGTTCATGGTGGGCAAATACCAAATTTACAAAACTACATTACATTTTAAGTGCTTTTTTTTGTTTTTGTTTTTGAAATACCTGAAATTGTTGCTCATAAATTTTAAAAAAAAACATATTTAAAGAAATTTCACTTTTTTTCCTTTTGAGAATTTCAGTTTCATTTTCAAATGAATGAATCAAATATTAAGCTCTTTCTTTTGTTCTTAATCCACTCAATTACATATTTTTGTATAATTTTAACAATCAATAAAATATTTCTATTTAAAAATTAACATTTTTGATAGCATGAATTTAATAAACTTTTTTAAATGTGTGTCTATTCAGTATTTTTCGCTTTTGACTGTTTTCAGGAGGGATGAAAATATTGAATTGATAACAATTTAGATAGTAAAAACAATCAATTCATTTGCCTAAGCATATCCATATGCTTGTTGAAAATAAAGAAAACGCTCTTCAATTGGAATCGCACGAGTATATACAAATATAGATACACGATCCGTTCCACTTTATTAAATTTTAACAAACAATTTAAAAACAAAAATTACCCGCGGTTGAAAAATAAATCTGATTAATACTTCTTTTATTGTGTCCTTTATGATGCAGTGTTTCATACGTTTATCCATGAATACTACTTATTCATTTTAATTCTAAATATCGAGACAGCTACTGTAAAAATGCTAAAATACTATTTTAAACCATGTTCTTAATAGATTCAGCAATTTGATTTTATTTTACTAACTTTTCTAAAATTAATTTTATAAATAAAATTAAATCATTCTTTATCTATTTTAAACTATTGTATGTATTTCATATTATTACTATATGTCATTAAAGCTAACTGTTATTAAAGAATACTTGTAACTATTTTTATTACTAAGACGTATTCAAGATATAAATTTTAAACCATAATTAAAACACGGCTAAGTATTTTATTTTTCTCCACTGTTGTGTAACATGAAATATCCTTTTCAGAATTCCTTCGCAATACATAAGAAAAGAATGTTTTGTTTTCCTTTACCTAAAATTGTATTATAATTTTATTTTATTTTATTTATTTTTCATACTTTAGCGGCCGTGTTAACCTAGCGGTCATGATAACGAATTCGTGGGAGGCGGTTTTCATTCAATAGCGTGCTCAATCCTTGGTCGCTAAAGACCCGCTGTGTAGCCGAAGCTGATGCACGTTAAATCTGTCGAGGCCCAAAGCCTTCTCGTTGGCGTGGTGTGGAAGTTAGGAGAGATAGGTGCCAGTTCAGGTTCCGTCTTCGTCACTTGAGCGATGTTGAAAATTACGAGAACCGTCGCCAATAGCCTTGTACATTTCATTTCACCTTTATTTCAAAATTATGTTATTTTGTCATTAAATGCTGAGTGCGGGGTTGATTGTTTCCCGGGGGGAGCGGTTTGAAGCTCTAAACCCTTTGGTTGAGCTCGGTTCCTTTGGGTATTCTGGCCAATACCCCTCGTGCTGCTTACAGCACGATGTTAATAAAAAAAACTAAAACTAAACTTTTTCCAATTTTATAAACCACATATAGAACATTTATATTATATTTGTTTATATTTTATTACTGAACTTATTAGTAAATTTACTACTGTGTTTCATGATTGATAATATTCATACAATTGGTATACAAATTGGTATACTTCAATATTATTTTTATATTAATTTAACTATACAGAAAAATAATTAATACAAAAATATACACATATTAAAACAGGAAAACGAATCTATAAGATAAATCTATTATTGTTTAGAACCAGAGAAAAGAGGAAACAAAATTGACGAAAATGAAAAACTAGCTTATCTAATTAAAAAATATAACATTAACCAATTTTCATTAAATATAACGTAAAGGGAAAAATAGCGGTATTAGCAAATCGTTCCGTTGAGTTATATAATTCATAAAAATTCACAAGTTTACTTTGTTTCAAATTCCAAGTGGCTTAGATACATTAAGACAAATTAAGTACAAATAATTAAAATAGCATTCATTTATATATGGTATTAAAATACATGCTGATAGTTACAAACAAAATGTAAAGCAAAAAAAAAAATTATCTAAGGTTCAATTTACAAATTATTTCTGTACCAATAACATACATTTAAATATTATATAGTTCTTTTAACTTTTTTTTTACATTTGTAATCAAATCTTAAGCCTGTAACTTATATTTGCGCAGTATTAGTTAAATATCTTCAACTTTTTAATGCTTCAGAGGCTTACTTACAAAAAGCAATCTTACACAATATAAAATTTTAATCTGTTTCAAATTTTGATTAACGACCATTTTACCGTAAGAACATGCCAAGACTGCGACCCCGAATTTCTATACGGATAAATTAATTAATCTCATAAGCACAGAAAGCTTATTTTTCGGACATATATAAAGAGAAATATTTACTTAGACTGCATTCGGTTCTTCAGATTAGGGAGAGAAAGTACATGCACTCCACAATGGTATGTTTCATTTTTTTTTTAAATAGATTTGCATTCAAAAATTTTGGGTTGGAAAATGTATATAGTAATAAAATGTATTTATATTTCGTGCAATCAGTAGTTAAAATACTAATACATTTTGCAATAACCTTGCGTGCAACTTTTTTTGCGCTCGCACCTAGAAAAATAACAACTTCCATATTACTAAGCATTCGATTTACAGTTTTATGCATTATACAAAAATATACTTGTAATTTGAATTAATATTCCTTGTGCTTTTTCCTAAAATGGAGGCATCTTACACATGATTACTTCTATACGTAAAGGAATAATATTTATAATTGTAAGTTAATAATTAATTAGTTAAACAAATATATACATTACAATTAATAAATTAAATAGCGAGCTTAATAAAAAGTAATGATTATTACTCTTATTAACTAATTGCTTGGTCCTTTCATACTCGTAAAATAATAAATTAGTTAAAACATTGCACAAAACTGTTCTGCTAATCATCACTCCTATTAATTAGCTCCTTATTTCAATGATTATTTTGAAATTGGAGAAATTTACTCGTGGTAAGATAAATTAAATATGAATCAAAAACTCTATGTAAAATACCATGCTACAATAATAGAAAATCTGTAAAAATTTCTTGCCCTACAGTTCTAAAAAATATTTTTGTAAAATATTAAGCAATCGTAATAATTAGTTTTAAGTAATTGAGTTATTATCAACAATTACATAAGAGAATGAATTTTATATTGGTATCACGAGAAAAAAATTAGATGAATTGCTTGTGTAATTATACTTTTATTATTATATACTTTTTCATAAATTTCAAGTAATGGACTAAATCTGACGAAAGCTATAAAATTATTCAGTGAGCTGTTCTCACATTCTTATTAATGTTAAAATGCTATATATGAAATTAAATTTTTTAAAAATAGATTTTAATTTATAACTATATCCTTACATTTAAAAATCTTAGGCAATTTAAGTACTACGTTTATTGGATATAAATTGAAAATAATGAGCTACCTGTTATTCAGTTTTGGGTAGAAATATAAATATGAGGAAAAAGTGAATTCTAAATTTAATTCAATAATAAATATATAAAATATTTTAATTGAAAACAATTAAAAACAACAATATAATCAGCATATTCCATGAAGAAATGATTTATTTTTATAAGTCCTTACGTGCATAAATAATGTTCAATCGTTAACATATATAACTTTTATTATTTTAGATGTTTTTTGTAACAGTTCTTTCCTGTATGGCCTTGGCGAAAGCCTCTGTTCCCTTAGAGGTAGGTAATTTATTACCTTTTTTACTTCAAAAAATATTCGTGAAAAAATATTCGAAGGAATTAGCATAATTGTAAATTTAGTTATCACAAAAAAAAAAAAAAAGAAAAGAAAAGAGAAGAAAAATAAAGTTTCTCTTTTGAACTTATAATAATCTTTTAAACAAAAACTAATAAAATATTTTAAATGAATTTTCAGAAGAATTGAAATTGGTGATAATTTTAATTCAAATACAATCTCATCATTAAAATACCACATTTCGAAACTTTTTTTTTTTTTTTATAGAAAATATCCTTCTCATCTTCATATATTTGGAAAGTAAATAAATATAGAACATTGTTATTTAAATAAAATGCATTATATGTAGATGATATAAATACTGGAATATAAGATATGAGAATATCATTTAACAAGATACTGGAATATAATTTATGAATTTTCCCCGAATATAAATTTAAGTTATTATCAACAATTAATTTCGTTTTAAGTAACCAAATTGTAAAAATAATTTTCATGTAATATTTAAACATTTTTATTACCTACTAATAAAAAAAAATTTAAATTGTAATTGATAAACAATTACAGGTCAATCAACCTCAACCTTACAAATTCGGGTATTCCATTAAAGACCGTCAAGGAGAACAGCATAGAGAAGAAGCCGGAAACGGAGCAGGAGTAGTTGTAGGAAATTACGGATTTACTGACGACAGAGGAATCGCCCGCCAGGTCAATTACG
>BMAW01087866.1:0-44175 GCA_019974015.1 Nephila pilipes
AATGCCCCTAGAAATTACTTCAAAGTTTAAAAAATCTTTATATGGTTTCTTTTTTATAGTATCAAATTAAAAATTATTAGAAAAATACTCATTTCTTTTATGCATTTCTATAGAATAAAGTACATGAGCATTTTTTTTCTGTAAAAGTTATACGGTGGAGTGTTATATGACGTCAAAATTCTTTTCGATGAAACGAATTTAGCTTTCTTGCACAATTTATATTTTGATGAATAAAACAACAGTAACTAAAATTAAAAGCTAAGGAGTTTAATTAAATGCACTCCTTTCCCTTAAAAGGGAGAAGTACTTTCATTACAGCTACTATATTTAATTAAAAATAGATGGAAGTTCCATAATTAAGTTGGGAAATTAAGTTTTTAAAATAAAAATCAAATTCACATATTGTAAATATCGATGCTAAATTAAAACAAGAAATCCATTCATACAGTGGATAGATCATTTTTATGAATTTTTTAATCCATAAATTTTGCAGAAGAAGTTGAACATTAAACTTTTACTTAAAGTTTAAAAAAAACTCATTATTGTTTCAAAAAATATTGTAGTAGCATTGAAGGTGAAACATTATATAAACACTAAAATTTTAAAGCTTGGAATAGTAAATTGTTAAAAGGAAAGGATTTTTACGAAATTACTCTTTTCTTCTGATAAAACTTCAAAAATCTATGTTCTGATCAACGTCGGGATTAAATTCGTTCAGTCATAAGCATTAAAAAAATAATAATTAAATGAAGTTGGTTAATTTCAGTATTTAAAACAAGCAGAAATACGAAATTACTTTTTTTAGAAATACATAATAATAATTTATTGTAGTGAGTAATTTCACATATAATATCAAATATACCACACAATCAGTTACTTCAAATATAATATCAAGGAACTCCAAGTATCGTCGAATTTCGTGGACAGTTTAGAAGAATTTTGATTAGAAATAAAATAGAACAAAAAAGGTCAAGATTCTTAAATCTGAAAAAAATTACATATTTAAATAAATTCGTAATGATCAATATTTAATTAAAAAATTTATTTCTCATGTAAAAATTTTATATATATATGGATACATTTTACAAAAAAAAAAAAAAAAACGGGATAGTTTTTACTCCTATCTGTAAAAGTTACTAAACTTAGTCTCTTTTTTAATTAATTATAATTATTTGACAGAGAATAGCTACAATTTTCAATCTTATTACTGAAGAAAATGCAAATACGTACACTCATTTAGTTGAATAATATCTCTCTCCCTAAGCATTCCTGTTAATAAAAAAATTATTTTCAAGGCTTATAAATTCTGATATAAGATTAAATACAAAAAAAAAGAGAACAGAACAGTTCAATTAATATAGCATTTTACATGCAGAACTTAGCAAACAATAAAAGATGTAAAAAAAATATTGATCTGTTCACTAAGGCATTCTTCTTTGAAATTTTAATGAAATAATAAACTCATTTCAATATCTCAAAATCAAATTTTTGGTATCACTAATTTTTAAATAGTTAACGAGACGTACGAGCATTGAAATATGTTGCGAGGTTCAAAAATACATAAATTAATTAAATTGTTCAAACAAAATAAAGTAACTATAGTAAATGTTTTAATTAAACATTACAACCACAGATAAAAAAAAAAAAGTTAAATGTTTACTTCTTGAGCTGTCAAATGAATGTCATTATTCAACTTTCCTTACATTATAAAAATTTAAAAGACATTTCACAAGCAAAATAATGAAATCTAACTAGCAGTAGAGAATAATATTTATTCAATAGAAAAACACTTATTGGAAAAGGAAATTTTTAAAAAAATTAATTTCCCTTTAGAGTCCCGTTATGTAAGGGCTTTTGACACAAGACTTGATAACTTTGAGTCATGGTTAGATGAAAACACCTCAGCTGGTATCCTAACTTGAATTTCCCTATCTTCCACACAATTCCACTTAATGACTTTGAGACCTCATTTCGTTTCATTTGCAGCAATCATCAGGATTGCACCCACGACTGATCGCGGCCCTTGAAAGAGACAAAAGTCATTCAATATATATTTTAATACAAGACGAAAGTAATGTGAAGATCAAATATTTAAAATTATTCAGTCGAATGTAGATTTTTATTCAGAAAAGTTTCTTATATAAACCAATAGGGAGATATAAAACCTATTTTTAAATAACTTATTAGAAAGTTGAAAAGGAAGATCACTAATTTTAAAACATTAATTAATTATTGTAGAAAGGAGAAGATTTTCTTTGAATAAAGGGAATCTAGAATCAAACACATGAAAGGTATTTATGAAATGTCATTTTCATACGAATTGAGAAACTTAGTCAACCATTTGATTCCATGTTTGTTATTTCACTAAATATCAACAGATTTAGACATTTGCATCGGTTTTCATACAGTGGTTTGAAAACAAATAGTTCATAAAATCAATACATAAATTATCTTTCTTGTTGAAAATAATTTTACAAAAAAAAAAAAAAAAAAAAAAAAAAATGCCATCCTTAAATTTATGAATGTAGAATTTTGTCGGGGATGTAATGGCTATTCTCAAAATTTCAATTTATATTATTATTAACAAATCTAAACAAAATATTTGTTCTTTGAATGAAACAGTAATATGAAATATCGGAATAAATTCTAATTACTATTAATAATGATAAATTTAATTCTAAAAACTAATATTTTGTAAAGAGGAGCTGTTGAAAATGAACATCATTCGACATAAATAGGTTATAAAAATCCATATATAATTATATTAAAAGTACTTAAATAATACAATAGCTTTTAGCATTTGCTTTGTACTTTGCAATGCGATTTTTTTAATATTATATGTATATTTTAATTTTTAAATCAACACATTCTATGTTTCCTTAAAAATTTTCTGTAAAACGACTAAAAATTGTATGTAACCTAACCACGCAGGTCTTAAAAACAACACAATTCAGAAAAAATTAAATAAATATTCGAATGACACAATTTAAATAGTAATAAAATTTTTAAATAATTTTTGAAAGTTCATTCATTATTCTAAAAAAGTTCTAATCATTAATTACTTGAAAATAAGTCAGAAATCTTAAAATTAAAATATGAAAAAGTAGCTTTTATGTGAAAAAATTTGTCCGTTTGATGATTAAAAATTGGTTTTTACTTTAAGTATATTCCCCTCTCTAAAATAAGGGGAGGGGATGGATGAGTGATAAATTAATTCCAAAAATTATTTGCATTAAGTATTAAAATAATAAACCCTTTTTTACTGATATTGAATGAAAACCAATGCAAAAAAGTTTCTCTGTATTATAAAAATTATATATAAAAATTTAATATTTAGAAAAAGGAAATGATACCGAGAATATATTCAGAGTGCAACTTGGGTCATGGCATACATTTTACATCCTCTTCGTTAAATATGTTTTATCTAGTAGAATTTTGTCTTGCCTGTAACACTTTATACATTAATTAAACAAAATATATTCCCATATGCAGTGAACATATAAGACTTAACACAAAGGTAACTACTGTCTTATCTCCCTAGAAGTCAGTCATGATGAAATGTACTTTTCTAATAACCCCCATGTGAATCAGGCAGCTGTAATTAAATACAATGAAAAAAGATCAAATGTTTAATTAGTGCCATGGACTTCTAAAGTTTTGGTTTTAAATACATATATGTAACAGATATTGACTATTCAAATGATAAAATCGCCAGTATAGGTAAACGTTTGTCCTGTTCGAGGTGCAGTGCTTAAAAATGGATAGAAGAACCTCCAGGAATGTGCTGCATTGGTGATCAAGTCCAACTTCCTGCTATTAGATCCTACCCTGAACCTTTGAATAGTCTTCTTAACCATAAGGATCAGCTTTCAGAACATTTTCTTTCTATAATTATTTTGAACCACGGTCAAGTGACGAGGACGACACCTGAGCTGGCACCCTCCTCTCCTAACATCCACACAACACCAACGGGAGGAATTTGAGCCTCGACAGATTTAACGTGCATCATCCCCGGCTACACGGCTGGTCTTAGGCGGCCAAGGATCGAACGCGCAACTGAACGAAAACCGCCGGCCTTGAATCCGAAACCTTGACCACTAGGCTACCTAAAGATTGGAACACCAATAATGTTGTTGCGTAATTTAAATCCTCCTAAATTATGTAACGGTACCAGACTCAAGTGAAAACTCTAAAACATTATAGAAACAGCTATTTTACAGGAAAGTATGAGGGTGAAAATATATTCGATCAAGAATACCATTAATTCCATCAGATTATCATTGGCGTTTGCAGTTTCCAGTTAGAGTTTGCTTTGCGATGACTATCAATAAGAACAAGGGCAGTGTTAAAATTAGCTGGTGTAGATTTACCGAGCTGTTTTCACATAGTGTTTATGTGGCATGTTCAAAGAGTTAGTTCACGTGAAATCTAATCATCCTTCAACCAGAAAAAGTGAACGAAGAATGTTGTCTACAGAAGTTTTGGAAATGTAGACATATTATTTCTATTTTCTTATATTTAACTATTTCTAAAATTGAATAGATAAAACAATAATGAATGTAATATTAAAGGTCATCGACATAATAAAAATAAAATGTAGTTGTCACTCTCAAAAATTGCCATGCATTCTCAAAATAAGTAATAAAATGTAATACACAAAAATTGATTCAACAGGTTTAAAATATATTTATAAGTATTTTATTTTATTTATCAATTTTAAATGATTGGCCTATTAGGCCCGCCATGTGTAGAATAACGAGACGCATCACACTACAGTACCGCATCATTTATGGAATTCTGTTCAACGACAGTTTACTGACCTAAATTACATTTTCATTGATAAACTATTATGGTAAACACTTTTCTTATATGTTTGAAAGTCGTGGTTAACCATTATTGCAGACAATTTCTAAAATTTTAAATTCCAGTTATAATTTATCATTTAAAATTGAAAAATTTCTTGATATTTTACGTATAGGCTCCAAATATAATATTATCGTCTGCCCTTGAAGCGAAGCGTTATCAACTAGTTACTACATATAATGAAAACACTTTTGCATCTAATTTATATTCAAAATAAAAGTATACTCTTATCATCAAGCCAAAACAGAAAGTAACAAAGTACATAGGATGTTATATTTGATTGACATTCACTTCAGGAGAATAAATTTCGCGAAAAGAAAAAGCAGCCTATTTAGCAAAGGAAAACTAATAAGTAGTTTCAGTTCATATAAAATTACATACATGTTCTATCACAATGAAGTAGAAATCTCTGATTTCAATTCGTTTCATTTAAGAAAGCTTATTTGCTCTTTAACCAGAATGTTTTAATTCACAAAATATTAATAATTTGTTTTCAGAATGGAATACAACACCAGACTGCTAAGCACTGAAATAGTTTAAGTATTTACACAATTATACGATAATGACATACTAACTTTTGGTACCTCAAACATATAATTTAAAACATAAGATAAACATTCAAATAAAGTTTCAATGCAGTTTCGTTTCAGTTAATAATAACGATAGGATTGTGAAACACAAATGAAGAAAATGAATATATTCAAGATTATATCTTTTATATATACAGTTCCTAGTAAGAATAGTTGATTTTTCAAAATCAATATATTTTGATTGAGATGAATCGTTAAAATTACAATTCTATTCATAAGATGCAGAATTGTTAATTTCAAAATACAGTTGAAGTGGATCATTAATATGATATTACTAGCTGATACCGCCCGCTTCGCTGGGCAGACGATATACTCATTTTGGAACCTATGCATAAAATATCAAGAAGGTGAACGATGAAACGACCTTTTGTGTTCTCCAGATGGTTTTATCATATTTATAACCATGAACTCCTTGGCTAGGAACTGAATGTAACTTTGAAATCGTGAATATACTTTGGTATGTTCCTGTAGTGCCTTTGTAATTGGCTAATTCTGGCTTAACACCTGGGAAAATACAATGAATGTGTTTCACGTTCATCATCTGAAAGTAAGCTGAAAAGAAGGTTGTTGAGGCTCTGTGTAGGCTTCTATCCTGTGAGCCTGCCCTGAACTTCCAAATGTTGGCATAAAATTTCTTCCTTTAATTCTTTTGCTCAGATATTATCATCTGAAAACATCCATTATACTTACAGATTGTAGAAAATGTTCTTAGCTGATAATAGTAAGAAGACTATGTCAAAGGTTCAGGTGGATCCTAATAGCAGGAAGATGTGACTTGATCACCACTGCAGCACATTCCTGGGTTCTTCCTATCATTTAAACGCACCTCGAACAGGACAAACGTTTTCCGATACTAGTTTTTATCATTTGAATGTCATTCTCTTTCATATATATGGGCAAAACCAAAAATTTTGAGAAGTCCATGACTAATTTAACTTTTGATCTTTTCATTGTATTTATTACAACGCCTATTTTGATCACATGAGGGTTATTGAAAAATATTTTCTTACATTGCTCCTGTTCTTCAGGTGTTTTGAGTATATTTTGTATTGTCCTTGCACTTGTTTATATCTAATTGTGAATATCTTTCTTCTTTTTACCTTTATTTAGTTATGAAGAGATATTACATCATTAATAATTGATTCATGAACTTGAAAATCAATGTTAGATTAGTGCTAAAACTAACACAGACATATTTTCATGAGGCTGAAACACTAAAGATGACTCATTTCTTCATTTTGTTTCATTATCATAACAGTTAACTACTTCTATTTGTTAATCAAACTATTTAAATATAAATATCAAAATATTATCTATTACAGTTTCCGTAAAATGTATTCCCCACAGATTGTTTCCCCAACAGAAGCTATAAGGCAGCCACCTTGATACACTTCAGACTGATAGGGAAATAGCTCTGTCATATATAATTTTCAAATAAGATCATACGTGTTTGAAGTTTACATTTCGGTAAAATATAAATCGTTAGTATTATAAAGAGGCGCCAAGATAGATTTGAATGCAGCATTTAAATCAGTGTTAAAACGTGAAATATGTTCCTCATTTTATACATATCGATACGTCACCAAACACCAACCAAGATAGATAAAGCATGCTCCAGAATTTTAAGCTTTCAAAGGGTAATTCCATCTATCAAATATATTTCTTTATCCATTATTAAAAATTATATTTGAAAGTAATGCTGAAAAATCAATTGTATTAACCTACAGTAATATAGTTAAAAATATGGCGCCAAAGTATTTTAAATATCAAATTATTTAAAATTCAACAAAAATACTAACAAAATGAAGTATAGTGATAAAATTTTTAGCAAGTTACCCATATTACATTATCTTTTTGCAAGAGGATAATACTAAGCTAGCATATCTGGAACTACAATTGAATAAGATAGATAGCTCTTAAAAATCATAGCATTAAAAATAATTCTGTATTCACAGAAAACGATAGAATATCAATATTTAAATCAAAATTTTATTTCCGAAACCAAAAGCTAAAATTGCCAAATACAAGGAAACAAACGTTTGCATAATATTTACATTAGGTTACAGTTAATGCATATCAAAATAAATATTTTGACAGCTACTTATTTTTATCCAATGACAGACAACATACCTAGTTGTTAAAAACATGATATTGTTTCTCACGTTTTAACAGCACAAGTCCATTATTAAAGCCAACTTCAACTTAGTAGATAGTGTTTAGATTTACAAATGTAATTTATCAATCATTATTAATAATAAATACTTTTCTCTCCCAACTTACGTTTGGGATCCCACAACAATAAAATTATCGTTTGTAGGGCCAAAATCGGCGAGTTTTATAGTTTTGTTAAAATTCTGTGCAGGGTCATTGGTACTCTGTTTGGGAGGCCCGGTGACCATCTCTGGTATTTAAAGAATTTCAGTGTATTTGCCTGGTAAAACCTGGCCATCCTATTGTAGTTGTAGGTGTGCTACTCGTAAAGTCAATTTAGTATTTTCAAATCCCGCTCTTGTCCACCATCAGCACTCGATATTAAATTATTTTCCATTTCAGACGCGCAAATCAAATAAACTTAATTGGTATGTACAGAATACATATAAAAATATATTCCGTTTGGCGTCGGTCATGTGTTTTGCAGCGTCCCGTCGCCAAAATGACTTATAATTATGGATAAGAAAAGATTAACGGATGAAAATCACATTTTGGATAAAATTCCGTAAATCGTTCTTATTGAAGGCGTCTACATCATAAAATGAAACTATACTAAATTTCAGTCAATCGGTTTATAGTCTTAGAGATATCGTGATGAGTCAGTCAGTGGTATTTCAACATATAGATTTATGAATAATTCAAAGGTCATTGATCCATTCTAAATAATTTGAAACTAATAGCAAAATTACTTATAAATCCGCCACGCTACTTAATAGATTCGGGCATATTTATATATATGCAAAAATTTACCAGAAAAGAATAATTTAAAATATTTAAAAGACAAATCAGAAAGAAATGTAAAAATGAAAGAAAAATGAATGAAAATGGAACGTAAGTTATATACCCATCAAGAACCGAATATATATAGCGCAAGCAAATATTATGAAGCATAACTTTTAATGAATTGAACCTTTTCTTTCATTGTTCAAAAGTACACATCCAAAATAGTGAAAAGAATTTTTGTGCGTATAAATGAATAATTCAAAATGTCTATGTATTAAATTATGAAATGGTATATAATATAATTTGATAATTATATCATCTTAACGGATCTGTAGCTTTACCTTCTAAATTGCAAATGTAATAATTCTCTTTCCGATTGTATATGAATAGAAAGATTTACTGCACGAGAATTCAGTATAGGGCAAGAATGATATAAAGGAAATTGGAAAGAACATGTTATCTATTTTCCAGAGAACACTTATATTTCCAGAGTTCCTTAGGTGCTGGACAAAGCAGAGAACTTTCCAGAAAGGAGATGTAGGTTGTTAGAGATTACTTAAGCAAACCTCCCATTTCCCAGCAGGGACCAACACTTCCTATCTTGTCCTTTTGTCAAACAACACTTGAACTATCAATCATTGATAGGAAGAAATTAACAATGTCGCCAAAACTTCCGTCTTCAAAGTGTTTTCTTTTCGAAAGTGTCCATCTCCAAAAGGTTAGAAACTGACCTACAGTATACATGACTTTCCCACACTCCTCTGTAGACAGCTAATGAATGAGCAGTTTTGCTTAAAGACAAATCAGACAATTCCAGCGATTCCCCATTCATTCAATCTCCAGAACCCTTTCTTCGATTTCCACCTGCTACTAACTCAACATAAACTGGACTAATTTAAGTGAGAGAAAATATGTAAGTTTCTGGCATATGTGAACACGTCAGGTACCCGTGGTGTCGTGGCTACTGAACTAAGCAATGAGGAAAAATATAAAACCTAGATACTCCCAAAGAATGGATGCAGATTCAGAACTGTGATTGTTGAAAGTCAGGAAATAGACGTATTGACACCTCTTTAATTTTTATAAATGTTTATTCAATTTAGGGATAAATGAATATCTTCTTCGAATCTATATCGTTGTGGTTCATTACCTCGACTTGTATTTAGGTGATAAACTAATCCTATTTGAAACACATTAAATATATACAAGAAAGTTGGGAGTAAATCATCTCTTAGCTTATTGCTAATTGATTTTCCATTATCATTAAATAACAGTCCTACTTTATAAACAAGTTCTTCGCCCAGCAATACAGTACACGGGATGCTAGTTCTGAGGACAAAAGTAATATTTTACAACTACAGAAAAACACAGTAAACTCGACAATGTTCAAATCTATATTATATTTAAGTTTGCCTATTTTACAGAAGATCGTAGCTTCTAATGCCACTCTAATAATTTAAATTTTATTTCCATGCGCTACAGTATAATGAAAAGCAGAACTGCATTTCGCATATCTCTTCAAGACAGTTTGTCGTTTCTTACGCATTTGCATTCCTTTACTAATTTTACTTTGGTAAAGAAAACAATGACCCACTGAGCTCATTAATATCAATTTTGATGGTATTGATTGTATTGTTCAATAACGATTACGAAGAATGAACTGTACTTTGATAGAGTTATTTTTTGACATCTATTGGCGTAAGTTATGATGAGAAGATACTTGAATTGGGATTCCACTCACCAAACTTCCACACCTGAATCATCGGTTAAAGTGCAGCTCCCCTTCTCTGAGTGGTTAGAAGCAGACTAGGTAATGCCACGTTTGAGAAAACAACTTGGCTGTCAGGAGTGCGACTCATGACCATCCAGTCGACTGCATGACCAATTTTGGAGTAATCGAGTCATGATTACATCAAAATCTTACTTATCAAACAATGGAGTATGATTCATATTAAACGAAATTGAACTCCAAATTTTAAATCATTGGTGAATCTAATTTAAGAATGAGGTTCGCTAGCGTCATGTTTTTACTGAACCGTCGGGATACAAGACATTCTGTATCAAGTCCTAGTGTAGATTTACTGATTTTAATTTAACCTCAATTTGGAATTTACGTATGTTTAATCTGAACAGTCGTATAACAATTTAAAAATAATATAATCTTAATAAATGGATTGCAATATATTGAAAAACTATATCTTCAGATTTTAAAAATTCAAAGTCTCTTTTTTGGTACTATTATATATAAGTTTAAAGCATTAAAATTGATACTTTCTTTAATAAATAAGTGAAGTACACTATACAAGCTATTAATCTAAATGATTTATCATTAAATTACTAAAATACAGATTCAGCAAGTGTTTTATGTATATAGCCCATTTTGAAATCTTTAGATTGTAACATTAGATATAAATTCATTCATTTATACTCTACGAAACAATATCACATTTAAAAGAATTTAAGTGGCACCCTGATTTGCATAGATCTTGCTTCGGAGTTCTATCTGAATGAAAATCATAATATTTGAAGGATCCTACATATCAGCATAGTATAAACTTTGGTTTGATAGATTATTCTACTCTGAAGAGAGAAAATGTAAACGCCCTTAAAATTTAAAGATTCAGCACTTATTCATGTTTCCGTTTTGGTTCATATAAAGTTAATTTTTAACTAACTTCATAAATTGAAAAGTGTATCAACTGTAATTTTTCATTACTCATTACGGAAATATATGAGCAAAGGGTAAAACTTTAAGATAATAATCCTATGTTACATGCTTAAAGTCCGATTTAGAAAAGACGTTCCATAAATCAACATCTTCTTTGTTAACTTAATATAAAACAATGAAAAATAAGAAAATGGAAATACATTTTTAATATTTGTTGCAATTATTCTTAAATAAATTTATAAATGTTTAACTGTAAGCTTTGATAACGAGATAGATATAACTAAGACGTTTGAACTTTGTCTGTACAAATCATGCTACAATACTGTCTTTGTCTCAATAGTAACAAATCAAACACTTTGAAATATACTGTGAATTTTAACAGATATGTTACATGAATTCCAAAAAGTTAATAATTCATTCACTGCATTACATAACATCTATCTAGATTCAACTTCTATAAAATTTTAATCAAATCTTTGAATTTAAAGAGAACAATTACATTCTATACAGATATCAATCAACTTTTTAAAACTGTTTTCTACAGATACAGTGACGAGGTTTGTTAATAATCTTCAATCAATTAAATTTTGAAAGTCCTTCTCGTGTTGTGAATGAAATACTCGAATAAATCCAGAATTAATGATAAACAATGAGTTTTTAAAAGTAAAATGTTAAAAATGAATTACCTGAAGGAGGAAGAAAAAAGTTAACAATAAAATTCGTCATTCGAAATAATAAAATGTTTGATGTCATAAAGATCTAAATTATTTATAAGATACTATTAAATCAACTTTTTACATAATTGAAATAATATTACCAGTACAATTTAAAAATATATTTGAAAATGCTTTGTAATGCAGGAATATTGATTCAATAGATTTTAATGATTTTCAACGATAATTATTTTTGCAGTTTCTAAAAAACATTGAAAATGTTAAGCCTCTATTTTACTCTAGAGTTTTGCTCTATAACATAGCTAAATAGGTGTGTTTAAAATAATATATGTATAGCATACTATATAGTATGGCATACGGATCAATAGTTCCGAGATACCACTTAGAGATTGGCGCCTCGTAGTAAACCATACCAGGTCTTTCTAGAGTACTAACCTTTGCTTGAAACGTTCAAAATTTTAAGTCACCGGGCAGAAACAGCAGTTATCGAGGTTGGAGTAAAGTCGTTTTGTAGGTTTGTTTAAAAATGGAAAAACCGAGTTTCGTGTTCTGATAAAACATTGTTTTTTAATGGGTAAAAACACCGTGCAAGCGAAACAATGGATTGAAAAATGTTACCCGGACTCTTGTCCATCAAAAGCAACGATTTGTCGGTGGTTTGCCGAGTTTAAACGTGGTCGTACCGACACAAATGACGCGGAACGCTCGGGTAGACCTGTGGAAGCCGTTACACCGGAAAATGTGAGTGAAGTGACAAAAATTATAATGAAAGATCGTAAAGTGAAGCTCCGTGAGATTGCTGAGATGACACAGATATCATATGGAAGTGTATTTACTATTCTTCATGAAAAATTGAGCATGAAAAAGGTTTTTTCCAAGTGGGTGCCGCGATTGCTTTCGATGGAACAAAAACAGTAACGAGTCGATGATTCAGAAAGCTGTTTATCGCTATTTACTCGCAACAAAAAAGATTTCTTGCGTCGTTACGTGACCATGGACGAAACATGGATACATCACTACACTCCAGAGTCGAAGCGGCAGTCATCTGAAGCTGGCGAAAGCCGTCCGAAGCGTCCGAAAACGCAGCAGTCAGCTGGCAAAGTCATGGCGTCAGTTTTTTGGGATACGCATGGCGTGATTTTCATTGACTACCTCGAAAAAGGTAAATCGATCAACAGTGATTATTATATTGACTTGCTGGTGCGTTTGAAGGAGGAAATCGCAAAAAAAAAAACCGACCGCACATGCAGAGAAAAAAAATCCTTTTTCACCAAGACAATGCACCCTGCCACAAGTCGATGAAAACAATGGCAAAATTGAACGAATTGGGCTTTGATCTGCTTCCCCACCCCCCATACTCGCCAGATTTAGCCCCCAGTGACTACTGGCTCTTTGCTGATCTTAAAAAAATGCTCCAGGGAAAAAGATTTGGCTCAAATGAGGAGGTCATCGCTGAAACTGAAGCTTATTTTGAAGCGAAAGATAATTTTTTTTATAAACATGGTATTGAAAAATTGGAAAAGCGTTGTAACGATTGTATCACCCTAAAAGGTGATTATGTTGATGAATAAAAAAAAAAAAAAATTGCAAAAATGTTGTTTTCACGTTAGTCTGGACTTATTGATCCATGTGTTATATATATATATATATGATTTCCACACCTCCTATTTCTTAGAAAAAATTATCCTTTTTCTAAAATGTCTGAAATAATTTTATTAGAAACACGATAAACTTTAAAATAAGTTAAAGTTGTTATGTTCGCTATATAGCATCCAAATATACCTTGGAAGATATTAAAAAAACTTCAGATATTTCCCTTAAATGAAATTCATATTAAATTAAATTTTTTAAAAGCTTACTCTGTGTGTGTGTGTGTGTGTGTGAAGATTTTTAATGTCTGTAGAGAATACGGATAAGAATGGTTTTGAACTTATAGAAATTTGCTGTATTCATACAATAAATACATTTTACAAAAAAACAACAAAAACATTGGGATTTATGCTTGATCAGTATAGAAAAACAAGCTATTGATTGGAGCTGTATAATTTTTATTCAAATATTGTTTACCATCTGGATTTAAACATAAATTATACTTGAAATTATGAAATAGTAAAGACATTTTGCAAAATGCTTAATCAAATACATTTTTGTCAAATTTGACATCTATTGAATTTAAAAAAAATTACTAAAAATAGAAACCAAATAATGAAAGTTTTACATCATCTTATTAAAAAATGTCGTTGAGAAATACAAAACTATTTGTACAAATTTACAATACATGTGTTATTCTATTCATACGAATTAAATAGAGTATTGAAAGAGATTAACAAAATGAACTGTAGAATTATATAATCTAAAATGCCCCAAAATTAAATGAAGTAAATTTATTGAATTTCTTTTGCTTTGGATTTAACATTTCAAATGAAATCGTTTTTTCAATTTTTTCTGTTATAATTACATATTCGAACAGTTATGAAATAAATGTAATATTTACTTTAGAATTAAAAAAACAAAGGAGAAGAGAGATAAATAAAATCTCACTTGTAGAAATTCCAGTCTATATTTTTTGTTATTATTCTCACATATTGATAAGTGAAAGTTTTATAGCGCGAGTGCCATATACGGCTATGCTGTACAAAAAAAGGTGTAACTATGATTTAAATGTTTGAAAAATATAAAAAAGTAAAATTGGTTGACAAGAAGGAGAGTCGAAACATCGCTACGTATCCCGGGGGCGCGTCACCCATGTTTACCACAGGCATTAAACTCCATGGGAGAGAAAAAGAACACTAAGGTACCTCGAGGTCGTGAACAAAAATTGATAAGCTTCATGGTTTTCGATTTTTATTAAATAATATGTTTTCATAATTTTAATAATTATAAACTGTAATAAATATGAAAGATATAATCGTATTTGAAACTTTTTTATATGTAGCAGAATTCGAAACTTATGAAAATAATTAATTCTTCAAAAATGCAATTAATATAAAAATATAATTGGATTTGGAACCTTTATATATCTCTCTCTCATATATATATATGAGAGAGATGGTATTTTTTAAATGATTTTTAATTTTACTATGAATGATAAATATAAAATTGCATTTGGAACTTTTTTTTTTGTAAGAGAATGTAATTTTTTAAAATTCTGTCAATTATAAAATATATTTTGAATTTGGAAAATGTATTTGGAACTTTTATATATATGGGAGAATGTATTTTTTTGTAAATACGATCTATTACAAAATATATAATTGTATTTGGAACTTTTTTTTATTAGATAATATATTTTTTTTAAAGTACGAACAATTATAAAATATATAATTGTATTAAGGACTTTTTTTTTACGAGAGAATGCATTTTTTTAAATACGATCAGTTACAAAATATATACTTGTATTTGGAACTTTTTTCAAAATATAGTTATTATAAAAGGTATAATTGTATAGAACTTTTTTAAGTAGCGGAGGAAAACCTTATTACACAGCTTTTCTAAGAATCTTTCCTACGTCACTTATTTTTTCAAAGCTATTGCAAAGTAACGTTAACTTAACTTATTATTAATAATTCCTTAACTTCTGGGCAAGTGTAAAAACCAAAGTTAAGTTCACCAAATATTAATAGCCATTTCACAGGGGATAGAAACCCGAGAGGGTTAAGTTCCCCGAAATAATTATAGTCGCTATACGTGTGTGATGTTACCACAATTGGACGACTATCACATTGGAACGTTAATTGCTCTGTTTAGCGATCTTGGCACGTATCGAAAAAAACATCAACCCTTCTAAGTAACGATTCCTCTAGAAACCTTGAATTTATTTAAATTTTTTAATATTAAAACAAACATATTAAAAATTTGCTTTTTTACTAATCTTAATGTAAGGTAATATTGAAAATAACAAGGCTTTATTTATTTAGATTTAAATTAATTTTAAAAAATTTAATTTAAGAGATTTCAAAGGTAGGAATCATTTTGTTGTTGAACATGTAAATTTGAATTTAAATTTGCAGTAAATATCAGAGAAAAGTGTTAAACTCTGATTGTTGGATGATGGTGATTTTCTGTGAAGGGGAAAACATACATTTAAAGTTTCATTTTGAAAGTTTCTTTTTTCCATTATTTTTTCATTATTAGGATCCGAATGGATAGCGCTGTATAGTACATATCAAGAAGCATAAGTAACTATTCTGTAATAAACTATTCAATTGAATTTGTTTCATAGGTTAGTTCTACCTCGCCTTACTCAAGAACTGTGTACGTTGTTTACTGGGTGAATAGCTTGTGTTTATAGTAAACCTTTATAGTTTAATGAGAAAGATGAATATCAATCAATTAGTGAAATGCTGAAGTGGATTTTATTTTAAAATTTGTCAAAGATAAATTTGATATGGTTTGATATATAATGTAAAAAATACACTTTAACGAAATAAAGAGCCAGGAATAATCTCAACTCGAGATTTTATTCAGTAAATTAATTCTAAAGCAATAAAAGTAAAATTTTACTTTAAATTAATTTAAGGAATTTCAAATAGGAAAGTAAGATGCAAGACATAGTAACAGGAATAATCAAAAACTTATCTCTCATCAACTACAATCAAATAGTGGTGAATGCCATTCCGGTGGACTCTATACTCAGTTTGATATAGAAGCCTTGAAATTTTCTTAAATTTAAAATAAACATATTAAAATGCGCTTTAATGCACATATGAAGTTAAAAAACATAACAGAAAGGAAAGGGAGATGAATGAGGATAGGAAAGTGAATGAATTATATACAATGTGGATGATATTTTTTAAGAGATTTTAATTTTTTTTTTTTACTAATCTTATCGTAAGATAAGATTATATCATTTTATGTCAATTTTAATATTTTTACCCTCTCCCCCCTCATGCCTTGGATAGACACTACGTAGTACGGATGTCTAATCCTCAGAATGATAAGAGTATTATTTTACACGATTTCTTAGAACTTTTTTATCATTGTAAAATTTCAATAGATTTTATATTATTTTAACTTTTTTGGTCGTATGAAAGCAGAAAGAGAAGGAAGGGAAAGGTATAAATGGGTCTTGTTTATCTGAGTGTATAGAAATGGTCAGCAAACTAGTTCAAGAGAGAGGAGGTAAATATGACGACACACACAGAGAGAGAATACCTATCTCTCATTTACTGCTTAGCAAGAGGTATATATATATATATACATCTGTGTGTGTCGTATATATACATCTGTGTGTGTCGTATATATACATCTGTGTGTATCGTATGTATGTATGTATGTGTATATATATATATATATATATAAACAAGGAAGAGGATGCACTTGACTTTAGTACTTCCCTTCATAAGTTATCGAGATTAAATATGGCTCACAGATGGACTTCTATCAACCATAATCGAATGCAAACAGCATATTAAAGTTTAATAGAATGTGCATCGAGTAAATGAATATAGATTTATGGCACAAGAGCTCGATTCTGCTCTTGCGCCATTACCAGAAAATGAGTATCTCTGCAATATTTACAAGTAAACTTATTATCTAAATCAGAAGTCTTCAACCTGGGTTCCGCGGAGCCCTAAGGTTCCCTAGAACTTTGACAGGGATTCCACAAGTGATCATTATTTGCATAATCAAAGCACCAGAATTTTAGTAAAATTTTAATTTTTATAAAAGATTGTGAATTCTAAAAGGTAGTTTGTCTTTAAAAATAAATATAAATAAATGTTGTATGAATAAAATAAATTTCATAAAAGTAACGTGTTACAAATACATTAATCGAGACGCATTAAGTCACATATTAGCCTCCATTCTTTGACTCTTGTGAAGAATCACTTACTTATTACACATCTTAACTTATTTGGCGTGTATTCTTTGGCACTTTTTACGAGAGTCATAAGTGTCCCAACTGTGGTATCCAAGCCAAATTTGGAAAGCGCGCTTCGGAGCATTTTTGCGCATGCTCAAATTATAGTTTCCAGAAACCTAAGTATACAGCTAAGCAAATACCTACGGATGAAAGCATCAGTAGAAAAATTCCCATTTTAAATGGAACAGTTAATCGAGAGTTGAGCAAATTAGATTTTAATGGCAGTGGTATAAAGCGTACACCTCTAGTTATTTACATCGATGATCCAAAAAAATAAAAAGTGGTGCATAAAGCAACAAAACTAAAAAGATGGAATTTTAGCCGATGAATTGCCTTCCTCTTTGTTTCAGCCGAAGCTAATACTCAGTTTTTACATTTTGTAGAAATTATTCATTTTGAATATTTGGAAGCATGTTAACTAATTTGATATTTCTAAGTAATATGTTTTATACTTAACTTTATGTTATGTTTTTCTTATAATATGTTTCAAAACTTAAATTACTATGAGAAAATGGCATTTCATTAATATGGAAACAATAATTATCTCTCTTGTTATATTTTTTACTAATAATCCTTTTATTTTTAAATTAACATTTATAAAACCCGTTTCATATGAATTTACGACAGTTTTAATCAGATTTAAATATGATGGATAGAAAGATAAATGTTGTTTTTCATTTTGGGTTGAATTAATTTGAAAAACTAAAAGATCATCAATGTAACTAAATAACTTGAACTTGTTATTGTCTATAAAATTATGTTCAAAGAAATATAAGTAAATATCAGCAAGACGATTACTAACTGAATTCCCTAAAGCATACTTCAAATTTTCTTTATTATTATTTTTTCATTATAGCTAATGTAATATTATTTCAATAAAATAATAAGAAATTTAAATTTCTCATTATATTTAGAACTATTAATTTTTAATTTTTTAAAATTAAACAAGATAGCCTTAATTAAGTCCTCTAAGTCTAAAGAATGATACAAATCTTCGAAGTAATTATTATAAATAGAGTTAATATGTTTATCTTTTATATAATTAATTTTATAACATTCTAATAATGACAATCTTACCAAAATTATCTATAGAATTTTGTAAAATTATTTGTAAGATTTTTCCAGTTTTAGTAATATAAGTTGAAACCCTAGTCACAGTTCTAGATTTAACAAGAGCTTTGTGAAATTTGGAGTTAAAATATGTGAGGAAATTTTACCTATTTTCTTATGAACTATTTTCATAAGAAAATAGGTCAAGTATGACCTATTTTCTTATTTAAAACTTCAATTTTTTGTCATCATTAATAAATACATTATTAATAATCAGATGGTTATAACGTAGATTTACTTAAAGTTTCCTTCAAATAATAGCATAGTTTTCTGGGACCTTACCATCATAACAAATAATGAATTCATATCGTAGATTTTTAATAGAACTTTTTTTAAATCTCTAATCTTTGAGCTATATTTTACCTTAAAATTAATATACCTGATCTCTTTATTAACATAAAATTTATATTCTTTAAAAGTTTCTCTAGGTAAATTATATTTAATAGCCAATTTTACAAAAAATTATCAATGTCTTCAGTAATTTTTTTAATGTATTTATTACTGTTGGAAATTGAAAGTATTCATATGATTAAACAAGGGCCAAAGAAGAAATTAAGGACTGATATTTCTATTTGTTGAATATTCTTAATGAAATTCGCTTAAAAAAATATAATAAAGAGCTCTAAAATATCTAAAACCTTTACCGTCCCGTCACGGATTGATATTTTTACAACACAAACATTATAATGTGGTATTTTATGAAAAGTAGTTTGTAATCATTTCGTTCTATACTATTCATAATAATATAAATATAAGATGACATTCCCCTAAAAATTGTATAGAAATACAGTTTCAATAAAGCTCTATTGTAAAATCGTATGATTTCATTTGACGCTTTTTCAATATGCTAATTTTTAACTTGTTTTAAATGTGAAACAAAATTATCCATCACGAATACAAATGGTTTGATTACGTTTATTATTCAGTCTTAAAATGAGATTAGTATAGTTTTTGTTCAGAGTCGCCTCTTTTACGAAAACAAGTAACAATAAATTAAAATTGAAAATTGTTGGAACAAATCAAAGCATCTCACAAAGAAGGGAAATCATTACTTGCAATGCTAGTGTGGTTAATTTGGTAGCTTTACAGCACCATTAACTTCTTTTTCAATATTGAGACGAAACGATACATTTTTTTGAAAATAATTTCTTCGCAAAAACTGCATTGTATTACTCTCATTAGCTTTATTGGAGCACGCACGCAATAGCTTTTACAAGGGTAGTCCTTTGTTTTATTTCTAAGTTATTGCTTCATTGACTATTTTCTTATTAAAGCAATTGCAATTTCTATGGAGATTTCGATTTTAGAAACTTTATGTAATAAAACATATTCACATTAAGGTTTGAGAGATTCAGTCAAATTTTTTTCGCCTCTGAATTAAACATGAAAATTAAAAATAAGGAAATACTTATGAAATTTTTTGTAGTCAAAGAACACGTGCATTTTGCTTTCATTGCATATCGCCCCCTTTGGTTCATACTTAAAGTAATAGGCATAGAAATATGGCAAATAAAAACTGAAGAAAGATTGTATATTGAAAACAACAATGTATTGAAAAACGCATTTAAGAAATTAAAAGTAAGGCTATTTCCTTTCGTATTCTACGTTTACTTAATTTACGCACTTGTTGGCAGCCTAGTACTTGCAGTTTTAGGAGGAATTCACCCCGAGGTAGTTGCAACTTTTATCATCATCAATTTAACGTCTCTGGCTCTTTGGTGTTATATTTACAGGATAAGAGTTCGAATCAAGACATTGTTCCTTAAATGCCACAAAATCAGTTCTCATTTGAGCTCTGGGAAAATTAAAAATGTTATCAATTTTTGCCTGTCTTTAGCTACACTGATTTCCTTTTTTTCAGCTATGTTATGCGCCATTTCCTTAAAAAAGTCTCCGATCGGTTACAGGACGTATTACACTTTCTTTATACCCTTCAAAGAGGAAAATATGTTGTGCGTTGTGACAAGAAATATTGCCACGCAACTGAGTTTCTTCATCATGTTTGTTATACCTTCTTTAGTCAGCATACTCTGCGGTTTGATCTATTACGAGTGCAATGAAGTTTTGAGTCGTCTCCACGAAGGTATTCAAGATATCAGCAATAAGGCTCCTTATCACCAATAAATGTCGCAGCTGATGAGGAGACACAGTTTGACTTTGCAGCTGGTACGGAGAGTAGAAGAAGAATTGTCTCCGCTGTCCTTCCTTCTTCTGTGCTCACTGCTGTCGAACATGTACAAAGCTCTCGCCACTTACATAGCCATGGATAATGCAATAATTTTCTCCACGTTGATTTGGGACTGCCTACCCTCCATGACCCTGATGCCTCTTTGTCTAGCAGGGGTCACGCTGAGCGCATCAAGAATTTCATCGCGTGTTTCGGGAATTCAGGCCTCTTTGCAAATGGATCACAACGTTCTTCTCAACAGGAATTGTTTGAATTCGAAAACAACTAAACTTTTAAGAGCCATGCTGAAGACCGAGTTTCCGAAAATGACTTCAGGCGGTATCATGGAGCTGAAACCGGGACTTATTTTTTCCGTCTTTGGAACTCTGTTTACTTATGGATTGCTAATAAGAAGTGTTAAAAAAGACTGATAAGTTACAAGCAAAAACAAATGAGAACTCTCATTTCGTTCGAATAGTTAAGTAATTTTTTTTAACGAATGTGAATATAGATTGGTTGAATGAAATTTAATAGCATCGGATATTTTGCGCTAAACTGAAGCGCATATAGATTAAGGTGTAATGGAACCTCTGAAGTGAAATGTTTTAATTATTCTGGTTCTCCGTTTAATGTAAAAAATAATATTATTTCTGAGATCCAAAATCGTATTTCACTGGCCAACAAAACGTTTTTTGGACTCCACTCTTTACTGAGGTCCTGTTTTCCATCCAGAAAGACAAAACATCTTATTTCTTTAGCCCTCATTACGCCAGTTATAATGTATGGCTCGGAAATTTGGTCTCTTAACGAAAAATGGAGAAAGCAAAATTGCAGTTTTTGAAAAGAAGTCTCAGAAATATTCTCGGTAGTGTCAAAGAAAATGGCTTTTGGTACATATTTTTAAATTCTGAATTTTATAGAATTTTTAATGAGCCTAATATCATTAAATGAATTAAAGTGAAAAGAATGAAATGAGCTTCTCATATTGTTAGAATGGATGAAAAAAGTTCAGTAAAGAAGATTTTTGTTGCAAAGTATTTTACTAGCTGAAGAAGAGGAAGACCAAACCGTTTGATTTGCGGTGACGTTTGATTCTGCTGAATCGGATTTCAATGTGATTGGGAAAAGGAACTGTCAGGGCAAAAAGCAGGTTATCTTGAAATAATTTTCAAAAGGCTCTGGTCTACCCTGGGCTGTTGAATCAAATTTCATGAGAATCTCCAAAGCTGATCAACATCGAATTATTTTTCACAATTCCAATGTTTAAAAAAAAAATTGAGTTAATAGGAAATCATATTATGTTAAGCCGAATCAGAGGTCAATAAAAATAATCTAATTCCTCATGATCTAATGCAAATACTAATAATCTAATATATGCAAATATTTTCCTCAATACCAAACTTGAGAAAAGGTATCATTGGTTATATTATGGTAAATATAAATAAAGTACCAGTTTTTTCACTTTGATTACATCTGAAAATTGTATGTTGTCCATTTCTACACTAAGAGGTAATAAAGGGTGCGGATCTTTGTTCTTTTTTAATTGTTGTTATTTTATTACTTTTTTTTAGACTGATATTGACACATGTCACACTTTACAATGAAATTAGTTTTGCATTTGGGGCTTAGAAAGTTATTGGTTCGTTTTAAAAGTGCTTAGCTCGAAGCTTTAAGAAACATCTTAATTTTTTTTATGCCCAGTTAAACAGAAAGGTAGTAGTATAATAGGTTATGGGTATATGGGGTAGCAACTAAGACTTAAAAAAAAAAATTCCGAGTCTACAATACTCTAGTATTTGATGAAATCAAAGTAAAATTTTATACAGGTAGCAAATAAGTTAGGGTTGTCTTGAATGTAAGTAAACACTCCTGTTGTGAAGCTTTCCATGAGGAAAAATACTTCAAAACAAGTACGAGGTATGTTCCGAAAGTAAGTTTCATCATTTTCTTTCACAAGGAAAATTTGTTGCATAAAAAAAAATAAACCACATAATCAGGAACTATATACCTTGCACTGTTTTTCGACAGAGTCGCAATTGACATTAAGACGTTTGTCGTAGCATGCAATCAGTTTGAAGAAACCCCTCTGATGAAACTCGGTGCCCTGTGGTACAAGGAATTGTCGCATAGTCTGCTGTACTTCAGTATGGTTTTTTATGGACTTGAGCATGATCAATACGCACTGTGGACGCCACGTTTGACACCGTTATGCGCATATCCGGTAACTCCATATTCTGTAATCTAGCAGTATTGTCTTCATTCATGAATGTAGAGGAGCGCACTTTTCTATCTCCATCCTAACTGCCTTCTTTCACTGAGCATGCAATACCAGCGTCCAACCATTTGACGAGGTATAACCTATTCACCATATATGATCTGCAGGCGTTCATGGATGACTCATCCCACTTGCCCATTCATACTGGATAACAGCAAGCACTTCCCATTCCGAACCACGTTGTCAGTCACGTCTCGGGCACGCTGGTCTGTTGCTACCCTCTTTTCTTCATCACTCTGCACATGCGTCATTCATCCTCACTGTCTCCTTCTGTCGTTGAATCAGCACTAGGAATGGATTCTTATGGCGATTGTTGGTTTTATTTGATGTACCATGTGCTCTTTAAAAAAAATACGTAATTTACTTTCGGAACATCCCTCGTAAATACTTGTACATCGCTGAAGTAATAATATTTTCCTGAAATCAAGTTTTTTTAAGATTTTGTATAACGTATGCAAAACAGATTTTTCTTGAGAGTTTTCGGCTCCTTTAGTTACTTTTTACAAAGAATAAAATATGTTTTTAATTTGAGTTACTCAAATAACGATAGAGCGAAGAGTAAGTAAAATGCTACTTTATTCAAATTTACATACGAGGGTTATTTGGAAAACAAGTGCAAAAAAGAGACGGGGACAAAAATGCATATTTAATATTGATTTACAAACATAACACTATTTTTCAAAGTAGTCACTGAACACATTAAGGCATTTATCATTTATGTTATAGTTCTATGAGTGACCCTCTAGTCTGAGTCATGGAAGAAATGCGATATTGCTTGGTGGGGATAGGTTTAATTCTTTCTGTGCTGAGTGCCTGAAGAGGTTGAATTACTATTGATTGATTATGCGTTTCTATTGGCTGTTGCAGGTATTGGTGAAAATAGAGATCGAAGGCTTGGTGATGAGACTTTGGGTGAACATGAAGAGACTAGAGGAAGTATTTGTATTGGTTGGAGGGGAGTGGTTAATTTGACTGCGAATGGAGGCTCAGAAAGAATATTTTAAAAGAATAAATTTGAAAAGAGGAGCATGTCCGGCATTGGGTTTAAAAAGAAATTTTTGAATTAAAAGAGTTTAAAAAAATATGATTTTAAGGTATTTGTCGTATCGAGGTTCAATGTTTTGTAATGTCAGCATCTTAGAAGATAGCCGTCTGAGAGGATAGCAAGGATGGTACGACATCTCTCTCTCTTCTTGAACGTCATCAAAACGCAAATCAATCAAGAATCACTTCAAGTGCAAGAACAGGTGAAAAACACTTGGTTTCGATTCAGGACTGTATGTCGAAAGATTCCTTTGTTCTCTATCGAAGGATTTCTCGCTTCATCGTGCACGTTCATTTTGTTTGAATTGAGCAAACTTTTATTCCCCTGCTTCGGGGCTAAGGATCGGACCCATCAAGATTCACTAAGTACGAGGGTGGTTCAAAAAGTACTTGTATTTGTAGACAGAGGGCATTATCAAGGATAATTATTGCCACCGATTGGGTGCTGCTGTCAGTTAAAGGGAGCCGAAACAAATTTGATATTGATTCATAAGTTGGCTTTGATTTGGTCGTTATTTGCTGTCAAAACAAAATTTGATTGCTGCCGCTTCGGGATGTCACCGTCGGTGGATCTGTATTCAACGGTATGCACCAGAAATCAAGCAACAGTCAAAATGGCGGGTTGCTTCCAGTAAATGTGTTCCAAAGAAGGCGAGGATGATCTCATCGGCCGGAAAAGTTATGACGAAGAACTTTTGAGGTGCGAAAGGCGTCATGATCACGAATATGAGTAACTGAAACTTAGACAGTTGTCTAGTGAGCCCTGATGCTTACTAGAAACAAACAATTTTAGACTTTTTGAACGACCCTCGTTATCAGTTATTAAATTAATCATGTAGGCAAATATTCAAGCAAAGTTTTTTCTTATCCCTGGATAATCAAAAAATAATCTTTTGCTTTTCAAATGTGGATCGGTAACTATGACACGTTCTGAACCAAAAATTAATTGAAAATTCTACTTAACTCAGTAATCTCATTAGCACATCCAAGTCAGGAACACTATACTTTTTCCTTGTTGCGTCGATCACTTAGTTTTCTGGCACCTACATCATGTGCATCATAATGTCGCTCACTCTTTATCTTCCCTCAGCAGTTTTAACACGTCCAATCTCACTGTCTCATTCACCATACCTAATAACATGACTTCCAATGTATATAACAATACTGATCCCCATAAGTTGCGGTTTATTCACGAAGTGAGGCTCTCAAATCAAATGACGTCATAAAGGGGATCAAATGGTTAATTGAAGGGGGAATTACGCAAGAGACCATTCAGAACCCACGACTTGACGGAAACAACCCTGGCCATCAGCTTTCTACCGTGATTACTTAGTTATCACGGCCAAATCGTAACAATGATTACATCTAGACAGAAATGAACAGTGTAGAAAAATATGTTACTTTTTTTATCAGCTAAAAGATAACATACACATCGTGATTCTAAATCTTAATTATCTTTAGTTATTTTAATTTCAAAATTTGTAATAATCATAAATCTCTAAAATTATCACTAAGCATTTTAATATAACACAAGTCATGATATTAGAATTTAAGTATTTTTAAATCTGAAAGAGTAATGTACTTAATTTGAGTCGAGTTCTTCAATATTATGAGACTTATTGACTGTTATAAACGAATTTAAAAAAAAAAATCTTAGTGTGTACTTATTTAAATATTTATTTTTTCATAATAAATTTAATTTCAAAACATTGAGCGTTCATATCATAATAACTGTGAAATAAGTCTGATTAAAATTAATTTATAAATAGTAATGTTTCAGTCAATTAAATATTCGTATACTTTTTCCTCTCTGTGTCTTCGAGCTAAAAATGCGACAAAAGCTGCTTTCATTAAAAAAAATTGTCAATTTATAAATACTTAACACATTTGTTTGTACTAGTATAACTAAAATCACTTCAAAACTAACACATTCATCTGTACTGCATTACTATATTTAACTCTTTAGATCAACTAACTAAAATAAATAGAATAAACTAAACAAATAAAAGAAGGGATAAAATGATGCATACAAAGTTTTGCAAAGAACAGATTTAGCTAACAAAGTTGCTAACTTTAAAAAAAAAATGATTATTAAATTGTTCATTCAAATATTAGAATTGAATCAAACGATAATATGATAAAAGAATGAAAATTTGATTAATTAATTCATTCATTAGGGATTGGACAGAAAAGATATTGAGAAAACACTTTATTTTGGAAAATATTCGGGTGATCATTTTGTAGCTGACTGAGCCCTTGGGTGACTTATATTCCAAGAAATTTTTTGTTATCATTCTGAGGAGGAAAAGTAAAAAAACAATAAAATGCTATTCATTTTCAACAAATATCATCTGTATCCTACAGAAATAATTAAACTTACGAAAATCAGCGTAAATCAAAAATCGCGTTTGCATCATACGCAAATAACTAAGTAATATACTATCTGTCATGAATTATTCCATTACAGATTTAACAATATTTCTATATGTTGAGCTAACTATTATCAATTTCGTTAGCCTTTGTTCTACGTAAAAATTGTGGCTTACTTTATAAAATAGAAAAATTTATGAGGTATTTTTTTATTTTCTATTTAAATTTGGAGATTGGAATTCCGTTGAATATATTCCGAAATTTATGTATAAAAAAATGGAGAGCTTTATTTACACCATATTTCGAATACATAATAAGGTATATTCCCGACCTATAGTAACGTCATAGCGTATTATAAGATTTCTCTCTCTCTCTGTAGTTTAATTCATTTATCAGAAATAGAGTGATTTTTCATTTTTTTAGAATTGTCATTTCAGCAGTCTTGAGTTCGAATTAAGACAGGCCGTAGACTGCATTTTCAGACATTTAAGACAAAATTTTGAAAATGAAAAATATTCCTATGGATACGAGTGTTAAAAATGATGTCTATTATTTTCATACAACAAATTAAATAATGTTTAAATAAAATAATCATTTTAAGTAAATAAGAAAAGGATTTACGATTTATTTAAACCGTTTTCTGGATTTGTGAGTCTAAAATATTAGTTCCGGACTCTTTCACTAGATGACAGCTCTATACCTATACAAATAAGTTTTGGTTTCTTCGTTTTTCAAGTGTTTCTTGAATATTTTTTTTTATTGTCTGAAAAATACTTGATGGTGCTGAAAACTTCATTTTATTACAAGAGAGCTAGACTTTATTAAGTTATAAGCGAAAAGAAATTTTTGGAGTTTCATTTTGCTGAAAAAAAGATCATCCCCCCCCCCCATTTTTGTGCAGTGTTGTAGTGTTAGTATGAATTTAGAACCATTTCAATAAGTAGAAAAAATGGGTTTTTTTTAAAAAATATTTTTTAATGAATTATTTTAAAAAAAAAAAAAAAAAAAAACGGAATGGTAGTAACAATCTCATTAGAATATGAGATCGTAAGAAAGAGTCAAGTAGAAATTGAAAATTTGAAAGCTAAAAGATCGAGAAAGGCGAAAAGAAAATGTTTAAAAATTAGAAATTTGAAGAATTAAATAACTTTTTAAATACTCCATTAGTGAATAAGCGTTAATTCTTAGGTTCGTAAAAAAACACGTAATATTCTGAAAATGCTGTATACATTGAAAGGAAGAGTTTTTGTTTTAAAATCATAATTGTCAATTTTCTTTTTGTGAACATTTGTTAAATATGTGTTTTTTAAATAAAATCTAACCTGTGAACAATATTGCATATATAATGCAAGCATTTTGTTTAATTTGTAACTATTTTTTTTCTGCACTCAAACATATTTAATGTAAAGAATCTTGATTGATTAATTCGCCAAAAGGAGACAAAGCTCAACCAAAAAGTTTTTCTAGCTATCAAACCGGTCTTTCAAGAAGCCCACCATTCCAGGCTTTAATCAAAACCAAAAATAAGGTTTACAAAAATAAGCTTACGTTGTGACGTCTACCCTCCTTAACTCAGCTCTTATTCCATATCTCTATTTAATATAATAGTAAAAAACTACTGAACTCCAATTAATGAAACGCAAGAACAAAATATCTAATGTATCAAAATATCTTCACTGTAGAATATCTAATGTTGCTTTCTGTAGAATTTCAACCCAACTCACAATTCTAATTTATGATTTAAATAAGAAATCGTGCCCGCGTTAGTATAATGATCATAATCGAGGGCTCGGGGTAGACGGTTTTCGTCGGGTTCGAGGGTTCGGGCCTTGATGCCACTAAAGACCCACCGTGCAGTAAGGGCTGATGGACAGTAAATCTGTCGAGGCTCAAAGTCTTCCCATTGGCGTTGTGAGAAAGTTGGGAGAGGGGATGCCACCTCAGGTGTCATCTTCGTCACTTGACCGAAGTTCAAAATTACGAGGTCAGTCACCAATAGCCCCCGTGTTGCATCCAGCCTCACGTTAACAAAACAAAAACAAACAAATAAGAAGTCTATCATAATTTTTTTAAATTTCACAACTCTCTTAGACAGTAACTATGCAGCTCAACACTTTTAATCAAACTCACTTCAATCCACAAAACTAATGGAAAAATTTCAATCAGAAAAATAATTCTCTGATAGCAAGTTGTTATCCTCTATATTCCATCATATTCCATTAAACTTTAAATCATTTATACACTCATAGCCATGAAAATTTGAGCAGCAAGAAATAGTTGTCAGAATAAATACGTAAATACAACGTTGATGTAAGTGAATGATTACAAAATCAAAGCAAAATGATCATTTATTGCAGGAAAAATTACAAATAAATGGAGGTTTCAGTACCCTGTTGGGCCACCTCTAGCATGAATGCATGATGAGATAAGGGCATGGAGGCATGCAAGTCCCGTATGATGTTCTGCGACATCTCGTTTCATAGTTGCTGTAAACGAGTTTTTCATTCGACCAAATTCATAAGTTGTCCAACTTGCCATTCTAAGTAATCCCAAATATGCTCGATCGGTGAGAAATCTGGAGATAGAGCAGGCCAGAGAATGTGGAAATGAAGCCGAGGCAGTCCTGTGAAACTCTTGCTGTGTGTGGGCAAGCATTGTCCTGTTGAAAAATGGTTCCTGGAAGCCCTGCCCTGAGTGGCAACATATGTGGCTGAAGAATGTCACGAACGTATCTCAGGGCTGTCATGATACCGTGGATTAACATTCGGGGTGACAGTGTGTCGCATGCAATGGCACCCCATACCATCACTCCAGTTGTGGGAGCTGTTTGCCACTGAACAGCGAAGGCAAGATGGAGACGTTTCCCATACTAATAAATGTAAAAGCTTATGTATGTGTGTGAGATGATGTAGAGGAAAGATTACATACCCCAAAAGTATGAAATCTCGTACAAAGATTCTATAAGTACGGATAGTGTGAACCTCTGAGCTGTTTTTTCGAAATTCGATTTGGAATTTTTTTTTTTTTTCATATTAAAGTTAATTTGGTTGAAGAAGTAGATTTTATCTTCACAGCTCAACTTTCTGGAGGATGTAAACGTCACACGACTCATGGTTTTTCGTAATTAACTACACATAGCTGTAGCGTATGTTACGTCACCCACCTCCATGGTCTGTTTTGATGTTTGCAATCTGTACTAGTTGTTTGCTCTTTATTAGCAAAATTATGAATCTTTTTCAAATGAATCATCACAAATATTCAAGAACACACATAATATTGGAAATTAACTCCCCAATAAGCGTCTATCAGAGTCATAATCAAAAATTATATCAGTGTAGTTGAATAATCCCATATTAATACACCTCATTTTAGAATAAAAACTATCATTTATAAAGGAATATGACAGGTAGAGCTATAGATGCTACTATTACTATTACTACTAATATATATATATATATATATATATATACGACTCTTTTTTTGCACGGTAGATACGTTCCTGAGAAAACCGTGCAAAATAAATTCCTGAAAAAAAATACATGCGGAGTAGGGTAAATTTGGGGATATGTTCCACAACTTAAAAAATCATGTAAGAGGAAAAAAAACTCTAAATATTTTCCAAAAAAGCCGTGCAAAAAAGTAACATTGCATAGTTAAGAAACATATTACATATTAACCATATTATATATTTTATAAAACCAAAACAATTCATTTTATTACCAAAAATTTTTTAATTTGTGTACAGTGAACATTCAGTCTATAGGTTCATACAACACATGCAAGAATTCAAATTGAAATTAAGAATAAAACTACTAACAACTATTCATCACTACTTGATAGCATGCGCGCACATTTATTACGAACTGGATCAAAAATGCTATCATCGGTAGATGTGTCAGATATGTCTAGCACAACCGTCGGCTTTGATTCAAAGGAAGAGTTTCGTTCGCTATTAACGGCCTCTGTTGTTTTTTTTTTCTTTTACAAAGTCTGTTTGTTTTGTTTTTCAAGTTGCTTATATAATTCTTGATATCCTGATACACGAAATTTAAGATTTTGTTAAAATTTTAATGCACGCTCTATGTCAGGATCATAAGTAAGAAAATGCTCCATACTTGCAGCAAATTTCAAGTCATCGCGAATTAAATCAGCTGTTAATAGCTGAACTTCATATTCGACTTCGTCATTAACGACTTCTTTATTATCATCAACTGTCTTAAATTCGATCAAATTGTCCTTATCCAAAGGGCTTTCTTGCATGAGTTCTTCAAAGCCAGCCCTTTGTATGTTGTTAAAACCTTTGCCCACCAAATGCACATTTGATAGAATAATAATTTCAGAATACACAGCTGATTTTTGTACCACAAAACATCCACTTTTCTCACATGCTACAATTTTTTTTCCAACAAGCATTTGAGGTCGATTGGCGCAATTATTTGATGACAAAAGAAGTATGTGCAATGCATTCCTTAATCGCAAACTTTCTCCATGCTTCCACAACAGTCAAATTTCTTTCTTTCACTGAGTCTAAAATATATTTAAACGTTTGGTTTATGTAATACCTTTTAAAAACTGCTACATTACCCGGATCGAATGGCTGAATCAAAGTGGTGATATTAGGAAGTAAAAACAGCATTTTAATATTCGGAAAAAATTGGGGGGGGGGGATTCGGGTTAGAACAAAAAAAAAAAAATCGTGTAAAAAAGTATATAGGTGAACCGTGTTATTTCAGAATCGTGTAAAAAAAGACCGTATAAAAAAGTTGGACACACACACACACACACACATATATATATATATATATATATATATATATAATGTATTACATTCTGAACAATAACTATTGTTCATTTTAAAAATATTTCTATTCGTTCGGGCTCAGTGAAGAAACTTCAAAACTTTAAATTAGTTTATTAATCTTACAAGAGAGAGAGAGACAGTTACACTGCGATAGCGGTGTACTTGTGTACCCTCCCTTCTGTCGATAAAGTAAAATAGCAAAAAAAGTTACATAATATTAATGGAGGACGCCAGACGCGTCTTTTCGCCGACGTGGCTAAAATGAAAGAAATTTTCTCTACTTGGAATTTACATGCAGGGATTTCTTCAGATCACGTGATATTAGATTTAGGGATCCTTTGGTACTTTAGCTGGAGACGTAAAGTCCATAGGGAAATATCTCTATCGATTTAAATCCTGGAAAGATGCCAGTCTATGCAGATTTATGAGCGCGTGATTATATAAATTAGAAGCTGAAATAGATTTGTATCGAAAAATAAGATGAACTTCTCACTATAAACGTTAAAATTATAGGAAAAATTAAAAAATTAAATTAAATGAAAAATCAGTACTTTATCATTTTTATGTTTTTAAACATTTTTACTTTGAATTGTTAATTTTTGTATAATAAATGTATTATTTATTTTAATATATGTAATATACCATTCTATCTTATTTGCTGATCTGATTCATTATTAGAATTGTCAAATTTTATTGAATTCAATATAACATTTTATATTTATGACGGGTATTATAGAATTTTAATTTTTCAAAACTCAATATATTATGTTTTTAATCAGTTGCAATTTCATTCAAAAATATAAGGGATAAACTACGTTTTTTTTTTTTTTTTTGTTGAAAAAATGAAGTTTTCTTAAAAATTTATTTACACTCTTAAAAATGCCTGTAATTAATATTTTTTTGAAAATTTCCTATTGATTGCTTAGACAGGAGTTTTTGTTTTTCGTTTCATTGGAACAATGGGTCTTTGTAAATTCGTTTGCTGTTGCGTTGAAGCTCTTTTTGTGGTTTTCTCAAAATATGAGCATTCTTATTTTTAAAAGTAGTTTCACATTATTTATAAATAAGACTTAAAATAAAGTTATTTTCTTATCGCTATTTCCAGAAATATTTTTGATGGTATTTCTCGAAAATTTTCTCCAATAATCATTTCACTAAAATATATATATATAAAAATTCAACTCGAGTTCTGTATTCAATTGCTTAAAAATCACTCAGAAGAAAATAAATAAAAATGTTTTTAATTCCAAAATAACTCGCAATTTTAAAAAAGAAGTTACGAAGTACTCTATCCCAGAAGTTATTGGATAATTTACTCGTATGCTGGTTGTATCGCAGTTGATGGAGTTTAAAATTTATAAATCTTTGCTCCGAATGGAAACATCATTCATGGAGATTATAACAACTTTCATGAAAAAGCTCTTCAACAGCTCATCAATATTTCTTCACAATTTATTGTATTAGTTATTTATTACTTGCTGAGCTAAAGTATCAATTTTTTATTTGTTTTATCATTACTTTTTTTCTGTTTATAAATAAGGATTTTAAATTCCTTAGTGTTAACTATTATTTATGCTCTATTAGTGTTATTTTTCTTGGCGTTGTGTTCGTTTCGCGTTTTATTTTAATATACTTATTTCTAGAATGTTAATGTTTACTACGATTTTATGATTCCTCAGTTGATTTGGTTTTATTTATCTGGTTTTTTTTTACTTTAGGTATTGTTATAATTTTTCTTTTTCAGAGAGAATTTAAGGCTGTTGGAGGCAAAATATAATTTATTATGCATTTATTACTTATTTCTGATATTTTTTGTCATAAAATGTTTTGTTCTTCACGTTTAGTGGTAATTTAATGATTCCAATATTTTTACTTCATATGCGATTATTTGTGTGCTACATTTGAAATGTAGATTTATTTATTTTTAATACAATAGCTTATTTTATTTTTTGAGAGTTTTTATTAAACAAAGAATATAAACAAAATTGGTATCTAACTTTTCATTAACTCCGCACTTATGATTAAGGACCACCATCACAATTTTGCGTTTTTAAATTTATTTTTAAAATATTTTAATAATAAATATTATTTTTCACATTTTGAGCTTGTAACATTTTCGTATTTGATTCTGTTAATGAAAACATCATCATTAAAATTCTGTTTTATCTTTATTTGTTCATTTCAGTTTATTTTTCTTACCTTCTATTTTATTCCATTGATTCACAATTATGCGTTTTCATCTTATCAAACTAATTGTTACAGACAGTTGTTAAATCTAATAGGATAAATACATTATAATTTTTTTTTTATATCTTTAAGGTTTCTGTTTTATTGTTTGATTCGATTCGCAATAAGTAATTCCAGATTTTTATCTTTCACTGAGTGAGTGAGTGAGTGAATGTAAAGTTTATTGGCACAAGAGCCAAATATGGCTATGCTGCGCCACACATGATTAAACTGTGGTCTAGACGTGAAGTTGAAAAAAAGATAAGTGATTGACAAGTAGGAGG
Organism: Nephila pilipes; assembly: GCA_019974015.1. NCBI lineage: Eukaryota > Metazoa > Arthropoda > Arachnida > Araneae > Nephilidae > Nephila > Nephila pilipes. The sequence goes on from BMAW01087866.1 coordinate 33,870, forward strand.
GTCGAAAATAGAGAAGGATCTATAGGGTATCCCAGGAGTGCGTCACCCGTGTTTACCAAAGGGAGTAAACCCCACGGGAAAGAAAAAGATCACTAAGATGCCTCGGGGTCATGATGCCCGTACTTGCCTGAAGAAGGCAAGTCCCTGAGGTCCCCTGATATAATCCCCAGAGGCAGGGAGTCCGGCTATACCCCCAGACGCTGGGTACCCATTTTAGTCGCCTCTTACGACATGCATGACCTACAGTGCGACTATTCTGATCTATGACTGAACGTTACATTTAACTTTTATAATAAGTAATATTGTAAATTCTAATTTCTGTTAAATTCAATGTAACATTTTATAATTAGTTACAGCTTTATTAAAAAGGATCGGAGATTGTAATTTTATGAACTATAATTTTTTGATAATTTTAATTAATTTTTAAATGATGGACACTTTTAAAAAATTTCTTTAATTAATGAACTGTCGGCTTCGGCCCCGTCGGGCTTAAGTTTATATATTTGATTTTGCTGTTTTATTTATTAAATCGTTCTTTCCTTGGAGGATAATTTGTGTTTCACCAAAAGTTATTCAAAATTTAATTTAAAAGTAGATCTTCATTGGATAATTGATACACCAAAATGCTTCAAATGTTGCATTTTTTATTCTGATGTCAAAAAAATAGAAGGCGCTTTTCTCAATTTCGTACGTATATCATTTATGAGAGTTGGGTAAGTAGAAAGTTCTAAAATTGAATATTAACATTATAAGCAAACGTAACAAAACCCTGATGGCAAAAATATCACTAGGGGTGGAGGTCCCACTGATAATGAAATATTACTTTTGTAGATATACCATGGCTTGGCAATTCGTCTCATAAAACGTTCCATATCTGACATAGTTTAAGTTGTATGGTCAGTTTATTTTTATAAACTATCAACGGATACTAACTCACAACATGGACTATGCCCATCTAGCTTGGATACTTGGTTTAGATATAACAAAGCTTCATTGTTGGGGAAGACATATTTACACAGACATTCCCTTCCTGAATTACGAATGTCTCTCGCCATTTTGACTATATATAAATTCAAATTACTTCTAAATAATTCTTGCTTTTGGTAATTTTAATTACTTCTAAAAAAATCTAGAATTTGAAATTCCAAAGCAATTAATTGATAAAATGATGTAGAACTGACCAATTAATAATTATAATATTAGGCTAGATTGCGTTAAGAAAATATTACATTGTACATTATAGTGAAAAATATCTTTTAAGATTTTCTCAAAATGTGCTTTATTCTTTTTTTTTTTTTTTTTTGGGGGGGGGGGGGGGGCTCCGGTACACATTTCTCAAAATCTACTCGATCCTTAAAGCTGATAATTTACACATTAGGAAATGCGTCCATTTTCTACACGGTGAACTTAATTTTTTTCTAAAAAATATTCATAAATTTTAGATACGGCAAAATATATCAAAAAATTATGGAAATTTTGAATTATACAATTTAAATTTTTTTAAATTTCATCAAATTTAATTTTTGAGGTCTTCATGAAGTTCAGTATAAAGAATAATGTACGTCTTAGTAATCTACAGATTTTTAAAATTCTAAATACAGTAGATTTCATGCAAGATGTATCTAAAGGCAAGGACATAACTTGTTATTGTAAACAGGGCTATCGATTATTAATTTCTCATACACAATGACTTATGTTTTCTAAACGTGTTTTTCTTTGCATAAACTTATAGAAAAATGCATAGATATCCCTTTTCTAAATTTCGATTTCAATTGGTCTTAATTTAAAAAGCTACGATCCTTTAAGTATTGCTTAAAATCAGCTCATTTTCCCGTGTTATCTCAATTGCTTTATGCTTGGAGCTAGATTGTTTGATTCTTAAATTTACGAAGAATGGAATACTTCAACCAGTCGAGAATAAAATCATCAACAAAGGGAATTTGGGGATCAGCTCAGGAGAGAATTCCAATTAAGTAGCAGGCTTATTCTTAAAACAGAACATATGGTTGGAACTGCATTTCCATTGTCTTTCTAACAATCCAGAATTTTTTATACTGTTCGACACTGGACAAGTGACATGACTTCTTACTCGAATCAAATGGAAAGGAAAATGGATACGTAACATTGACATTTATCACTTTTTCCAATGACATTAGTAGAAAAGGTTTTGTGGGCAAAATAAATGGCAAAAGTTTTCTTAGTTGTCATAACTACATTCAAGAAAAATAAACTATCGATCTGTTTGGATGCGCCGTGTCAGATACATCGGGAGTGATCAAAACGAAACGGATCGATGAGATGGAACTAGTTTTCTTGTGAACAAGAAACAAATTGACTTACTTCTTTATCCGTTCTAGAATGAATTTGTCTAAGATACCGACTTTCTATATGCAACGAAAAATACAAAGAGGCGCATATATTTTGTTGTTTTACGAAACGCAATAATCGAGCTTTTTAATGAAATTTACTGCTTTACTTTTGAAGCTTCAACCTTGGATTTATTTACTTTGTCGCAAGAAAGGAAACATTTGACGTAGCGATTTTCAACAGGTTTTTTTTTTTTTTTTTTTTTTTTTTTTGGTAAAAATTACTTATTGGGCGTTTTGGAAATTTTAATAGAAAGATCGCCAAATTATTGATACTTATTTTAAGTCACTTAAAAATGCGGTCGCGGTATCCGAGTGTCATGGATTCGGTGACGTGCCACATGTTTGAGCCCTTATTCCACTAAAAATCGGTTGTGTAGAGGAATAGAAGCGCGTTTAATCTGTAAGGGCTCAAAGTCCTCTTGTTAACGTGGTGTGTAAGCTAAGAGAAGGAAATGAGTGCCAGCTAGAGTATCGTTTTCATCCCTTGCAACGCCTACTGGTTATAACCATTACTAATTTTAATTGAAAAAGTCAAAATAGGCTAATGAAGAAAAAAAGTCTAATAACGATGTTAACTAATTATTTTTATTCACCTTCTTGAATATCAAAGTTCAATTGTTAAATATTGTTTTTTTTTTTTTTTTTTTTGCATTTTAACTCTCTAAACGTGTTTAAATTAGCGTTTAGAGTATAATTTAAATTCATCACTTACCAACTCCCTCGGATTCGAGTGATTAGACTAGTCTAAATTGAAGTCTCACGTCTTAGAAATGCTCATGAGGACAGTCGAAGATAAATAGGTTTGCGATCCATCATAGAATTAATCCTTTTTTTTAAGCCTCTCAGCAAAAGATGGTTCAAGTCTTCGACAAACAATTTTGGGTATGTAAAAACACAACAACAAAAAAGGAAAATAAACAAAATAAAATTGTTAATGAAATTTAAAACTCCATAATTTTGGAAAATAGTTAAATTTCATGTACTGATTACACCTCGAGGCTTGCAGACATAACAAGCAAACCTAAAAAAAAAAGCTTTATTTTTGTTTCGCTTTCAACTAAAAACAGCGATTTTTTATTTTTTTTATTTTAACAAAACGTTGTTTTGTGGTTGAGTAAGGAATGCTTACGTACGCATTCTGGTGAGACAACATTCAAAATAGGACGAAATTTGAAACAAATTTTTGTTTCATTCAAATCTCCCACGAAATATTTGTAAATCTCGCTACGTGGTATTTGTAAATTTATTTGAGTTCGGATTTCCAGATATGAATATAATTTCAAGGAAATCAATTTTCTCTCTTTTTCATTTACGCATATTTTCACTTAATAATTTAACGTACCAAAAATTCACACAAGTCTTCATGTTAAAGTATAACAAAGAAAGTTGTAACACTTATAATTGAAGAGTAATCTAATACGAATGGAGAAGGAGCCTAACTACCAGCTTACGGAGGAATTCTACAAATAAAATCGTAGAGTTTAAATTAATGATAAATTTATATTGCGTATCGCCACCCGAACTGTCAATATTATTACGCAGAAAGTTTGGACTTCGTTGTCTTCCCTGCAGAGCTGCAACTATGGTCGTGCAAACCATTTTACAAACAATGTTAAAAGAAAATAAGTAGTGTTGTATATGTAAAAGTGACCTTGGTGATAGATTTGGTCACCGAATGTGAAAAAAAACCGTGAAATTTGGCAGCAAAACTAGATGCCTCTGGACGAAAGAAGGAAAAACTCCCTTTCGGGTGCATATGTAGGAGCCACTGAGCCCATCAGTAGGTTTACGTACAGAATATATGTCGGTGTATGTAAAATATTTGTGTTAATGCGGTACTGAGATTCGAATTGCTGCGTTTAGTGATTGTACGAAATTTGAATTAGTTCTATCGTATATTTTGATGGGTGGGAGCGCTATTTGTCTCTTGTTAAAAGGAAATATAGTGCATTTTCTAGAATTCATATGTATAAATTCGGATTTTCTGGGAAAGAACCTGCAATTTAATTGAGCAAACTTTTTTTTTTTTTTTTTTTTTTTGCATTCGAAAGACGATCGTTCTCGTGATAATCCTCTTCAAGATTATCGTCGTTAACATAAATCGTCGTTATTCAGAGTGCAATTTTCCTCAAAAATGATAATCGATTAATTCTTCAAGGGTCAGTCGGCGAGGCGTCAAAGACCAAAGTCTGCGTCTTTACCCAAGAGATTATTTTGCTAACAGCAACTAGTCACTAAGAACGCCATTGGCTGACTTGTTGGATTGTAGTTCTTTTTCAAAAGACAAAAGTTAATGAATTCTTTAGAGTTTATTACAGGTTTTACTCCTAGTATTATTTTTATAGTATAATTTTTCATATGTTACTTAACAATAAGTTCGGGATAAATTACTATCTCCATTTTGTAGTAAGTTAGACACTGATGAGACGAGGTTTTGCAGAATGCTCAGATATTTCATGATTTATTAATTATTTATATAAATAATCTAATCTTGGCAATTGTAATTAGGAATATTTGCTTTATAATATATTATTTTAAATAAGTTAAATTTGAAAAAATGATTTTATTTAGATATTATTCTTTTTGCACATTATTTTGGTTTCTATATTCTATTTTTCTGTTATAATATTAAAAAAAATAACTTATTTAGAAAATGCGTGTTTTTTTTTTTCATAAAATTTTTTGTTATGCGTTTTAAAATAGCCGTTTCTGAAATTTCAGGTTATTCCGAAATTCGGAAGAAATCTTGCTTTAAAAATGAAGAATTCATAGAAAATTCCACGTGATGGACCTTTTTAAAAAGTAAATGTAGTTTTTATCCTACATCTATCTTAATCCTTTTTGAAGTAGATTTCTTTTAGTTTTCAATGAGTCCGCCATTTTGAAAACAGAGTTCAAGGGTGGAGTTTCAAATTCGTGATCATTTTTAAAAGCGGTGTTTTGACGCAATTCCGAAAATGTACCAATATGCTGCAGACCACTAACGCATCTATTCTATTGCCTCTCAAAAATGTGCAAACAAAACTATAAAAGTGTCGTCACAAAAATCTATATCCTACAGGTGCTGGGGGGGGGCTAAAATAAGGTTTTATCCTGTGCTCTAAACGGCGTTTTTTGGTTTTCTAAAATACATTCTGTGAATAATAAACACAAGCAACAATATTTTAAATTAGAACATATTCATAAAAAAAATTTTTTTAATGACTTGGATGTGATTGTTTTTTTTATTACAAAGTATTTTTACTTCCGGAATAATTGTTGAAATCTGTAACCTTATGTCCTCTTCAGCATCCAATCTGTTTTTGAAATTTATTTTTGTTGCAGTATATAAAGAGAAAGATTTTTCGCGTACATAGGTTGAAACGAACGACATTTCACAGGTCTTTTTGGAAATTTCTGGATATTCTTTTCTAATGTTAATCCAAAAGTGCATCATGTGAACTTGATTCAATTTCAGTTTCAACTGAATATCAGTCGATATATTCATTTGAAATATATCTACCGAGCCAAAGTACGGAGGCTAATATGTGACCTAATGTGTCTAGATTAATATATTTGAAGTACGTGACTTTTACGAAATTTAAGATTTTATTTTTTCCATAAAATATTCATTTACATTTATTTTTATAAGCAAACTGCCTTTAAGAAATCAATCTTTTATGAAAATTAAAATTTTGGTGCTTTGATCAAGCAAACAGTGATCACTCTCGGAACCCTTGTCCAATTTCCAGGGAACCCAGGTTGAAGAGTTCTGGTCTATACAATAAATTCAAAATTAGTTCAAAGTACTAGAAATTCTTCACACGTAAATGTTCTTATTACATAACTTATAAAGGGACCGTAAATGTCTTTATTTTCATTCCGCGCCAACTTAGGGCTTGAAATGCTAATGACCTGATGCGCGTGCAATCTGGTGACGCTAACCGCGTAACTGTGTCCGTGTTTGGGCGTGTGCCGACGCTGGATTCCCTAGTCGCGTGTATTCTTTCTCACAGGGGGAGAGAACATTTGGTTTTATGAGTTCAGTGGGGAAGTGATCGATTTATTGATGAGCTGGGAAAAACACAAGAGACTCAAGGGAATTATTCCCAGTTGTTCCGAAAATGGATGAGATTTCTTTCTTTACCAACAGAGACATATCAGTTGTTCCAGCTTGCGGTTGAGTCATTTGCGGGATTGGTTATTTTGAAAGATTTTGCTTAGTAATCACTACTTTCAAAACGAAGCCCGCCTTAGTACTGGATTAGAACATGGTTTCATTTACTTCGGTTGTATTTTTCCTTCAGGTTTCATTGATGGTTATAAAAGTTTTGAAAATATGTCACTTCATTTCCCACCCCCACCCCAGTTTTGATGCATGTAAGAAAGAGCTTATGTGAATGTCATTTTAATAGAAAAATTATTAAAAGTTCACATTTCTAACCTAAAAAAAAAAAAAAAAAAAAAAAAAGCGGATATCATACTGTTACGCCAAAAGTTTGGACTTTTTTGTCTTCTCTGCAGAACGACTACTGTGGATGGAAATATAGTTTTAGTATCAAGATAAAATACGCCCCTGGCTTAGAGATTAATTGCTTATTATTATCTAACTTCGAAGCAGCTTGCAGACTTTTGAAGACAGATTTCGTAATTTCGAGCCTCGGTCAAGTGAGGAAGATAACATTTGTGCTGGCACACCCTTTCCAAACTTTCACTCGACGCGAAGGGGGGATTTGCCTATTGATAGATTTAATTAGAATCAGTCCCACTGTAAGGCGGGTTTTTAGTGACATCATGACTCGATTGGTTTGGTTTTATTAACGTCGCTTTAGAAGCAACACGAAGGCTATTGGCGACAGACCTCGCAATTTTGAACCTCGGTCAACTGACGAGGACGACATCTGAACTGGCATTTCCCTCTCCTAACTTCCCCACCACGCCTATGAGAGGACTTTGGGCCCGATAGGTTTAAAGGTGCATCAGCCTCGGCTACACGGCGGGTCTTTTGTGGCATCTAGGTCCGAACCCGCTACTCGATGAAAACCGCCGGCCGCGTGTCCGCGACCATGACCACTAGGCTACCGCGGTTAGATCATGACTCAAATCCACGAATCGACTATAACAACGCCGGTCGCAAGTTCGCGACCTCGACCACTATACTATCGAGGTCTGTACCATAAAGAGAAATCATATCCTTCATAACTCTGCCAATCACAAAGCAATCTATCGGTACATTCTGGCTGGAGAGGAATTTTCCTCTCAAATCAAGTAAAATAGTTCAAAAGATTAGTTGAAGAGAAAAACGCATGCGCATTACAGCTTTTAAAATCTTCATTCGATCCATTTACTTTTTCATATATATATATATCAAAAAAATTTAGAGAAAAAAGTTTTTAGAAGAAGATAACTGTATAAATAGTATTTAAGTTTTCACACAGTGATATGCATTAAAATGATAGTGAATATTATAATAATGCATAACACAAAGACTAGACTAGATTAGATTTATCATTATTAAAAAAATTACTGATTTTAGATTTTTAAGACTAGATTTATGTATGTAAGTGTGAGTGTGTATAAAACGGGACAAACACTCATATTTTTTGTTTCGAATATTTTTCTGCTTACTAACTTTTCTTTCTTGTATATTTATAAAACAAAAAAAATTTGCTTACAACAAATTATTATCATCCTTTATAAGGTTAAAAAAAATTTCTTTTCGAGGCACTTGCAAAAAGAGCCCTTTATTCTAATTTTACAAATTCTGTTTCCTAAGTGCAAAAAAAGGGGCACATTTTACTTCAAGAATTTATGAAACATTTAGTGCCACTCTCGAGACATTTAAATAACGCTGCGGAAACTAAATTCACAGCCGATTCAAGGCTTTTAGGGTCATCTCTCCTAGCAACAAAGAATTAATTTCCATCAGCAGCAAAGAAAATATTCTTCTTTTTCTCCTCTTTATATCCGCACGACAACTTTTATTGTGGTCAAAGGGGGTCATGAGCATTTATTAAAGAAAACTCAGACTCGAAACCTAATTCAAAAAGGACCTCCTTAATTATCCTCGATATCCGTTTCCAGAAAGAACACAATTTTAATGACATACTGCTCTTGTGAATAGACGAAGGCTCCTTGTACTCGTTGAACCCGATAGCGTGACTGTTTCCATGGCTTGTTTAACCTTGTGTGAGTCCATACCACACCCTGCTACTGACTTTCGCACGCCACAAAAAAGAACAAAAATACTTATAACGTACCCAGAGCCAACCCGAAAAGACAGCTCTCTTGATCATGTTACGCTTTAACTTTAATAATAGCCAGTAAGTCCTCAAATGACATTTTTTTTGACAGACACTTCAGTATTGTCTGCCGTATAGATTTTTATCTGACGGGTGAACTGAAGCGAAGAATTGATTTGTACACTGATTGATTTAATTCTCTTTTACTTTCTTGGTGGATTTCAGACTAATCGGATGCTCGTCATGGAAGTAGAACTTATTTCAAATGTAAGCAATTTTGTTTTTATTTGTTTCATTCCAATTTTTAATTTCATAAGAATTTGGTTCGAATTATGAATATTTTGCTTCTTTCTAAAAGATGATTTGCTCATTTCTCTGAAAAGTTCATGAGGTTTTACGATTTGTTGGAATATTAGAAAACATGACACTTTCAATTTGTATTTTTACTTTCATTACGTATGAGAACAATGTTATAATTAAAAATTCTTGTCATCGTGTCATTGTACTGCAAAATTCTTACGAAAAAAGTGCTGTGCAAGCATATTTTTGTATAAAAATACAGTAATAATGTATGAATTATAAAAAAGTATTGAAGAAATGTATTTAAAATGTAAGACTTAAGATTAAATATCATAATTATTATATTGAAAATAAATATAATTAGAATTAATAAAACTCGTGAAAACACACACACACACATATATATATATATGTGTGTGTGTACAGATATGCATGTGCGTGTGTACGTATCGATGTTTTCGAAAAAAGAATTAAATATTAAAAATTATTAAGGAACGACATGATAATTAAGACAACAAATAAAATATATGAATCAAAGCAAGAAAAGAAAAAAACATTTTTAGAAAACGAGTAATTAATTGAATAAATATAAAAACAAACTGAATACCCTACAAAATAATGCACGCACATTCAGACTGGCGACTGAATTATAGAGTTAAACATGTTCTATGGTACCAAACTTCCCCCATCGGTTTTATCATCAAATTAACTAAAACTAAGGAGAAATTTATTAAATTTCAAAAAAAAAAAAAAAAAAAAAATTAAAGCAACTTATTTTTTTTATTTCAATATTTGCTTTTTTATTCAATTCGATAATATTATAGAAAGTACTATTTTTCCTTTCATCACATAAAAAATTATATTCACCATGGAAATTAATTTCTTAACTTTATGTTTCCACCCATCACATTAAATGCAGATAATCACGAAATCCAATTTTCAGTCAGTGTTTCCCTTTAATACGCGTACTTTATTAAGCCAATGAGAGTATACATTAATACTCAAATTGTATATACATTAATACTTATACTTAATACATTAATACTTAATTGTTTTACAGCAAATAGCTGGAAAACAATTTTTTTTTCTCCTTTTCAAAATGCCTTTTATTTGAGCCGTTTCAATTCTTCTTTCGTATCCATGTTCTTAAAATTATTTAAATACAGTAATAATAAAAATATTTTAACATAATAACAATATAATAATAAATAATTAATATAAAAACAATACAATAATACATTATTAATAATAATATATTAATACTAATATAATAATATATTAATAATAATAATATATTAATACTAATATAGTAATATATTAATAATATAATAACACATCAATAATAATATAATATATTAATAAAAATATAATAATATATAAATAATAATATAATATATAAATAATAATATAATATAT
>BMAW01087866.1:44185-78801 GCA_019974015.1 Nephila pilipes
ATAATATATAAATAATAATATAATATATAAATAATAATATAATATATTAATAAAAATATAATAATATATAAACAATAATATAATAATATATTATTAATAATATAATAATGTATTATTAATAATATAATAACATATTAATAATAATATATATAATTTATTATTATAAATGTTTGATTCGCCAAAGCTATTAGAATAAAACTCGCCGATAAAAATTTTTAATCAATATATTTTTTTTTTATTTTTTGTGATATTTTAGACAATTTAGACAAGAAGACGTTTATTACGCTGGGTTATTCAAAATTGAGCCGTTTCAATTCTTCTTTCATGTCAATGTTCTTAAAATTATTTAAATATAATAATAATGGTAGTAATAATAATATAATAACAAATTATTAATATAATATAATTATACCTTAATAATAATATAATGAAATAATATATTATTAATAATGTAATATAATGTATTAATAATATAATAATATATTAATAATAATATATTAATAATAATATATTAATAATAATATATAATTATAATATTATAAATATTTGACTTGGCGAAGCTATTTGAAGAAAACTCGCCGATGAAAATTTTAATAAATAAAATCATTAATTTTTCATGTTACATTGGACAATTCAGACAAGGAGTCGTTTATTATACAGGGTTATTCAAAATGAATCATCCGATTTCAAATTGGTATATTTTCAAAAATAAACGACACGAAATGATAAGTAATACATGAATGCAAAGGGAAAATATGAAAGTTTTTTAATAAATTTCGTTATAAGTTCTATATAACTTTATTTAGTTACATGTACAATGTCGATCCGATGCATAAATTCCTGCCAAAAACGCTGTAAAGTCTCAATGGTAAGGGGTTATGCAGCAGCAGAAATTTGAGTTCAACGTAAATTTGAAGATAATGGTGGTGCATACACTGTATTTCTTACAAACCCTCTGAGGAAGAAATCGCATGGGGGACGCAGAAATCGCAGCCATATCGGGTGACTTAGGTGGCCAGTTGTGTCACATCGAGTCATCTAGTCCACTGCGACCGATCCAACTGCGAGGTAACTCCGTGATTGCTTCTAAAACGGCTTTTGTAGAATAGCTTCTCGAAAAACACACAAAGCCACCTATTGTTCATAATACAAGACTTCCTCATTCTCCCTTTGTATTCATGTATTACTAATCATTTTGTGTCGTTTATTTTTGAAAATAAGGAATTTTGTAATCGGATGATTCGTTTTAAATAACCCTGTAGCTTTATTGAAAAATTCAATGCTATTTTTGAAAATGTTATCAAAGTATGTACTAGTTTATATCTGGTAATAAAATGAATGTAAAAAAAAAAATCACATTCCCACAAATCATTGTTATTTCATCATTTTTTAATTCGAGAATTTTCTATTCGAAGTGAACATATTCTTGATGTTTTAATTTTTTAAATCAACCTATATCCTTAGTATAGACAAAGAACTCATGTCTGAAACAAAAGACAAACGAATTCGTTATGAGAATAAAAATTTTCATCGAAACGGGTTCTAAAGTTCTACTTAACTATGATATTTGATATGAGAAACTCGCCTTGTGAAAAAACAGCGATGTATGTAATTATTTACTACATATGAAGAAATGTAATGAAAAGGATATAGGAATCGGAGAGATTCATAGAAACACAATATTGATTCGAGTAATCGTGAGACGATATTCTAAGCATGTATTCCTAACACGGATATCTTCTCTAAAAATCTACTTGAATTAGATCTAGGGATCCGGATTCATCAGTTTAATCACCCAGATTGTAACGCCTCTCTGTTATTCATTACAGTGGTCATTGTTACTAAACCTAAACAGACACTGATGAGACAAGAAGTTCACAATTCGGAAAGAATTAATTTATTCATCCATAAGTTATGAATACGCAGAACTATTGTTGGTTTCTAAAAGTTTTAGATAACTTGGCTATACCCTTACCAGTAAAAAATAACTATAGCTTGAATGAATCCAAAAGTTCGAAAATAAATTGACTATTTTCACGTATATCAGTGCAATCTTTATTCATCGCCCTCTTCTAGTTACAATTAAAAAATAAAGATTCAACCAAAAACAAAAGCAATGCCAACTTTTGATAACAAAAAGTAATGAAACAAATTATTACGCGATATAATTCAAATTATTCAATGAAATATTAGAATTAAAGCAAACGATAAAGTATTGAAGCGGACAATAATTTTATTTTCGATATTAAAATTTAAGTAAACGATAAATTATTTAATTGAATATATTTTATGTTAAATGTTGTTATCATTATTAATATTATTTAAAATGAAAATAAGATAAATTTTTGCATATTAATCTATTCTCAACAAATATTCTCTTTTGGTCTATTACACCTTGACGTATTTGGAATATAGTCTAATGTCAACTTTAAAAATCAATTTTACCAGAGTACTATCGGGTCGAGTGGATTAATTTGTAACATCTATGGATTTGAGAATGTAGAGAAATGTCCGCTCACTCAAAAAGATTCCTCTGAATCAGGAGTAGTAAACCTTTTTATAACTACCGCCTACTTTTGTATTTCCGTTAGTAGTAAAATTTTCTAACTGCCCATCGGTTCCACAATAATGATAATTTACAAAGAGCGCGGCAATAACTTTGTAAAATTTATAAAGCTAAATTACTGCAAGTTAAAGGATATAATAACAATTACTTACCAAGTACTTTTTATCGGATATTCGCTAAGATTCGCAGAATGAATCTTTAGAAAACAACTAACTGTGGTTAAATCTATCTTTTTATTTATGCTTTGAATACATAGAAGTTACATTTGTTGAATTATTAGAGGAATCTCTCTCTAAGGGAAACTAAAGATTGAATATACCGTTCAACTTTTGTGAGGAACTTACGGAGGTCTTCCCTTTCGGAAATATTCAAGCGGTTTCTTTCTTTAGTCATGATATGATTAACAGCACTAAATTCCGATTCCACATGGTATGAGGTAGGAAAAGGAATCAATAAACTGGATACCATTTTCCATATATTTGGATAAAAGACCGGCATTTTTTTTTTTTTTAATTTTGTCATTGATTTTTATAACCTCCATTGTTAAATTTATATTTGCTTTCGTCATCATCTCTTACAGTTCTTGGCGAGTTCTCTCAGTCTCTTTAATATTTACAACAAAAGGATTTTTCATCCAGTCATATACCCGCAATTTCAAAATATCTTCAAATCGTTTTTCCATGTCCAATTTGAGTTCGTTGAGATGGCCACTGAATGGGCCAATATCCTCTGGAGTTACATCATCTTTTATCCATGATAATTAAGAAAATTGATGGAATTATCTTTTCAATAAATTATGATGAAGTAGTTCAAATTTATCAATAAATAATAGAATACTTTGGCAAACTATATTAATTTTTTTTAGTTCATTAAAGCTGTAAATTGACATCATTAAATCTCTTGAAAATACCTGTCAAGTAAAAGGCATCATTCTTTACTGTTTTAACTGTTGCCACAGATTAGTCTCATTATTACTTTTGAAAAATTGCATGGCACTATCACGCGATGCTACAAATCTAGCCAAAGATGTACCCTTTATCAGCCGCTGAACTTTTGCTATTAATTTAGTGCTGTTAATAAAATCTTCATTATTGTCCTGGAAAAGCTGCAAAAATATTCTGTTATTCTTTGAATTTGAGATGATCTTGTTTACGGCTTGGATTTTTACTGTTTATGATGAATGGAGATTTGTAGTTAGGTGTTTTTCTACAAGTTGTATGTCTACCACACGATTAATACATAAAACATTTGGGACTTCAAATAACCTTCAAATAACCTTTGGGACTTGCTTCAAATAACCAACAAATCCCCGGTCTTCTATTAATGATGCTCCATCAGAAGCACATGCAGCAATATTATTGGATGGAATATTATTTTTGTTAAGTAATCCTTTTGTGTCTGGGATGAGATTTATTGTGAAAAGCATTTCTTCTCGTAATATCTTGTTTTCATAAGTAGCGCACATATGCCACCAATAAAGGACCATTATCGGCATAGTATTTCTTTTTCTGATATGGACTCACGATATTTCACTATATTTTGTTTGAAGCTGTTAGCACTTGTTTGCTCTTAGAAATCTAATTACGTACTGACTTTAGTATATATATATATATATATATATATATATATATATATATATATATATTAATATTTATACTATATATAAATGTCAAAAATATGCAATGATCAAAATAATAATAAAAAAATCTATGAAGTTATAAATAAAAAGTCATTTTACAAATTTAGTGGATAAGGAAAAACACATGACATCTACTAGATAATCAGTAATTAAAAGAGGTTTTTAAATTTAATAACATTAATAATTGTAGATTAATTTATTTTTATTAACTTCAGATTACAAAATTTAGATCCAAGATGAAAAATACACCCATTTCTCGTTTTGAACGTTGTATATAACACATGGATCAATAAGTTCCGAGACTAACCCAGAGATGGCGCTCGTAGTAAACCAGTAACCAGGTCTTTCTAGAGTACTAACCTTTGCTTGAAACGTGTCAAAATTTTAAGTCGATCGGACCAGAAACAGCTGAGTTATCGAGGTTGGAGTAAAGTCGTTTTGTAGTTTGTTTAAAAAATGGAAAAAACCGAGTTTCGTGTTCTGATAAAACATTGTTTTTTAATGGGTAAAAACACCGTGCAAGCGAAACAATGGATTGAAAAATGTTACCCGGACTCTTGTCCATCAAAAGCAACGATTTGTCGGTGGTTTGCCGAGTTTAAACGTGGTCGTACCGACACAAATGACGCGGAACGCTCGGGTAGACCTGTGGAAGCCGTTACACCGGAAAATGTGAGTGAAGTGACAAAAATTATAATGAAAGATCGTAAAGTGAAGCTCCGTGAGATTGCTGAGATGAGACAGATATCATATGGAAGTGTATTTACTATCCTTCATGAAAAATTGAGCATGAAAAAGGTTTTTTCCAAGTGGGTGCCGCGATTGCTTTCGATGGAACAAAAACAGCAACGAGTCGATGATTCAGAAAGCTGTTTATCGCTATTTACTCGCAACAAAAAAGATTTCTTGCGTCGTTACGTGACCATGGACGAAACATGCATACATCACTACACTCCAGAGTCGAAGCGGCAGTGGCGCACAGCTGGCGAAAGCCGTCCGAAGCGTCCGAAAACGCAGCAGTCAGCTGGCAAAGTCATGGCGTCAGTTTTTTGGGATACGCATGGCGTGATTTTCATTGACTACCTCGAAAAAGGTAAATCGATCAACAGTGATTATTATATTGACTTGCTGGTGCGTTTGAAGGAGGAAATCGCAAAAAAAAACGACCGCACAATCTCGGGACTTATTGATCCATTTGTTATATACTGCTGGCCATTAAAATTGCAACACCATGAAGGAAAGCAAATACAAAAATGATATTTATTGTACGTAAGCAGTATGGCATGAAGACAAAATGATGAAATTCGCAAGCATTTGGAGGTTTATAGGGGTGCGAAATTAGTAGAAACAGCTGCTATTCCTGAAAGCTGAAACGGCCCTTACTCGGTTAGGCATGGAGTCAAACAGGACTTGGATGACAGAAACGGGCAACTCATTCCGGGCTGCTTCAAGCCTGTGCCACAATTCATCAACGTATTAGCTGGAGCCAAGTGGTGGACCAGTTTTTCAGCAACCTATGAACAGATGTTTTCAATCGGTGACAGATATGGAGACCGTGCATGTCTGGGCAACAATCGAATATCTTGAGTATTGAGGAAAGTCAGAAAACGATGTGCAACGTGTGGTCTTTCATTATCTTGTTGGAAAACGGTGTTTCGCAGGCTTCGAAGATAGAACACAACCATTTGACGTAAAATGTCAGAAATGTACCCATCTGCGTTCAAACTACCGTCGATCAGAGCTAGAGATGTGCATGTCATGTACCTAATGGCTGACAAACCATCACACTAGGTACAGACCCCGATATCGGTATCAAAAGCAAGTAAGCGAAGAGCGGTCTCCTCGGAGCTGTATACGTACTTCAGATTACTGCACGCAGAACAAGAACTCTTCTGAAAAGTCGACATTATGCCTCTCCTGTATCCAGCTTTGTCGTTCGGCGCACCAGAGTCACCGTCTCTCTCTATACTGCATTGTCAAGGGAAGCCGAAGTAATGGTCACCTTGCTTACAGTCCGCGCTACTGCAAACGTCGTCGCACCGAAAGAGCGGATACTGGGCGTGCTGCAAACAACTGGGTGTGCCTATTTCCTGACTAATGGTCCATGATGTAGTTGTACGATTTTGCAGGGCCGACCTCGCAATATATGTTCTCTCAGGCGTCATGGGAGGGCATGAAGATCATGCATGCTGTTCAGTATGGACTTCAGTAACCTATAGATTCTATATTCGAATGGCAGTGGTTAGATTTCGACCGGTGTGACAGGCAATATCACGGAACGGTAATCCACGCTCTCGATAGGCAACGATCCGGCCTCTGTCGGATTCCTACATTTGCTGGTAAGCATTTCTTCTTTTTTTCGAGGCATAACACGATATTCTGAGCAAACTCCGACCTCATAAAGTGCTTTCCGAATGAGAAATCCATTACACAACTTTTCTTTTATGCAATGTTTCAGATGTCGTTTCTCCCTCCTGTGTCATTTAAATTCGCTGAAATATTGAACATTTGCTTATCCTAACCTCTTTATCTTTTCATGTGACTTAGACGTTCGTCAGATCATTCATTCCTGGTGTTGCAAGTTTAATGGCCAGAAGTATATATATGTGCGTGTGTGTGCAATCATATTACTTTCTTTTTCAGTTTTCCCAATCTTTAATTCACAGTTAATATTTCATACTTATTTTCTGATACAATTCCTATTTATCCTTTAAATTATGCGATCACGTGCAAGTAAAATCTGCCAAATCTACTTTTCCCATAATCGCAGACCTGTAAGGATAATCTCTACTAGACTCTGTGATTGCAGTCAATGTCCCTGAAAAATATCTTTATCCAATACTACATGATTACATGATTATCCCATGATCCAAAGAAATCCTTTCATATAATTTCGAAATAAGGTAAAATTCTCTCTATTCCGCTGTACTCAAGATGGCGAAGCCACGTCTCTAGCATTCTCGATTTCCTCTCTCTGTTATTCATTGCCTCTCTCTCATCAAAAGGAATAAACATATTTTGTTTAGAAATAGTGTTCTGACATAACAGCCCTCATTTTTAACGCCCCTGTTTACTCCTCCATTAAATTTAGCACACACACACATATATGTTTATAAAATTTGATAAATAGATAGATAAACACGTTTTTTTACTCACTTCACTATATTTCTTTACGTCATCTAAATTGCTTGGATCACGTTTCATTTGGTTGAGTCAAGGTATTATTTTATGCAATTAAGTTTATAAAAAGTCCCTGAAGTTAGTTGGGAGAAAATCACGGATACCGCTACGCTATAAGATATGTCGACGATTAATTACTTGCTCCATATTATTAACTTATTTTGATGTTGTTTATTCTAAATTGAATAAATTGATTATTTTAATAATTTTTTTTTGTGCAGATTATTAATGTGTGTCTTAATCATAAGGGAAACAATGCATTACGCAAATTTTATGAAAAATACTTTATTTTTCCTCCTGTTTCGAATTTCAAGTACCAATAACTTTTTTAAATCCGTCATTTTACCATCTGCTTCAAATATTCAAGTGCCAATAAATTTTTTTTAGATTTAAAATCCGTTATCTTACCACAGTTATTTTTCCATTTCTTCAAAAATCCGTTATTTTATCTACCTGCTTTAAATATTCAAATGTCAATAATTTTTTTTAAAAAAAAATCTGATGTTGCTGACAGAGCAGCTTTCAATTTAATATCCCCAGATGTTTATTTATATCCGTCCATGATTAAATCGAAAATCTATGCCAGCATTATGAAAGCAGTCGTTTTTATTTTGTTTTCGTTATGCAGATGTCAATTGATGATAAAATGAAAGTAATATTAAATTGAAAAATGTGTCCACACCCATCTAGCTGTTTATTTTCCCATAGTATAAATCTTCTTTCAGGAAATATTAAAGTAATTGATTTTTTGTTCAGGCAAATCAGTGAATTCATTAAATGAAATTAGTTTTACATTGTTGAAACAATGGCGCAAAGTGATATTTTTAAGCAAACAGCAAAAATTCATTATGAATAAACTTGTAATCGATTCCCCCCCCCCATTTCCCCCCACAAGAGTTATACGAGACGGTTTCTTACACATGTGTCTCGTCAAAATTATTCTTTCTGACAAAATTCAAAAGAATAGTGATAACTCAATTACGAGTATTTCTTTTACTTTCAGATCGCTTTGAACAATCAAATTTAACTTGTATGGAATTTCAACATTTACTCGTGATGAAATAAATTTTAGAAAATAGAATACTGTATACGGAATAAAATGCCGTATATGCCCTTTACTA
This sequence comes from Nephila pilipes, assembly GCA_019974015.1. Classification (NCBI taxonomy): domain Eukaryota; kingdom Metazoa; phylum Arthropoda; class Arachnida; order Araneae; family Nephilidae; genus Nephila; species Nephila pilipes. The sequence goes on from BMAW01087866.1 coordinate 52,692, forward strand.
TCCGACCATTTACTGTTCTCGCCTGCAAGTACCCCAGCCCTTTTACACAGGCAGACAAGTCACTGCTTGTAGCGGATAAAATTATTTTATGCTTTTATGCCTTCTATTTGAATGGAATAATGTAGGCTATCAATTCAAAATACCTCATTTTTTTTTTCTAATTTTACTCATTTCGTGTGTCTGATATTTAATTTGCTAGTACTGCATTAAATTTTATACGATAATGCAATGCTTTTGCTGTATAAAAGTGTTAATATGAGTAAATATCCTAATAATCCTGTGTTATCACTAATCTGGTAGTGCTGTGGTCCGATATATGTCGGATTTTTGGAATGAGTACAGTATTTTTGAATAAATCAATCTAATCATAAGCTGGTGGTCCTTTTTTTTTTTTTTTTGCTTCCATAAATCCACCCAAAATACAAATCCTGTACGTAAACCGACGTGAAAAATATTTCCTGTAACGTTTGAACATATGGCCAAAAGAATGAAAATATTGCCAAATGGGCTTGAAGGATGCAATATTTTCCAATCAAATCATTGTAAAGTAAAGCACCAAACGCCAAAGATGATAGACATAACTTTGAAAACCTTATATGAAGCTAGCACATACATAAACCGGTATGAAAAATATTTTTTGAAACCATTCGGACATGAGAACGAAAATGTTGCCAAGCGGGAATAATGGATGCAATGATTTATAATCTAATCATTAATGGGTCTTCTTCTACTCACATTGTATGTCTGGGTCAAAACTTTAAAAGCTTGTTTCTCACATTTTAAAGGGCTAAATTGAGTTGAAATTTTTTACACGCGATTGCTTAGGATGACAATACAATAATTTAATTACAATAGATAAAAATTAACTTGTTAAAACTAATTACTTAAGGAATTAAATTTTACGCCAAGCTTCTCTCTAAGTCGCCAAATATGTCATCAAGGCGAAGGGGTCATTGCTTAAACTCTAAATAATATTCATATGCAATAAACATGCATTGAATAAAATGGTACGCATGAGAAATAGCTACAATTAGGCATCAAAAGACAATCGTAAATCTGCAAGTAGTTACTTAACTTTAATTGATATGGTACCAGATTGCACTCTAAAATGTAAGGTTCACTACCTTCTTGCAAAAATAAATAAATATTACAAATGGATTTATGCAACGTAGCCCACTCACATTGTGTACTTGGTTTTAAAATGTGTCGCCAATTTTTGATGCATTTTGAATTCTTTTACTTATTTTGTCAGTCAATATTCGTTCGCTTTACAATGCTTAATTGAGCTAAAAAAATTTATGCTGAATAATTTTAGATGATAAATTTAATAAATAATAAATTAAATTATTAAAACTAGTTACTGAATAAATTCAATTTGTCTTAATGTTTTTCTTTTGCTCTTAAAATTTAAGGTATAAAAAATTATGTTACGTGAAGTGTGAAGTTTGAAAGAAAACACATGTTCAAAAAACTCGTTTTTTACTGGTGTTATTGTAAAGCTTCAAACGACAAAGGTGATGATACAATTCTGGTAACCTTATATGAAGTTTATGCACTGTTACAATTCAGTTGATGTCTTGTATACGATGCAAAGTAATTATAAGTTTTTTTTCCCTGTGCCATTAAAAATTTATGTCTAAAAGAAGCGCGGAAATTAAAAAAAAAAATCTTATATAAGCTAATTCCACACTACAGATGATCGCGTTTGCTGAAAATTCTAACATCAGTATGGCTGCTCGACATTCTTAAATAAAAAAGCTTCGAGAGTGGAGGGGGGAAAAACATTTTCAATTAGCGAAGTTTCAAAAATAATATATATATATATATATATATATATAAAGGCAGCGGGTAAACGTTTATAATTATTTCCCTCGTAAACTTAAGTTGCATTACCTAAAGAGATTAAGACGCGCCACATTTGGCAATTTATCGCTTGCTTCGGACTAACGGAAAAATACCTACGTTTTTTTTGCAAACTAGCGGATCCGAAAATAAGCCGACCCCGTAATTTAGCTTTGAAGAAGCTCCAAAAATTCTCGCTTATACACAGGAATATAAAGTCAGTACATTTCGAGACTATTCAAAATATGAATAGGTTCTCTGGTGAGTTGATGGAATCCTGTTAATATTAATAGTACAGGTATATTACATATTATTGTCTGTATTTTCTACTGTCTTGAACGATGTATACATATCTAGTGAAGAGTAGATTGGTTTTATTCGGAAGATTATTGAGACTCAAACGTTGAGTGTTCTATTTAACATTGTCACGGAAAGTATTAGACGGCGATTAAATTTCGCAGAAAGTAATGAATATTACCATTGTGAGATAATAAAGTTACATTTAAAGAAAGGTAAGTGCCTTGTTATGAAGCATTTGTTCGATTTTATGAAAAAGGAAAAGGAATGTCACTGGAAAAAATCATCATTCTGAGAAGAAACAGTCATTCAAATCGCCCGTTCGAATAACTCTTAAAAAGATTTCGGGAGTATCGCCTTCCAATAATTAATCGAATGAATTAATCTGCTAGTAGGGATTATTTTTGGGTGACGAACTAAGTATAATATAAACCTCTCAAACTCTTTAATATAATATAAACCAAAGGTCTAAGAATTGCGTTGGGTTTTTTACAATGCATATCAATATAGTGCTTTATAACTGGCTAAACAAGAAATTCGTTCAGATAAAATAAGACGATTGGTTAAAAATTTTTATACCTCAAATATCAAGCGGTATATTTTCTCCAATGTACCTCAATAGCTGTTGAACAAAAAATCTAAAAATACTGGTTGGATCAAAAAACAACATCGTGATTATACACTAGTGTGCAAAACTTAAGGTACCAGAACACGTGAAAAATTGTGGAGAACAATATCTAAGACTCATTGTTTTTGTGATATTTACCTTTTCATATTATTAGTACAACTTAGAATTTGTGCGTGTGTGCCTAATAATGATAATTTAATAAATTCTATAGAAATAAAAGTAGTTTTTTTTAAAACGTTTTTCTGAATTTCACTTGGTGTGTGTGTGAGTATCAGTGTGTCATCAAATTTTCTATCGTTAATTTAACCAACTTCCCATCAAGCTAGAGTTCTGAAATTTTAGGAACCGTTCTTACCCGCCTAACAATGCAATATTTAGATATTTGTGACCAGTTTTAACTAATATTTCAATAATTTTAATAAGTCAAAATATTCTTTCCTCTCGGCGCTTTTAGGATTGAGGAAAAAATTTCTTTCCCAATCTGGGAACACCGGGTACTCCCCATGCCGCATGACGCCTCGTAAAACTATTGTACTCACAAAGGGGAGATACTATCTCCCCTTTACTTCTCCGAGATAGTAAGGGTTGCTGACTTTTAGTCAGTAATCATTCGCAAGAAAGAAAGTTTCCAATATTTGGCGCCATGTCTTATCACAATAATTTTTTCTGAATTCTGGTTCCCATTTTTTTTTAATAGAATGACTTACAAACTTTCAAATGCATGTTTTGATTTTATGAGTATTATGAATTTTTTAATACGCTCACAAATGTCTCTTTTTAAGTAAATTTTAAAGTTAAAAATAACTAACAGATTTAACTAATATTTTAATACTTTTCTCTAATAAACTTTGCCACCATATAAAAACGTTGTTTTTAAAAACGTTGATTTTTATAACGAATTATTTATTAAAACGTTTTTCTGTATTTCACTTGGTGTGTGTGTGTGTCATCAAATTTTTGATCGTTAATTTAACCAACTTCCCATCAAGCTAGAGCTCTGAAACCTTGCGAATCGTTCTTACTCGCCTAACAATGCAATATTTAGACATTTGCGACAAGTTTTAATTAATATTTTCATTAATAATGCAGTTTAGCACAACCACTTGGCTCGATTTCAAAAATTGGCACCAAACTTGGCAATTTTTTTTGGCTGAACTTTAAGTCCGTAAACCGGAACAGGGTAGCCACATTTGGCAAAATGCCGCCAAATAATTATTGTCGCCAAGGGTGGTTGGGTTAAACTGCATTTCAACCATTTAATTTACCGGATGAATTAATTAATTTTAGTTAGTTTTAACGTTTTTATGTATTTCACTTGGTGTGTGTCTGTCTGTGTGAGTATCAGTGTGTCATCAAATTTTCTATCGTTAATTTAACCAACTTCCCATCAAGCTAGAGTTCTGAAATTTTAGGAACCGTTCTTACCCGCCTAACAATGCAATATTTAGATATTTGTGACCAGTTTTAACTAATATTTCAATAATTTTTGTAATAAACTTTGCCACCATATAAAAACGTTGGTTTTTATCTCGAATTTTTTATAGTTGAATATTAAAACTTCAAATGCATTTTACTCAGTTCGAGTTTTTTTCACTTTCGCGAATGTTTAAAAAAATACTATTCTTAGACACTTAATATTTTGTACGTATAGTAAGTATATAATATACTCTTTAAACTGTACTTACGTTTAGTGTGAAATATTTTATTTTTTTAAGAAAATTTATAAATTTTGTGTAATAGATGTAGAGCGTTTTATGTCCATTTTTTTAAAAAAAGAAATAGTAATAAATAGAGTTTTAAAAAGTAATAAGGCTTGATAAGAAGAAGAGAAAAAGTCAATAGTCCACAGAACAAAACGAACAAAAGGTTTCTTGAAAAATGTTTATTAACAATCAAAAAAAAAAAAAAAAAAAAAAAAAAAAAAAAGATTATGGAATCATTTTTGAGGCTTATACGAGATAACATAAACAATATTTTATCAATTATACAAACTATACAACATAAAACTTTCTCGATCAAGTGCTTCATTTATTCTTTAAAGTACGTATTTTCATTAGAAAATAAAATTACCAGTAATCAGATTTAATATACATATAATTTTTAAGTACCATTTCATAAAAATCACGATCTTACATTGAAATCAATAAGAATTAGAATTTAATATGAAATTGTAATTTTTTTTTTTATTTTTTTTTTATGATTTAAAGCAACAATATTAATTTAAGATGAATGTATTGTAATAAAATAGAAAACTCTGAGCTTATCAATAATAATAATAAGGAAAAAAAAACCAGCATTTAGACTGAATATAAATAAATGATTCGATTTATGCAGTAATAAATTTTAATAGCGTCCTTATTCGATTGAAATAAACTTGTATTGGAACATTACAGTCACTTGTCCCCTTAGAAATCGATAAAAGGAAGAAAAACAACTTCTCGCGAAAACCGATAACAAAATGAATATTAGGTTTCCTCTCAAGAGAGAAACGAAAGTGTTTCTCACGCGAACTTCTCTTTGCTTTGGATAAGAATGTGGTGTTTTGGCTCGAAAAGAGGAAGCAGAAGTGTCCGGAAGCGAATGTAAATCGGTATGTTAGGTCTAGAATTTTAAAGAGCCTTTTCCCCAGTTGTTTAAGAATACTATTTCAGTAGTTTTTTCAGCGCTGGAGAAGTAATTTATATATACATGAGTACTATTTCCCTATTTTTCTACTTCGTATTTAAAGTTAAAAACATCGACAAAGCCTATTTTTGCACCAATTTTTTATGCACAAAGAGTTATGAAATTGTACTATTTCATTCAATCCGATTTTGAAAGCTAATTAATGATAAAAAAAAAAAAGTAATGTAGAAGTTCAAGATATTTTATGAGAGTTTATAATTTTATTAATGGAAATGGCACCACAATAAATAAAAAATTCAAGAAAAGTTCAGAATCAGAAAAGTGCAAGTACATATATTGTCATTCATATTAGATTAATACTAATAAATGTTACAATTAGATCTTTTAACATCAATATTCCTAACTAACACTGTTCCCAACTTCCTTACGCGGTATGAATTATTTTCCAATAAATGTTCAACTTTCTTTGCAAATTTTTTAATTTAAAATAAGTGCAACGAAAGTTAGAATATATGAAGAAGGTTTTGTTTTGCTGCTCTATAGACCCGTAGCCAGAAGGGTTCTAGGCCCATACTGATAGATTCCTTTATTTATTTCTTTTATATTTTCATTTTTAAGAATGTTTCTCGATAATAAATGTGGGAGGAACAGTTTAAAAGGGACTGCCTTAAGAACGCTTTCTTTAGAAAATGCTCTGATATACGAGAGTGGTTCAAAAAGTACCTGTATTTGAAGACAGACGGCATCACTAAGGTAAATTTTCGTTACCATTGAGTACTACTGTCATCCGTTAAACGGAACCGAAACAAATTTGTAATTGATTCATAAGTTAGTTTTCATTTGGCAGTCCATTGCTGCCAAATCAATATTTGATACGCCGATGTCACAGTCGGTGAGGCCTGATTTCATCATTATATACCGGAAATCGAGCAAAAATCAAAATGCTGGGTTGCTTCCGATAAATGTGCTCCAAAGAAGGCGAGGATGATCTCATAGGCCTAAAAATATATGACGGAGAATGTCAGAGGAGCTAAAGGCGTCATGATCACGAATACGAGTAACTGAGATTCATACAGCTGTCTAGTGAGTTATGGTGTTTACCAAAAACAAACCATTTTCGATGCTACGGGCACCACCTCTTGGAATTTCTAAGGACTTATTGAACGAACATCGTATAATATTTCAATAATACAATAATAATATTATTATGAAATTATTATAATTAAAGATACAACATAGAAGAAAAATAAATAATAAGATTTGATTTGATTATCGTCACAATGGACGCAACGCAAGGGCTGCTGGCGACGGACCTCGTAATTTTGAACCACCGTCAAGTGATGAGGATAACACCAATGAGCTGATACCTCCTTCTCATGTCTTCGACACCAAGCCAACGGGAGTACTCTGAACCTCGACAGATTTAACGTGCATCAGCGCAAGCTATGCGGTGGGTCTTGATTGGCATCAAGGCTCGAACCCATGACTCGACGAAAACCGCCAGCCGCAACCACAATAAAAATGGGAAGAAAAATAGTACTGATGTCTCTTTTTAATGGAAGGCCTTTATGTCATTTGAAAAAAAAAATTAATCCTTAACTTTTAATAAGGAAGATCTAAAACTACGAGTTAACGAGGTCCATCTCCCGAAGAACAAATTCTCTCTCAGAAATCTTCCACGAATTTTGCCAAAAAATAACGAGATAGACGCTGTAAAATATTTCATTTTCATTGCATACGTATTTGCTTATTATCTACTCCAATATACACCCATCATCTGTCCCTACAACTCTCCACGCGATTCTTCCATTGTTCGAAACAATGTTGGAAGTCTTCTATCAGCCCATTCAGGACGTTTTCTCTTTCACAGCTTCAGTGGTCTCAAATCTTGTTCCTTTTAATATAGACTTCATCTTAGGAAACAGAAATTGTGTGGAACAAGGTCCGGCGATTAAGGCACATGGTCTAACACAGGGATGCTGTACTTGGCTGTAAACCTCTTGACAAATAATGTGGAATGAGTCGGTGAATTGTCTTGGAGGAAAAATTAGCCGTATGGATTCTTTGTCAATTCCTACAGTCTCAGCAATCGCACGAATACTTAACCGACGGTCAAATCGAACCAGATTACCGATTCTTCCGATATTGTCAGCTATTTTTGACATGGAAGGGCGATCCGGGTGTGAATAATTTTCAACTTCTTCTTGGCCATCTTGAAAGCGCTTAAACCACTTGAAAACTCGTGCATGCTATAAACATTCATTGCAATACACTTCTTTCAATAAATTATAAATTTCAGTAGTGGTTTTTCCAAGTTTCATGGTGAAATTTCACAACAATTCGTTGCTCTGTTGTTACATTTATTATTTTTCCGGCAAACAAACAAACAACAACAACAACAACAAAAAAAAAAAAAAAAAAATCTAATGCAATTGAAGGTTACAAGTATGCAGATTTGTTTACAGAAACGAGAGACACTGCTTTCGAAAGAGAAGGCTTCACGCTAAACAGCGGTCAATCCCTGGCATTTAGCGCATACGTACTATTTCTGTTGCACCGTCAGTCTCTTTTATTAATGGCCACACCTCGTACGCTTACAAAAAAAGTTAAATGTAGTTAAAGTCTGCTTTGCCCTAAGAAGTCCCACCAGGCGAGGTTCATCTCCGCTTCTTCGGCCCTTCTAAGCGCTTTTTAGTGTTCAGGCCGAGTGGCTAGCCCGATGCTGGGTTCCTCAATTAACTTTCCCAACCGAACTTAAAACTCATTAATCGATCCCGGAGAGAGGAATTCACCTATTAAAAGTTAATCGCCGGGAATCGAACCTGCGTCCGCAGTGGTCGTAGTCAGACTTGCTAATCGCTACACCACTGCGGCCACGAACTATAATTAAATAAATAAAATAATAACATTCTATATTACTGCGTTTTACTTTTAAAATTAAGCTTTATGCTGTTCCGATTTAAAAAAAAAATTACGTTGTTAAATTGCACGAAGCTGTCAGAAAATCCAACTGGGAAGAGAAACATTTTTTCTTCACTCAATGATAAATAATTAGATCGACTGAAAAGAAGAAAATATTCCTAATTCCAGCTGATTTGCTCTGTTTCTGGTGATAACACTCATTAACCACTTCCGCTAGTAACCTATCGACCAATGCACTACTGATACACCTCCCGGAATGCTGCCAACTTTTTTTTTTTCCGTTGTATTATTATGGATTTCTTTTGTCTTTTCCGCAGACGATAGACACCACTAACCGTGCGTAATGTGGAGGCGAGAATCGTTTGCTCTTTTGCCGATCGAATTATCTGACCTTGAGGCTAAAATCTGTAAATTCACGCCTGAGCGCTGTTTCCATACAACAAAACATAAATAGCCGAGAAAACTAAGCGTAACGTACCTTCGGTTTTAAGTAGCTATACTTCTATTACTATTAACGTGACTGGTTTAAAAAGTTCTTAAAAGGTCAAAATTCGCGACGTAGAGGTACAGAACGCATTCGGCCATATAAGGATATCTAGAATCTATTCTTGTAGATTTTTAGTTTTGAATGTTTTATTTGGGATTGATGTTGAATAGAATCTAATAACCCATAACGTAATCTTGTTAAAAGCAAATTAAGTTAAAATCACTAGAATGACTTTCCAATATCGTTTCAGTCTATATTGAAAAGTAAAACGTCTTAGAAAAAATTGTCCCTAAATCATTCTTCCAAAATAGCTTAAACGAAATAATATTTTTAACGTAGAAGATCTTTGACAAGAAGTACGAAAGATGGGACAAAACTCCTGAATATTAAATATTAAAAACCGTAAAAGTATAATAATAATAAAAGTATAGTAGCAATATGTACAAAGTTTAATTAACTTATGTTTTAATGAAAAATATTAAAATATACACAGAAGCATAAAATATCTAACTGAAAAGAAGCAATTAAGTTATAAAAATGATAACCCATATTTAGAATTAAAGTTTCAAGTTCAAGCAATTTTCGCAGTTTTTGTCTTTCAAAAATATTTAAGGGGATTCAGTGCCCTAAAAATGACTAAAGTATTAAAAACTATTTTATCATCTTATTTTAATTGTATGACTTTTCTAAATATATGTACAAAATTTTATAGTTCTAACTACATTATTTTGCGAGTTATTTGCTTTTTTTCATCAGTGTGTAAAGTTTTCATGGATCTTCAAAACCTTATAACACTTTTTTCTCGGCTTTTTTATTTTTCATGAAGGTCATGTATTTAAAATGCTAAAGCTTTGTTTTGTAATCAATTTGACATTTTTTTTGGTTGTTTTGCTTAACATGTTTGTGATAATTTTCTGCATGGAATAAGGATTTATTTAAAAACAATTATTTTTTAAGAAAATCTATAAAATTAGATACGATATTTTATTGTTTTTCGTTGTGTCTGATTGAAAAAAAAATCGTAAGGTTATAAATATACTAGTACAATTAAATCTATGCACAAGAAATCGGGAGAAAAAAAACATTGCTTAAACATATTAAAATTTGTGGAGCTGGTAAGAATTTTAATATAACGAGGTATTTTGAAAAAATAAATAAATAAAATGAAATATTTGTTTACTTGAAAATGAAGACCTTTTTTTCCGAAATTCATATTTCATTTGTGTTCATCTGATAAGGTGAATAAAACATTTTTCCTATAAATATCTTGTGACGTATTTCCTTCATTATTTAACTCTATAGCCATCTTAAAGTCCAATTAAATAGTCAATTAATTCGAAACTCTAATGGAAGATACATTAGAGAAAGACAACGTAGTTTATTATCTATCAGAGCATATGCAACATCCCTCTCTCTGGAATCCCTCTTAACTAAGTTAATCCTGGTATATATTTTGCAATAAAATCTTAGCTTACCAAATCACTCGCTTTGATTCGAGCACTTCTTGCTTTTTACTGGTTCAACTCTTATTAGTCTAACTAGTTGCTTCTTGCTAACTTATATCCAAACGAATATCTGCGATGATTCAATTCAGTTTGCAAATATCTATCAACTAGTCGTTATCCTTTATCTCCCTTCTTTTCCCTTTCTATTCCATTTCGCCTTAAATCACAATCCCTATTTCAATTTATTACGCTTTTTATCTTCATCTAATTTACCTAATCACGTTTCATTTGGTTGGATAGGAGTTTTTTTTTTTTTTTTTTTTAATACAATTCAAATCATCATAAAGTCCCCGAGAAACCCGCGAATAGCCCAATATCACAAATCTAATTTTTTAAAAAGTTGTCCGCAAGGTCGTATGTATTTCAGGGGCTCTAATATTTTCATTATTAAAAAAAAATTATTACAATAGGTAATGTTACAAAAATGTGTATTTTGTTGCATACTAACATGTCAAAAAATTTCAGAAAATAATTTCTTAAAAGTCGGAATTTGAAGGCATATGTATGAAGTCAAAATGCGGGCGAGTCCTTTGTTTTCTCATTTTGCGATCTTTGACCCTGTGCTCTCACCTTGAAACATGTAACCGTCCCGCATTTTCACGCTAGATAGGGGGTATCCAAGACACTAGAGTTTGTGAGAGATCTGAATCACCTCAATTATCTTTTTCAAATTTCCTGCTATTTTAGTGGCTGTCTCATGGCAAGATATACACACCCAAAAGCCTTCATACAAACAATGCGTATGGAAGTGGAATTTCGTTCTTATTTGAAAATGCGTTTTGTCGAGTTGAAAAGGGGAAGAAATCCTTTTTGATTTATACATAATACCATCTAATTAGAAAGTGAAAAAAGAGCTTACATTACACATCAGCAGTGGTGCCGCAATAGTCGAGTTGTCATGGTCTCGAACTCATTGATGTTATTGCTTCTGTCGAGTTGTGGATTCGAATCCTGATGCTACTAAAAACCTTTCGTGTAGCGGGGTTGATGCACGTCAGACCTATCGAGGTTCCAAGTCCTTTTTTAGCTTGGCGGGCTGTGGACGTTGCCAATAGCCCTCGTGTTGCTTATGAATGCGACATTAATAATCAAATTAATCAATTCATACGAAAAGTTTTATGTCAGATATTTTCTTCTTTCAGAAACTTTGGTTATTACGAACATGTTATTAGCTTCGTATTCTCGTTCTTCTACTGTTAGAAGACAACATTAAATGCCGTTCAATAATGTAACATTATGTAAATATCTCAAATGAATGAATTTATTTTACTACTCGAAATTTTCCGAATTCTTCTTCTTCTAAACATGAACTATTCCGAACACTTAAATGCTCGCTGCAAACAGTAACAAGAAATTAAAATGTGAAATTGATTTTTTGAATTAACGTAAATTTTGTTTGCAAATGCACGTTTCATGTCCTTATGGGGCTGCAAAATTAAAAAAACACCCAAGAAAAGTTTTGTTAGACAATATTTTTCTGTCAAAAGAGCCTTTTATATAAGCAAAAATCAAGACTTTCAGCAAAACATGGTAACTCAAAATAAAAAAATATATATCGACATTATGTAAATTGAATTATACAAAATATTGTTATTTTGGTAAAATAGCCTTTACGTAAGAAACTATGGTTGCTCGAGTTCTGAATACTGAAAAGTTCTTTAAAAGTCATTGTAATTTAAACTTTATTGCAATATAAAAAACTTGTACTCAATATATAAAATATTAAGAATAGTCTGTTCTATGTATAAGCATTCGAAAAACATATATATAATATTTCAGGTCCATTGATGCTTTAAGATATTGTGTGCTGCAGTAATGAAAAATGTCGTATTTAAACCCTTTCCAGTCAGAGAAATTCATGGTCAATTCAAACTCAGCTTCTATATAAAACAGGTTTCAAACAGATTTTCAAATTTAAAAAACGAATTTCAATAGGAGATTAAAAAAAAAAAACCGATATCTTGACCAAAAATTGTGTTTTGAAGGCGTACTAGCACCTTCATAAGTTTGAAAGAAAATCTCTTTGTTAATCGTTTTGGGCAGCCATGTTTTCCAACATGGTTTTGTTTCTGTTGTTGTTTTTCGTTGAATCACATTAATCGAACATCGAATTTCTCATAGATTTAGATATGAAAATGTTTACTTTGTTTTTACAACAAACAGTGCAAAACAAAATTAAGTCAAATTTTTGAACAAGTTCAAAACTACCCCAAATCCTAGTAAATGCAATATCACATTGGTTTCTGAATTGAAAAAAAAAAAAAAAAAAAAGATTCTATTTTTTAGTATCGCATTTTTAGAATTTAAATTTTACTCGTTTTTAATCATTTTCTAAGACACGTCTCTTTATACTGTTGACTCCTCTTAAGTCACTGTTCCTTATTTAAAATGTATTAGCACATCATTTTTGCTTTATTACTTAGAAACTTCATATATCACAGCTAGGTAACCAAGCCTCTTATTGACGCTAATTTTAGTTTTCTGGACTGGTTACAACAAAAAAAATTAAATATTGTAAAAATGTTCTGTGCAAAGTTTTGCAAAGAACAGATTTAGCCACCCAAGGTGCGCTTTTTTTTTTTTTTAATTGTTATTAAATTACTCACTTAAATATAAAAATTAAAGTAAACGATGAAATATCGAGAAATGGACAGTAGTAAACTTTTCCAATATTAAAATTAAAGCAAACGATAAATTATTAAATTGAATATATTTAATGTAAATGTAATTAAAATTGAAGCAAAGGATAAAAATTGAAAAGCGATCTAGTACACGAAAAGTGATCCAACTAAAACAATAGCCCCTTGGATGGCTAATAAAAAATAAATAGGTAAAAAAAAATTTATGTGAACTTTGACTTCTAAAAATGTTTCTTTTTAATGCCTTCATCAAAGTTAATGTTCTTAGCTACTGCATTTTCAATGGAAATGATTGGCTAATCGTTAAGTCTTACTTGACTAATTACTGGTGGGAAATAGCACTCAATCCAATTCAACATCGAAAAGCGTCTCTTGTAAGAAGCCCACACGGCCAAAAAGGTCTTTAGCGACACTCTCTGAACATTTTCAAAGGAAATGATTGCAAACGTCTTCTGGATGGAAGATAGCACTTAATCAAATTCAAGCTTCTCTTGTAAGAAGCACACACGATCAAAAAAAGAGCCAAATATAAATTAAAGACTGATTCCTGGAAGTCTATTTCCTTAAAATTTTGGAAAAATTTATTAAACTTGCTTAGTTTATTACAGAATTTTGAATTAGAACACTGACCCCTTTCTGCACACAGCTGATCGGGCAGAGGGAGGGCCTATGTCTAGAGGGTGCTAGAATTTTAAAAAAAAATTGCAGCATTAGGGCTCCTAACATACCCTTTTAAACATAAACAAGCCACATTTATACATAATCATCTCGAAAATAGAGTCCTATTTCTATATTCCTGTATATAAAACATTAAAAAAAATTAAAATTCTTCAGAGCACCCTCCCTCCTCCAATACATCCCTGAATGCAATTAATTATTTATAAATTTTTTCCCCCAGATTACATTTCCGTGATTGAAGGAAAATTGTATTTTAAAAATATTTGCAGAGAAAGAGCTGTAGAAAACATTATTAATCTTATTAAATAGCAGCGATCAGTTTATAAAGAAATTGAGCAGATTTCATAAAATCTGTCCATTCTTCATTTTAATTTCTAGAATAATTAATTTTGACTAATCTTATTTAATTTCACGTTGACTGATTGGTTCTAAGGGATCAACAAAGGCTATATATAGGTTGACAGGCTTTACTGGAGCTCCTGAGCCAACGACTCTAAATCTCCATATCAGAGCAGTTTGGGATGCTTGACTTTGGCTTTTTCCAGCCCAGAATTGCATAAAAGATATTTTGGATGGCTTTATAGTGTAAAATTAATTTATCAGAGTGATTTAAAATTTAAAAGAATGAAAAAATTAAGTGAAGGAAGGCTATATATATGAACCCTATATTTTAAATTCTTGCATTTCTGAAATTTAGGAAGTCAAGTAGTCACAGTTACAAACTTGATGGCTTGTGATAATCAAGTTCACAACGTATTTGAGTCTTGATTGTGTTAAGGATTTGCTTATGTGGAACAGTGAAGGCTGTGAAAGTTAGAAAAATGAGGTACCAGTTGAGTGTTGTTCTCGTCACTTTACAGCCGCTCAAAATTACGAAACCTATCGGAAAAAGCCTCGTTGCTTTAGAGTAGGTGTTTGTTAAAAATTTACATTCATAGTATTTGCTTAAATAAGTAAGCGGCAAGTATAAAATACAACATTTAAAGTGTTTTGAAAAATTTGTGTGAATTATTTGATTTTTTCCCCATTTAATTATAAGTTAATTTGCTTCTTTTTTTTTTTTTTTTTTAATTTTCTCTTCACTTTCAAACGAAACAGAAATAAGAAAATAAGATATTACATTTGGTTAAAATTTTCAGTAACAAATATACAACCGGAATCCTTTTGAATGCTGATGGCATATCAAATAATTTGCTGATGCAACAAAAGCTTAGTTTTCAAGTAAAATGTTACTCTTGAAACTATTCGAACTTTAATAATTATATTAATTTTATAAAGTTCTTTTAAGAAACTTAATGTTCGGGTGAATGCATCTAGTGTAACAAAAAATAAAATTGAATTAGAAACACTTCATAAGACTGCGTAATAGAAGATTTGGAAGTACCGTAAAAGCAGATATTATGTTTCGCAGTAAAAACAAAGTATACAGCTTTTAATACAAATTATTAATCTGTGAAGCATCGCGTGCCTGATTCTCTCCAAGTTGTTTTGCGAAAAATAGAATAAAAAATAGTTGGTACTTTAAAATAAATCGTTTCTTTTGTGTTGTCAGAGAGCAAGGGCAGTTTCGAAACCGGCTAATCGATCTGCTATCGTGTCATTCATATACTGGTGTTTATATTAATGCTTACTCTATTTGTGAGTATTTTTGTTCCTGCAGTATGTGAATGACACGATAAAATGTTCTTTTTTTTTTTTTTTTTTTTACTTTTTTTTTTGAAGCTCTCCCAGTCGGGGCTCACAAGAGATGGTGAGGAGGAATAATAAAAGAAAAAAGTAACGGCAATCGACCTTCTAAAATAAGAACAAAATAATTTTTTAAGATTAAAAAAGATTTTTAAAAGAGAATAAAGACTTTTACCATTATCAATTGCAATACTGACCCCCTATTAATAAAATCTTCGAAGAAAGAGGTTTTGCTTCCACTGGATTGATCGGCTTGTCCCCCCATGTTGCACAAAGGGAGGCAAGGATTCACATCAGCTGGAACATACGTAATGTGTATAAAAAATAAGTAAAATTAAACGAGCTCAGGATTTGAGAATGTATTCGTCCTCTTTCGATCCTAATTTTTCAAAACTTTGTAAACTCATTACAGTATTCAAATGTTCTTTTAATATTTACCCCCTTAACTTCTGTGTTAATTTGTCTGCTTACTTAAAAAATAAATGAATGAAATAAACAAAAATGAAAAAATAATAAAGATAAATAATAAATAAAATAAATAATAAACAAAATGAAATAAATAAATAAATAAATGAAAATAAAAATAATAAACAAAACAAAACAAAAATAAAAATAACAAAATAAATATAAATAATAAATAAATAAAAATAATCCAAAATAATAAGTAATAAATAAATAAGCAATGAAAAAACAGACCGTTTTATTTAACATACACTGGTTTTTGAAAAGTTTTTCACAATCTGTAATGGGTGAAACAGATTGAAAGGGATGGGGCCGGTGGATTCGGGGATACGCGTAAGGGATTAAGTTTTTATTAACGTCGCACGAGAAGCAACACGAGGGCTATTGGTGACGGACCTCGTCATTTTGAACCTTGGTTAAGTGACGAGGACTATACCCAAGCTGGTACCCCCTTCTCTTAACTTCCACACCACGCCAACGGGAGGACTTTGGGACCCGACAGATGTAACGTGCATCAGCCCCGGCTACACGGCGGGTCTTTAGCGGCCAAGGATCGAACCCTCTACTGAGCGAAAACAGCCGGCCACGAATCCGAAACCATGAGCACTAGGCTACCGCGGCCACTACACGTAAGGGAGCTAACTGAGTTGAAGATTGCAAAAGTTTGAGAACTGCCCTCTTTGTCGAATAATAAAATGCTTTTTACCGAATAAAGAAAAAAAGTTGGACTTAATATATCTTTATTCTTAGCTTAAATGCGACCTAATTGTAGTCTGAAAAAAAGTTTTTTAGTTCCTTATATGACAAAGAAATTGCCCGAAGTAGTTCTTAAAAATTACATTATGTTTTAAGCATTGTTTGGATATCTTTAATTTTCTAAATTTAACAAGCAATCGAAGTTTATTATTAATATAATTGCGCCATAATGTAACTAAAATGTTAATCATTCAAGAAACTAAATAATATATATTAGACACTTTGGAAACTTATGTGATTTTGTAGGCAACGGGCAACGTCCATAGCTTACGAAGCTCCTATTTTATAAAATTAAAATTTACCCTCTCATCTTAATTAATATTTAAAACTTCAGTAGTTAAAGATTGTTAGATTGCTGTCAAAATTAGAGGTGAAGGCGAAAAATGCCAGGGAATTCAGCATCTGTGGACTTCTGAATAGTTGGAGAGAAAAAGAAACGAGACCATATTCTATGATCGGAAATCACGGAAACAAGCTGGCAAAGCGACCATCGCATTGGTCAGAAAGAGAAAGGGGGGGGGGGGGGACTGCAGATCAGAATCAGAGCAAGAAGCTTTGACACCCGATTTTTCTATGGTCCGAGGGATTTTGAGAGGTTTTTTGAGATACAAAGGAGAAGTTATTTTACATGGAATTAATACTAAGATGTGATGTTGTTTGAACTGAAAATTCCTACCAATAAATGAAACGTGTGACTTATGTAGATTAGAATTACTGAAATGTATTGAATAGAATTGAGGAAACATAAACAGTGAAGTGCTTAATATGAGCATTGGTTATCAGTTGAGACAGTGAGCTGGAGTTTTCATCAGGCATTCATTGAGTAAGGAGTTTTAGAAGTGAATACAGAGAGGGTCTACACAAGGTCAAGGAATCAAACCCTTATTTATAAATCTTCTAAAGACTCGAATCCGATTGACTCGGTGAGATAAATACTTAGTTTGTGACGTCTGTCCTTCATTAGCCAGCTCTTACGACATATCTCAATCTGATATTCACCATTAGCGGAACTCTGTTCAATCCACAAAACAAACAAAAGAATTTCGATCCGAATATCACTTCTAAAAGCAAGTCGTTTTCCCTTCCTCTCCCTTCATTTTCCATTAATTCTAATTCCTTTACATGTCATTGAATCTGAATAACTTCAATTTCTATTTATCTTCGTCTAATTTGTCCAATCGTGTTTCATATTGGTTGGGAAGGAATTGTAATTTTATGCAATTCAAACTACCAAAAAGTTCCCGTGGTTAGCTAAGAGAAAATCTCGAATAGACCAACGTCATAGATTGAGTTCAATTTTTCATAGATGTGAGTAAAATAACAGAGTTATTATCGCTGTGTGATGTTCTATTAATTAGACAATTAATTAGAGACCATCTTAATAATTAATATTGGTAGGGCAGAAGAAATTATATCTGGACATTACAAATAATAATTAAAAACATATGCGCATGATTTAATAAAAAAATTCTCGTGACTTTCTTTATTTAGAACAAAAATAAAAAACAGGTTCTTAACAAAATTTATTTCTCTTTTAAATAAAAGTTTTAAAGTTTATCCTTTGGAGATTATAAAAATAGTTTAAACTTAGACAAAGTTACAATATTTTGCAGAATTTCGTACAAGAAAAATATCACCTTCATATTTTTAAACAGAATAAAAATCATTTCACTTTAATAACCTTTCATTTAAATATTTTTGGTGTGAAAGGAAAAAAAAGCGTTTTTATTAAATATATATAAATCATACAAATGATTTTTTCTAAATAAAACTGTATTTTAGGATTCAATTATTGATTAATTTAAGTAAAGAAAAAATTAGAGATTTAGCTTCTTCACTGCTTAATTATCGAGACAGAATATGTAAATTAGCGAAATAACCAAAAATATAGCAATTAAAAAACCACCACTATACAGAATTGAAATATAAATTTAGATGTTCTTTCATTATTTATCACTTCATTTGACAGCAAATTTTTGTTAGGGAAATGTTATTAATTCTACTTAACGATCTTAATTCGCGTAATTACTTTAAACAGAACGCAATTAAAAAGTTAATTACCTGTTAATTTGATAGAGTACAATGTTTCCAAGTTTGATATTCAGTGAAGATAAAATTAAGAGTTCATACAGACAAAATAAATCATTCAATAAGAATCTGTCAATTCCCGATACCGATACGCGAACCCTCTCGTTTTCTATGCTACATTATTTTTAGCAGATTCTGGTTGTTTTTTTTTTGACAGAGTTGTTGCGATCCGCACTCAATCTTTATGGAGAAGCAGCCATGCAGGATTCCCAAAACTAAACACTCGACGTTGCTATGGTTACCTGACGCCTGCCAGATTTGATGGGGCCGATTGATACAAAGGCACTGAAACGTCGTCCGAAATTTGCTTATCACAAAATCCTCAATGTTTTGGGATTTTTATTTAAATTTATGGGATTTAAATCTGTTTGGTTAGTTATGATGTGGAAAAGAGCTGTATGATGAGAAATAAAAAGGTTTTCTCGTGAAAAAAACTGTGGTAAGTGCTCATTTCTTCAATACACGAGTGTGGCTGTACTACTAGGCCTAGGTCAAATTCCACTGACTTGATTATTTTTCAAAATTGCGTGCTTATTTATTAATAATGATGAAGTAATTTTTGTTTGTGTGTGCTTGATATATGATTCCTAAAATAATCTTTGTTTGAAATATTACTCTCATTTTTACCTTTCCTCTTATTTCCAGCTAGGAATATTAATAAATTTTGATCACTTGTAAATGTAGATTGATGTTTTTTTGATGTGTGTCATCGTACAAATTTAAATCAATTTATTTTAATAAAAATAGTGGCTTGATAGGAAATGTATTCCTTCCCTTTCATAATGTGTTTGTTGAGTAGAAATACAAACGAATCGAAAATAATGTTTACAAAAAGTGAATACAGATTAAATAAATTTAATTTAAAATTTTTGTTATAAAAATGATTCAAATGTCATTTATTTTTAGTTTTTTCTAACATATCAGTTTAACCATAAAGAATATATTATAAGATTGTTATTTAGGCTTTTGATTTACTTCATACATATATAGGTACATTTATAAAATTATCTTCCATTTATCTATTAAGTTGACTTTTTTTTTTCATTCTGTATTTTTCGTTGTGTATTAACTAATGTGATATTTTAAAACTTAAAAATATGTAATGTAACATATTGTATGTAAAACATCTTTTTAAGATTTTCACTAATATGTATGTTTCTTAATTGATAATAAATAGGAAGCACAACAATCTCTGAAGTGCACCTTTTATTCTAGTCTTATGTAAAGATAATATTTATTTGAAAAAGAGCTTTAAGGAATGAAACTAATTTTGCTTGTTGCGTGATTCAGCTTATATTTTAATACATATATATGTGTAAAAAAAAAAAAAGAAGAAGAAACTGATTAATAATATAAGGCTGTTTTGTCTAATTTTATAGACTAAAAAGTCTTTTTGTTCAGTTTTATTTCTTCATATTGAAATTGGATATTTCCTTAGGTGTCTTCTATTTTTTTTTCATATCAAACTATTTTTCTGAAATAAGCATTGGAACTCATTAAGGAATTTACATAATTCAGAATAATTTAAATGTAAATTTGATATTTAAATCTTATTTATTAAAATCTGCTGTTATTATTTTAAAATATGAATTAGCTTTCAGGATTTAATAATTTTGTGTGTGATTTAATTTAACACTCAGCTGAGAAACATTTAGTTGGTTATCAATAACAACATCAAATTTTTATTTATTCCCATACAAACTATACATGATTTGTAGTGGTATCAAAACTTGAACATGTAATTAGACTTAAACTTCTGCAACCACGATGACTTGTCTACTGCATCTGTTTCAATAACTTTTATTGATTTTAATGTGACAATTATTCAAACCAATAAATTAA
The DNA here is from genome assembly GCA_019974015.1 of Nephila pilipes. Lineage (NCBI taxonomy): Eukaryota > Metazoa > Arthropoda > Arachnida > Araneae > Nephilidae > Nephila > Nephila pilipes. The sequence continues at coordinate 73,149 of BMAW01087866.1, forward strand.
TTTTTAATTCGATAGGTATTTTTTTAGGATCAAATGAATAATATCTACTTATGGATTTTGCTTACTAATCTGGTTATGAAAATGGTTGATTTGCTATTTGCTGAGTTATAATTTTCAGGTTAATCTAAATAATAGCTTAATGTTTTATCTGCCTGTTGCAGAAAATGTTTAATAAAAAAATAAATTGTGGACAAAAACCAAAATTTCCAGTTTAATAGCTTAATTATTTTAAATTTGGCCATTTACCTAGTTTTTAATTATTAATATTAATTTAAACTTGAAAAGAATATAAATTTAAATTAATGAATTAACTGGTTTACCTACTGATAGAAAGTCTATTGTATTCTCAATTATTTCTCTATCTTTTATGTTAACATATTGAATGCCTGTCATTAAAGATTAGATTGATAGTTAATGCCTTGACATGAAAGTAGATTGTACCCAGATGCCAATATATGTATTATAGGAAATATGATTTAAAAATAGTAATAAAAGATAATTAGGAGATATTCAAGAATTATTTAAGCCTTTCATTTTAGAATTTCTTAACTATACGCAGGATCGGTAGTACATGTCAAATTTTTCCCAAATGCCCCATTACTCGCTTGCTCAGGGCATGCAAAAAGTGAACCAAAATTTAAAAAAATAAATGACAGTATGTATTATTTTTAAATAAATCTGTATTATAAACAAGTATGCATTTTACAATGGTAGTGTCTTTCCAAACTATCATCAGAAAAACTCGTATCACAAGATTGTTTTCAATGAAAAATAAAATATTAATTATGAAACTTAGATCATTTATAGCTAGTTCTAATGATCACTCCATGCCAATACCAATAAAAATAACCCTACATGCAGTGCCAAATAATTTGGAGAATGATCAATCGGAAGAAAATTTTCTTGCTCTGGCGCGGGATTGGCACATTGGTGACAGAACCACATCACACGCTGACACGTAATCGGCCATGCAGTTATATATCAACAGCAATTATATAACAACACTGAAATTTTATATGTTGATTGTGATAATGTGAGATTCTGAAACTACATTTTTCCTTTTGGAAATATATTACATCTTATACCTTTAGGACATGTCATAAATTTTTGAAGGAGCCTTACAACCATTATCAAAAGCATGTTTATTTTTGGAATTTGTTACTATAAAATCACAAATTGACTCTTTCTGAAGATGAACATTTTTAAAAGGCCTGATGAGATCAAATCTATGCTTGAAAAAAATTCTGTGAAATACATTTCAAATTGAGATATTAAATTTGTTTTAGGAGGAGATTAGCAGATTAGAGTTTTAGAACTGTATGATGTAATTAATCAAAATAAGTGACCGTAAGTGAAGTACTGAATAAAAATTATGCAATGATTTATAAACAAATGAATGAAAATTTTTAATTGAATTATGAGAGAGTTTATTCCTCATGAATCTATGTGGAACTACAACTGAATTTTTAGCTTATTATTGTTATAAAATAAAATTAAAAAATTGAAATTTTTTGTAGTATTAAGTTACGATGAGACTTGTGGTCGGAGATGTAAAAAAAAAAATTATCGAATATGTAGTTGAATGTATAAAGGAATTTAATGGGATTTTCAGTTTATAACAGCTAGTAGTTTCTTTAAGAATTGTTGTTATGTGATAGGAGAGAAAAAAAAATCATATAGGAAAGTATTAATTTCTCCAGTAAAGTAGTAAAATCTTTCTGAAAATCTGAATGGAGTAAATAATGTGGTGAATCATAGGCTTATGTCAAAGTGTATTAAATAGAATAATAGTAGCTGTTGTAAAGTATACCATATAATTTCTTGTGAGGTGTAATTTATAACACAAGATACTGAGGGACTAGCTCAATAATATAATGAGATTGAAAATTTGTTAATTTGTTATATAGCTCAAATGTGGTAAATGGGACAGCTGAGAATTTTTAAAAAATATTCAAGCCTTCCTCATTCATTGCTTATTCTTCCCATGGATTATTTCATTAATATTTTGGATAATTATAAAAAGTTTTACATAATGAACATTTTTTTTTTAATTTTAATTTAATCATGATGTATTTTTAATGTTTGCAGGATTCTGAAAATTCCTGATGTTAGCCACCATCAAACCTGGACATCCTCAGCTGATATCTCCACCAGCCGTGTCTGGCATGAATAGGTATGTGACGCTAAGTCAGCTTGGAGATGGTACTTATGGAAGTGTGATGCTGGGACAAAGACTGGACACAGGAGAAAAAGTTGCTATTAAACGGTCAGTTATTTTGTTATTTGAGTATATCAATTTAGTCTTATTTGAGTCTTTATTTCTGTTTTTCAAATGTAAGGCTTTATATGATTTTTAGTTAAACTCAAAAGTTCAATAAAATTTGTATTTAAAAATGATTTATATTTCTGATGATGCATTCAACATTGGCAAAACATTTTACTCTAAAAACAAGTATGTAATTTTTAATATACTTAGTACAATTTGTTTGGTGTTGGTATTTTGCTAATATTTGATGTCATTTGATATATAATGATAGTTTGGGAATCTATTTTAAAAGTTGCCAAATTTATAATTGTGATTGCCAACTTGCACCTGATACTCCACTTTAATAATGTTATGGATCAGATTTCATAGAAACTACTTTCTAAACACTCCTGACTTCAATAAGAACAATCTGTGAAATTTTTAGGGACGTTGGTCGAGTAATTTTTGAGTTCATAGGGTAGATACATACATTCGAATATTGTCTTTTATTTATTTAAATGCAATGCCTGTGGTTGTTTAATTTGGACACCCTGAACCCTCTTCTCTATATATATCTGATATACAAATGAAATATTTTTCTGAATTAACTCTGTAATCATAAGTATTTGTAATATAACAAACTCAAGGATAATTATAATTTTTAAAGATAAATTTTTTTTGTTTCCATTAGTACCTCCTAATAAGGGAAACCCATCAGACCAGACATTTTGTCCTTTAATAGCCCTGTTAAAGAGGTAAATAAAAACATTTAAAGGGACCGGGACCAACATAATTGTCCCTTAAATAGTGGTGTCCTCTACAAGAGGAACTTCTGTATTTGTTTAAAGGAGAAAATTCATATTATTGCTAATTTTTTTATAATGGTGTTAATCGATCGTTATTTTCCTTTTTTATGATGTAATCAACTGATAGATTAAATGAAATGCTAGTAGATACTTTTACAATCATAGTATGTCAATTTAGGGTGGATTGTTTCATTTATGTTAATTAAATCTCAAGATTATTAAAAAAATTAAAACTATATTGCTTCTCTCAAATTTTACAGCATTATGTATGCATATAGAGTATTGCTTTTTAATTTTTGCTTGCACTTGTCATTAGGTATTCATTGAAGTTTTATGCTGCATAATCATTCTCATATGCCAACTTAGTTTTGCATGCAGATTTTAAGTTATTGCACCATCATGGGAATAATGGCTAAGCGCTACAAGTTTTTGGAGACACTCGGTAATGGCACTTACGGCACTGTATTACTAGCTCATAATTTGGATTCGGGTGAAAAAGTAGCAATCAAAAGGTAACAATGCTGCTTACTTTTACACTTGCTATTTGCTTTTTTTTTTGCATACAAATATTGAATTTATTTCGGTACTTTTCAATTTCGCTGGCACAAATCTTGCCAAACAGACTTTATTGGCGACAACACACGATATATAAACAAACAGAAAAATGTTCATATGTTGTTGTTTGTATCATTTTTAGTGACTTTATTGTCTGCAGCAGCAAAATTGAAAAGTACCTATATTTCTTGCTAAATATAATGTACTCTGTTTTTTATATTGATTGTTATTGATTTAAACAACTTTTGTAAATAGAGTAAAATATGTAATATTGGTTAATTTAAAAGAAAGTTTGTGGTTTCAATGCTTTAAAAAAAAGCCACAGTAATGGAGTGTTCATGGTTGTTGAACTTATGTAGTTGCCAGTGATAATCAAATACAGTCTTGTCGAATAATGGGGGCTGCTGCTCATTTTAATCCTTTTAAGTCCTCATCTATTATTGTCTGGAATTTAAAACAGTTAAGATACCAGCTTATGTATTTATTGTCTTTGTCATTTGAATATGCTTCAAAATAAAGAGGTCAATTGCCAATAGCATTTGTGCAAATCCAGAGTGATGATATTTGAAACCTACCAGTGCTTTAATATAAAAATTTTGATGTTGGGGACTTAATTGTAATACAATGATTTAATGTTTCATCTTCTATCATACCATATAGTTAATTTTATTTCTTTCTATTGCAACAAATGTAATGATAGTATTTTTTTGTTGGACATATAGAAAAAACATTCTATGTGCCCATCTGTTATTAGTAAGGAAAGTAGCAAAACAATTCTATAAAATCCCAACGAAAGACTCCTTTTGAGATTAAGCTGGGTTTTTTTTAAAAGTTTAATTTGAATTTTTTTTCACTCTTGAAAATATTCTGCTCTCTGATTTTTGCTCATATATTCAATTCAGTAATTCTCTCAATTCTATTTGATTAGTTTACTTGTAATTGATGAGTTTTTCTTCCTATTGATTTTTTTTTATAAATTAGTATAATTTTTGGTGTCTTTTATTTAGTATTATTATATTTCAAGGGTAGATTTAATTTGAATACAAAATTTAATCCTTTTTCTAAATGATTTTTTTTTTTAGAAAAGAGAGAAAAGCATAATTTTGAAAATTTTTTATAACATAGTTTCTAAAGACAAAATTTCCTTGAATTTCGTTTATAGAGCCATCTCTTCAATTTAAATAATTTTTCTGTAGTAAAATGGAGACAGATTTTGAATTTACTCATAAATCTAAATTTGTCGTAAGTTTATATGTTACTTAGTTACACTTCGCATATTATGAAATTTGCCTTTCCTTTTAAAAAGACATAATTAAATTTTTAAAAATTAATCTGTGTTCGTCATTATACAACCATTTTGATATATTTGTTGTTGTTCTGCATTGAAATTGCTTATTTCTTTTAACAATTTGTAATCATAATAATCTTACATAAAATTCTATGTTTTTACTTTAAAGAACTATATTTATATTAATTGTAATTAAAATTGCTCTTTATGTCCTGAAAACTCATTTTTAAATTATTTTTCATCAGCACAGTTTTTTTAAACAATTTTTCTTAAAGTAAAACATGCTAACATTTATACAGAATCATTTATCTCATTTTTATTTTAAATTTAAAAAATAACTTTGATTAATTGAATATACTAAGGGAATAAACATTTACTGTCTAATGGGTAGCTCTTATTTATTGGAATATTCTTATTCATGGAGAAAATCTCTGAGTAATTATCTAATGTGTAACATTTCTCTACAGGATGAAAAAGAAATACCATTCCTGGGAAGAATGTATGAATTTACGTGAAGTTAAGGTATGTGATTGAATATTAAATTCTTACCAGTTTCTATACTTTGATTTTAAATGTTAAGTTTTAAAGTTATTTTGTCATGATCTTTATAAAAGTTTTATTTTAATAAATATAATTATGTATTTTTAATAAATTTGATTTTTATTATAAAATCTATTCATTTTTGTTACTTAAATTTCTTGGTAAAAATGACATATATTATTAACTAATTAATAATTAAATTCCTATAACCTGATTGTA
>BMAW01087866.1:78811-166776 GCA_019974015.1 Nephila pilipes
TCTGTAGTAAAATGGAGACAGATTTTGAATTTACTCATAAATCTAAATTTGTCGTAAGTTTATATGTTACTTAGTTACACTTCGCATATTATGAAATTTGCCTTTCCTTTTAAAAAGACATAATTAAATTTTTAAAAATTAATCTGTGTTCGTCATTATACAACCATTTTGATATATTTGTTGTTGTTCTGCATTGAAATTGCTTATTTCTTTTAACAATTTGTAATCATAATAATCTTACATAAAATTCTATGTTTTTACTTTAAAGAACTATATTTATATTAATTGTAATTAAAATTGCTCTTTATGTCCTGAAAACTCATTTTTAAATTATTTTTCATCAGCACAGTTTTTTTAAACAATTTTTCTTAAAGTAAAACATGCTAACATTTATACAGAATCATTTATCTCATTTTTATTTTAAATTTAAAAAATAACTTTGATTAATTGAATATACTAAGGGAATAAACATTTACTGTCTAATGGGTAGCTCTTATTTATTGGAATATTCTTATTCATGGAGAAAATCTCTGAGTAATTATCTAATGTGTAACATTTCTCTACAGGATGAAAAAGAAATACCATTCCTGGGAAGAATGTATGAATTTACGTGAAGTTAAGGTATGTGATTGAATATTAAATTCTTACCAGTTTCTATACTTTGATTTTAAATGTTAAGTTTTAAAGTTATTTTGTCATGATCTTTATAAAAGTTTTATTTTAATAAATATAATTATGTATTTTTAATAAATTTGATTTTTATTATAAAATCTATTCATTTTTGTTACTTAAATTTCTTGGTAAAAATGACATATATTATTAACTAATTAATAATTAAATTCCTATAACCTGATTGTATAATTTTAAATGTTATATGCTTTATTTCTGGCTTCCCTCATATTCTTGCAAGATATTTCTAAATTTTGTGTACAATGAAACATTTTATTGTAAAAGTTGATAGTAAGAATGATTCAAGCTTTTTATATTTATTCATATTAAAATTCTTCTTTTTTTTTTTTTTTTTTCATAATAAAAAATTAAAATAAATCCATTGTTAAAAATAATAAAATACCTTTTTCTTAATTATTTATATTTTAATAATTTAAGATATTTATAAATTGAAAATTTTTAAAAGGCATTTTCAACTCAATTCATTTTGGAAGTGACTTTTGCTGTGTAATGATTACATAGAGTTCTAGTATTAAAAATATTTTTTAATAAAATGATATAATTTGTTTGTAGGTTTATTAAAAACTGGCAAAAAATTGTATTAAACAGGGAAAATAAATACTTATGTATAGTAATAATTATTTTATTTTGCAGTCTTTGCAAAAACTTAGTCATGCCAATCTAGTCAAGTTGAAAGAAGTCATTAGAGAAGATAACACACTTTATTTTGTATTTGAGTATATGAAAGAAAATTTATATCAGCTCATCAAAAGCAGGTAAAATTATCATTAAAACATAAGTAGATTGTATCCATTATTAGCATAAAAACATTGAGAAAAAATGTTTTCTTAATTTTTTTTTTTGTGTGTGTTTATAGGGATAGTCCTTTTCCTGAAAATGTGATAAAAAACATACTATTCCAAATTCTACAAGGATTGGCTTTTATGCACAAACATGGTTTTTTTCACAGAGACATTAAACCTGAAAATTTATTATGTATGGGACCAGATCTGATAAAGATTGCTGATTTTGGTTTAGCTAGAGAAATTAGATCCAGACCACCATATACGGACTATGTATCTACGAGATGGTAAGTTCACTAAGGGTGATTAAAAATAAACTTTTCTTAATTTTAAAATACAACTTTGAGATTTTTTTAAATATTTATTTTACTGCAATATTCTGTTATCTCTCCAGTTATTCAGACACACTTTAATGTTCGTGAGTTATCAGAGCACAGATTCACCATGATGCATTATATGAAAACAAATTTATTTGCTAATCATGTAAAATCTACAGTTGTGTACTGAAGTAGTAGTGTTGTAAAAAATTGTAAATCTAATAAATAATGGCATGAAAATGTGGTGCACATTTTTATTTCATTCATAATTCCATTCGTGCATTGCTTTCTTGGAATTTATTATCGGAGTGAATGGAGGGATTTACTTATAAAAACTTTTAAGTAGTTTTTGTAATTTTCTTGGTGCCTTTTTTTTAATCATTGAGTTTCATTAGTGAAAATAAAGCTAGAGTTTAGGGTAATTTTAATTATATTTATTAGAATCATTTCATTAGTAATTCAAACTGTTTTAATACATTATTTTTGTTTTATTATTTTGAACAATGAAGTTAATTTTGAAGCATTTATTCCATTTAAAATTTTAAAATAATGAAGCTTTCTGATTTAATAAAATTTTATGTATTATTGTAGAAAAACTATTATAACGGAATTAAAATTGCATTTTCAAAAATATGATGATATTTAATGTATCTAGATTTGAATAATATTTTATTTATTTTTAAAGCATTATTATTTTTTTTCTCCTGCTGTAATTTAACAAAGAAATTCTAATAGCTAAGAAAATTTAATTAGTTTTAAAAAATATTTTTTAATTTGTGTTTCTAATTAATTTAATTAATTCATTATTTCTTTAGCATTTCATCAAGAATTTCTTGAGTTATAATAATTTTTTTTTTATGTAACAAATTGTGAAATAAGGTTGATAGTTGCGAATAATTCGGGAGAAAAATGGAAGCGAAAATTAAATTTGATGCATTTTATTATGTATGTTGACTGTTGTTAGGATTATTTAGATTTGTAAAAACTTTCAAAAAATTTGTTTTTGACATACATTTCAGTAAAAGAAATTTACTTGCAGTTCATTTATACTGTAAAACCTACAATAAGTTGAATTAATTGAAGCTAAAGTCAATCCAGGTTATCCAGAGAAAGGGAAAAATTAAAGCAAAACATATAAAAATCTTCTTTATGTTGTATACATGAATTATGAATTACATTAACAGGTATCTAATTTGTTAACAGTAGAAGTGCTTTCAAAGTTTTATAGCATTCTTTTTTAGACTATATGTCACTGTTTCAAGTCCTCCTCCCACTTACTTTCACATAATCATGGTTGTTAGAAGATTTCAATAAAAAAAAAAAATGATTTTTCAAAAATAAGTATGAAACATAATTGTTATTATGAAAATTTGTACAGTTTGCTTCTCAATTTAAAAAAAAAAAAAAAAAAACAGAATTTCCCATGCAAAAAGAATCCCTTATAATCTCTGGATACCCAAAACCGATCATTATCAGGGTTTGAATTATGAAAATTTTTATTGTTCCTTTTAAGATAGGATAGGTCTTTTATCCTCAGAACATATAATATTTGTATAATTTAACCTTAAATCTGATGTTTATATGATGTGTTAACTTTTCATTTTCTAGGTATAGAGCTCCTGAAGTATTATTAAGAGCCACAAATTACAATTCCCCTATTGATATGTGGGCTGTTGGTTGCATCATGGCTGAATTGTACAACCTGAAACCACTGTTTCCTGGTCGAACCGAGATAGATCAAATATTTAGAATATGTTCCATTTTAGGAACACCTGATCAAGTATGTACTTCTTATAAGCTTTAAAATTTTTCAAAGTGTTGGGAGATTTTATTCTATTTAGACATGAGAGTTTTTAAAAATTTTGGGTTAATTTCTGGGTTTTATTTGAAACTGATTGCTATTGTTTTTTGTTCATGCATCAAGAGTCCCTGATTTCTGCAGTTTCTTTTTAAAATAATACATTCAAACTCTTCCTTTTATCAATAAAATGAAAAAGTTAACAATGATTTTTTAATGAAAATTTTCCTTTCTTTCATTTGGAAGGATTTGTTGAATTATTCTTGAAGAAAGTAAAATCCAATGATCAATCTAAAAATTGTGAAATGTTTGCCATTCATAAGCAGCTATAATTGTTCCTTATCATTAGTATTTTTTATATTATTTACTTCTCTAATTAATGCATATTTATAATTTTGTTATTTGCTGTTTGAATATTTAATATTCTTATTATCTATGACTGATAATTTAATATATGTATTAATAATTAATAAAAAAGACATATCTCTCTCTCTTTTAAATATTGGGAATAATTTCATGTTTTCAAATATATAGAGAGACTGGCCTGAAGGGTTTCAGCTTGCAGTTGAGATGAATTTCAAATTTCCTCAATTTGTTGAAATGCCAATTCAATCAATTATGAGGAATGCTAGTCAAGAAGGTTGTACGTTACTGAAAGATTTAATTCGATGGAATCCAGACAAAAGACCAACTGCTGTCATGGTATGAGTATTTTTGAAATAATTTTTTTAAAAATATTTTGTATATTTTCAACTGTTACTTTTGTAAAGTAATTTATTAAGTTCAATAAATTTAAGTTGGCATAGTGTGGAAGTGCCAACTCAAGCGTTGCTCTTGTTCCTAGACCAAGGTTCAAAATAACAAGGTCCATTGTTAATAACATTCATGTTGCTTCTAAGCATATTAATAATCAATCAGTCCATAAATTTAAGAATTTATATGCTTTTTAACAGTTGAAGCTATTAATTTAAATGGAAATTTTACTATTTATGAATACTTCTTTAAAATTCTTAATGTTATGTATTTATTTTTTAAATGACGGAATAAAATTTTCTTCTAATTTAGTTCCCACCTTAATGAAAATCAAAGTATAGATCTTCCGATTTGATGAAATGCATGTGTATAAATTGCTTTTGTATGTTATTTTCAATTACAGTCACCATCAAAATTTTAAGGCCACAAGATTTTTTATTTTATCTCAATGTGCAATCGGAAAAGGTGAAAAATACTGCATATTCAAATCATGTTATGAAAAGAAGGTGTATATTAATTCATGCAGAGTAGGTGTTATATTAATTCTAGATTTTGGTTTGTCAGAAGAGAACAGCTGTAAAATTTAAAACACGTATGAGGGTGCGACAAAATTTTACATATCTGAATAATTTTTATCCTGAAATTGGTTTAGTTAAGCATTTTACAGTAATTACCTATAATTACATAAAATGTAAAGATCAGTCTAGGTATATGTATTCTTTCTCTCCAAAAATGATTAAAAGAAGTCTCTTAATATTACATGAGCATAGAAATATCAATCAAAAATAAAAGTTACCCTGATTGGAATAGAAGTGCAATAGATTGATAAAAAAAAAAGTTTATAAATGATTATCTTAAAAAATTCTTGCAATTATGGTTCCAAAAAACGGTAGAAAGTAATCAACATCAGTTTATGAAAACAGTACCAAGACATCCTTCCTGATTGGGAACCTTGCAGGGATTGATGCTCTTTGAGGGCCTTAGACCTCCAACGGCTTCTCGTTGGTGAATCTCCCTAATCCCTTCACAACCTGCTGAATTATTTACAATCTCAAACTGTTGATATCTTGGAGATAACATGTGGCTTGGGCAGTTCAGATGTTGAAAACATTGTGCTATTTATGTGTTCGATAAGGGAAAGATGGGAGTCGTTAGGTGGAGAGAAATGCCAAAACATATCATGAATGTCAAAGTTGGTAGATTGACCTACAAACATTAAGGCAGGCCAAATCAAGTAACAGAAAACTAGGAATGTGGATATGCCACAGACATTACAATAAGCTTGGTGTGCCTCAATTGCCTTTGTCATCAGTTATCGGTGTTCAACATTTTACAGCTCTTCAAGATGTGTCTATACATCATTCTAATTCAACAGGTGTGTGGTTAGAAGCAAATGGAGTGTTTACATTGGGTTTTCCAGTCAGAGTCTCAGATCTGAACCCCATCAGAATACTTGGGGATTTTGAGTTTGGGCCATTTAAAGTGACTGTCAACTCTACCATAGAGTTCCACACCTGAAAACATTAATTTTAAATGAGTGGGGTAACATAAATGTTAATTTATTTCACGAACTAGTTGAGACTCAATGGCAACTTGATTATTTGACGTAAGCATGAATTATGGTGGTACAATGAAGTGTAGAGTTAATTTTCCCTTATTTCCATTTATGTCCTTAAAATTCTATTGCATTTTCTTCCTATTTTGTATTTCTTTTGAACAAATGAAAGGTTTTCATGATCAAACTACTTTGCATGCAGTGAACTTTTAATTTTTTATTTGTACACCATTTTTATTTCATTTAATTTATTTTCATTATTTTTATGTTATATTATGATTGCGACCTTAAAATTTTGTCCGTGATTGTATAAATATTTTAAGTTTTCAAATATTTGTGCTTTGCAAAATCTTACTGCTTTGCGAGTAAATTTAAGTCATAATCTTTTTATTTGTTGAAAGATTTGATTTGTTTCAGTAATTGATTTTTCAACAAATGTTATTTTAATAGAAATGATTTATTGAATTGGCTGCTTATTATATTTATTTTACCACGAGTTTGAATTTTCACTAGGCTGCTCGATATCCATATTTTAAAAGTGGAATGAAGCCCATGGCCCAGACCAATCGCAGAGTGTCTGCATTCAATCGTCATCTTCCTGATTCATACCAAGAAAATATTCCTAAAATAAAAGCATCTGAGGTATATAGGATTATTCTTTAATTTTTACTTCATAAATTTGTTTCAATTTCTAAATATGACTAAGTTTTTATCTTAATTTAATAATATCTAATTATTTAGATAACTTGTTTTTAAAAAAATAATTATTCAGTTTAGTTGTTTACACACTTTCAGTTTTCTTTTTTTAAAAAAATAGTTGTGAGTAGCTCCAATTTCACTTCCTTAAGAAATGTTTCTTAAAATCTAAAATAAGTTACATTATTTATATTTACTTTCTTATATTATTTTATCCACAAATAAGTGCTTTAATGTGAATATTTGGAGCAGGAATATATATCAAAAGTAAATTATTTTACTATTCATTTGCTAAGGGTATATATATTAAAATTGTGCTATTAATTTCAAAATAGCAACCAAATATTATTTCATGAAGCTGATAGTATATTTTAGATTGTTGAATTAAAATTGTTTGGATGTTTATATTTGAGATATGTTTTATTCATAATTTATATTATATTTTGTAAAGCTTTGTTTTTCTCTATAGGAAAAATCTGCATACAGAAAAAGATGGGGAGATCATTTAGCTCAGGAAAATGAAGTACCAATATCCGATTCCGAAAGCAGCATTGATAGAGAAAAAGTGTAATTTATGCATTTTTTGTACTTTTTGGTATTAACTAAAATATCTTTCAGTTAAATCAGAAGTAATTTTTATAGTTAAATTTTGATTGTTTTTATTTTTAGATACGATTATATAATGAAGAATGAAATAAAAATAAAAAAATATTTTAACCCTGTGGCAATGTTTGATGCTTAAAGCTAATCATCATTTATTTTACAAAAGAATATCTCTTTATTATCTACTAAATTTCTGTGTTAGAAATGATTTAGTTGTTTTTGTTTACTGTGAAATAATTATATCCAAACTCGGTTTTTGTATAGAAAATATTTTACATACTATATTAAAATAATTTTTTATCTTGTATTTTGGAATTGTGAACTCCATAATTCTGTTTTTGATATCAGAATTTTCATCCAATATGAAGGAATTTTTCATATCTTTTTCCCTTTTTCTTTCAAAAAGATTTTGTAAGTGACATCATTGATGTTATCATTTAAATCATTTTAAGTATTTATTGAAATACCTTTAAAGATAATTCCAAAGTTAAAGGATTTTTTTTCTCCAAAGCTTGTTCAAAGTTTTGGCAAACTTTCTCCCCAAAGAAAGTTTTATTTTTTATCATACTGTCAAAATCACATTACTTTTTCCTTAGCAAAAAATCAGATTTTTTGTCTAAAAAAAAATTTATATAATATGTAATAAACTTTAAAAAAATTGTAGGAATAGGGCTGATCCAACAGAATTTTCTTTAAAAAAAAGTTTTAAAGGAAATTAATTTTTTTAAATATGATTGGTTGGAAATTCAGATTGTAGGTGAAATGTTTGGATAAAATTAATAAAACTTTACCTGTGTGTGTGTGTGATTATTTACCAAGCACTCACAGCAAAGACTAAAGGACGTGTGGGTGAAATACTAGGAAATGCTCTCATAGAAATTTCAAGATTTAACAAATTCTTTATTCTAGTTCTGCTTTCATTCATTTATCTTTGCACATATATAGATATGATTGAATTTATATCAATTCTTGTTAAAAAAAATTTTGATTGTCCGGTATGATAGATATTATTACATAAAATACTTATTAAGTAGGAAAAAAAGCTTTTTCGCAGTTTTTTTTTTTAAATTATTGAAGTATTAAATGCATCACTTCTAATTTTAATTTGACAATTTTTTTTAAAAATTTATTAGGTGATTATACAAAATGGCTACACTTATTAAACTGTAAGAATAATGTCTAAGAAAAGTATTTTGTGATAAAAAGATTGTTATACAATAAACTTATTTCAATATGAAATTTCTCATGAAATAAATCAATTTAAATATATTTATACTAAATAATCTTCTGTATTCTTTGTTTCTTCTAAAAAAATTTCTTATTTTGTAGCATTGAAAGACAACCTTCTCAAGAGATGGTTGCACGTTTTTCAGCCAAACAGCAATATGTACCAAAACCAAGATACATGTCTGGACAAAATTCTAGAAATGTTTTATATAATGATTCTGCTAGATTAAAAATGAATGGTAATCTTATTATTAATTACTGATTAACAATATTTTATTTGTGTTAAACTTAGAAGCTTAAAGATGATTTATTCTTTCAGGTCATTATAATAATAATACATTTCCAGTTTCGTTTGATCGTCGGAATTCTCAACCAACTGTGAATGGAACGCCAGTACAAAAGAGTGCAAGGGCTTATGGTCAGCCTGCGAACCCTGTTTTCTCCATACCTGGAAAAATTGACTGGAGTGCAAAGTAATTATTATTTTTCCATTTTAAACATTTGAAATGTAGTTATTGCAAGATAGCTATTACAAAACTATGGGAAAATATTGTTACCTCCTATGTAGCTAAATAAAAAAATTATCTGTATAATAATCAAATCAACTATATATATTTATGTTGATGATGTATTATCATTTTTATGTATGTTTTAGGGCCTAGTTTTTTCCTCCTAAATCATTGATATAGTCTTTAAATTGATAAAATATTGTATAAGATAATAATTAGTAAAAACGTTAATAAATAAAATTCAAATTCTGTAGATTAAATAAATTTAGGATGTTTAATTCCTCCTGAAAGTATTCTTAAAGGAGGAGTGAGTTTTGTTGGCATATATATTAATATTTTCAATTAAAAAGCCGAAGTACTATTAAATTTGTTTTCCTCCTTTTAAATTTAAAAGTATAATTATATGTTGAGAGAGAAGCGAATAAATTAATGATATTAGTTATAGAATACCTTTTTTTAAAAAAGAAAGAAAATCGCTGTATAGTCTTCAAACATTTTAATTATTTTTGTGAGATTCCAGACTTAAACATTAAATTTTACGATTCAGATGAAAATGTCCTTAATTTTTAGTTATTTGTTGTAGAGTTTACAATATAGGTTAATCATGAATTTTTTGTTTTGTTAGAATTTAAACTATTTTTTATTCAAAATATGTGAATATTATCATCATTATAGGAGTGGACAAAAAGACTACACTAACCAAACATTTTTTCGTTTGGTGATTAATGAAATTATTTGGTTTTACTATATGTTTTGTGTGTTATATTATATAGATATTTGTCAAAATGAATTTTTATTTCTTTAGATATTTGAATTGAGTGAACGACTTTTCTGTCTGACATTATTCTCTTCCATATCCGATACCTTTCATCTAGTCCTGCATTTCAAATCGTCCAGCTATAGCACCAGTTTTGTTTGATATTGTGCTAAAGAACGAGGAACTGTAGCAGCTTATTTTTTTAATACTTGATTGAATCTTTTATATTTTCAAGTGAATAATGGTTTGGAAACTGTTATACTAATGAATTACATGTATTTATTTTATTGGATTCAATCAGAAAACTTTTAATGTTAATTTACATGCATTTTCAGACATATATAGATGTTTATATTGAGCTGAATTGTTGTTTGTCATCCCTTCAAAACAGATCACATTTATTTATTTTTCCAAATCATAAGGATGCGAGTGAAAATCACTTTTAAAAGACTTCCAAAAAGAAACTGATTTTACTTTTTAAGTAGTTTTAGCATTATTCAAAATAAATATTACTCAGGAAATTTATTTTATACCTGAGAAAATATCCATTGTTTTTGTCATGTGATGCATGAACTTTTTTGTTTCATATCTTGTATATATAAAAAAACCCATCAACATTGGCCATTTCAAAAGATAGTTCACTATGTATATTATTCATTATTATTTTCCGTACTCATGTAACGAGATGAACTGTGTGCATATTTATTATAAAAGGATAGTAAGGTTTGAACTAAAGCTTTGCTCAAAATTTCATTCTCTTACTATCCATACGTGATCAGAATTAGTGTATACTTAATGTGCCTTAACCATGACACAAAACGTCCATTCTTTCAAAATGTAAATATTATAAACAAATCAAAACTAAGATAGATATTTGGTTGTACATTTGTCACAACTTTTTAAAACCAAAATTTTGTTTTGAAATTTTATTGACTCAATTTTTATGTAACTTGTTTAGGATTCTATAAAGATCATATCTAAATTTGAATTTCATATTTCTAATGAACTATTATTTTATGTATTCTTCTAATTTTATTGAATTTTTTTATTAGTTACCTGAACAAATATTTTAATTCATTGTAAATTGTATAATAAAATTAAAGTGATATTTTATATTTATGAAATCTACAGAAATATCATTAAGAAGAATCAAAATTCTGTATGTAAAGTGCAATTTTTTTTTCTGTTGTATAATAAAATATTTGCGATCCATGTTTTTCTTTATTTTTTAAAAAAATGCAACAAAAACAGTATGCCAACATCCAAAACATGTCTCTTTTAATCAAACAAATCATTTTAAAAATTCCAACAATTTGGTGCATTTTTAATTTCAAAATGGAAGACACTTAAAAATAGAAACAAGTTTTTAAATTAGGCCAATTTTTACACACACACACACATATATATATATATATAATACATAGAAAACTGATTTCTAAAAACAAGTATCAGATTGCTTTAAAAAAATGTTTATATATATATATTCTTTTTTGAATTTGGATCTAAAAGATTCGAAACAGCATTCCTGAAATCGATCCCTATGTATGTATGTACATAAAAAATGTTAAATGTTTGAATTCTCAAATATAATTACAAAAAAAAAAACTTAATAAGGATGAAAATACTATAACACATGTTAAATGCAAAATAAATAAATTACATAATTAACACCTTTTCCATCAGAAACAAGATAAGAAAACCCATAAATTACTAGATTATCATAAATATTAAAAGTGTTAGTTTTATACATCTGTTTTAAATTATTTGAAGTTTAATCAATGCCTACAGACCAAAATAAAAGTTCAACTTTCCAATTTCTAGAAACTTTGATCACAAAATATCCAATTATATAAGGACAAAGCACAATGAGCATGACATTAAAATCTTTTTCAACTGTAAATAGCAATAGAAAATTAAACATTTTCTCTAATAATGGTGCAAACACCTAATTTTCTGATACAAATGCTTTATTTTTAAGGGATAAGTTCAGATTCATTTCTTCATAGAAAAATACTTTAAATACATTCAGAATTTCTGTTGCTTATATAATCATTTTATTTCATTTTGAAAGATCTAAGGATATGAATACCTGAATGTCATCCCATTTTTCATTTTAAGCATATTAGTTCTTAAAAAAGGTATGGAAATTAAGTCAAATGATCCTGTGGGATAATGTTTATCTCAATAAGGTATAATTTGAACATTTCGTGCAAAATGTTGTGTCCATAAACTGTGTAATATCCCTATGTTACATAAAGATTATTTGAAACAAACATATCTCTTTATTCTAGAATGAATAAGAACACCTCTGTTCTGATACATCTAATTTCCATAACTCAACTACATAAGAATTATAAGGCAAAAAATAAAAATTAAACAGGAGCTTCTTATTACTCCATACATGTTTTTTGATGAAATCAAACTTCAGAAATCCTTCCTCAATAATCACTGCTGAACCAGCTGCTATGTTCCCAACCACAAATTTTCCGAAAATTGTCAGCTTAAGCAAAAAATAAAGAACTTGATTGGATAAATAAGTTTATTTCAGATTAATGATATTTTATGTAAAATATTTTATAGAGTTTTAAAATTAATTCATGTCGAACTTTAATTTATATTAACATAAAAGTAATGAGTTTTTTTTAAACAAGATTCGGCGTCAGGCTTACCCTTGACCTATTAGCTTATAATCTAAAACAAGGCAAAATTGTTTTACACTCTATATTAAGTACATTGAAAAATTAACTGTATGTGTTGATATTAATTTTCAAAACACATGGCAATTATAATTTACATTTAATAAATTGGGCAACACAATTTTTTCAAAATTTTACTCATTGTAAAATTATCTGATATAATTATGTATGTTCCCTTTTCTTACATGTATATATTTTTTTTCTCAAGAAATAAAAGAGGAATTTACCTTAAATTTTGTATTTAAGTTTCTAGAGTTGACAAATTAGAAATGCTACATTTAATTTTCTACAATAACTTAAAACAATTTTATAGTACTCATACAAAATGGTTAAAATTTATAAAGATTATCATTTATTCACTGTGTTCAATTAATTTTTTTTTTTAAATACTGCAGATAGATATAAAAAGTAAAGGGGGAGGGAGGAATCGAACATTTCATGCTGTTCTCTCTTCCAGAAATCCATTGACACAACAAATGCACTGATCAATTCTCTACAGATGAAATACCCAGATATTCGATTAAAGATGGAAAGACATTAAATATACTTCTTTCAACATTACACCAATTATATTGTTATATATTTAAATGAATTAAAAAAATTTCACTAAGAATTTTTAACATTATCTTATTTCATGGTCCCCCTCCACCCCCAATAAGAAACGATTTAAAATATTCACAGATATTTTCCTGAGTGGATTTTCTATGTAAAATGAACTTGATTTTAACTAAAGAGCTTGCATACAATTGATGTTAAAATAATACTGAAAAATAATATTCTGAGAAAAATGTGATTTCTTTGAAATATTACATAATTGTTAGTGTTAGAGATACATAATTTTTATGTATGGGTATAGTTTCAGACAAACCTACATTTCTTTTAAAATAAATATAGATACCTATATCATTTCTTTCTTAAA
This sequence comes from Nephila pilipes, assembly GCA_019974015.1. Taxonomy (NCBI): domain Eukaryota; kingdom Metazoa; phylum Arthropoda; class Arachnida; order Araneae; family Nephilidae; genus Nephila; species Nephila pilipes. The sequence goes on from BMAW01087866.1 coordinate 92,114, forward strand.
AGGATATATTTCATTAAAAGAACTGAAAAATACACCTGAATGCTTGATCATCATGGCTTTGTTAATTAAGAACATCTTTAGTAATTAAATACATAAAAAATAAAATGCTAAATGTTTAGCCATTGCATGTAAAGATAATTAAATATATTCAAAACACATCTAGATAAATATATGATAATTTGTATTAATGGACAAGATAAATTAAACTTTCAGAAGGGGCTACAATGATAAAACATAAATATTAGTAAAACCAGAAATATTTCAGATCTTTGTTATAGAAAGAATCTTTCATTTGTAATTGCAATTCACAATTTTTTTAAAAAAAATTAAATACCTCTTTAAAATACTAATATTCTAAAACATGATCTTCACACTACAAAATATCCATAAAAGAACACACTAAATATCTTATTTGTCCACGAGAAAATCATTCAAAACATCAAATCAATAGCCAAAGTGAGCAAGGTGACTAGATTCATTCACAAATCTTTTTTTTTTTTCCATTTCCAAAATACGAAACATTAAAAAATAATATTTGCTCCTTTGGAGATGTTCACTTTTACTAATTTTTTTTGTTACTTGTAAAGATAATCAACTTGCAAGTCCAGCTAGCTTCTGAACAAAAGTTGCATGATCAAAAATTGTTGCGAGTAAGCCCTTTTCATTTTTAGGTTCATGAGGGTTGCCATAATCAATGTAACTGCCATCCATTGCAGTCATTTTACCTCCTACAGCATGAAGTAATGCATTGCCAGCACAAATATCCCACTTTTTAATCAAAGTTACATGAATATAAGCATCTGCTTTCCCTTGGACTACCTGTAGTGCCTTATATCCTGAAAACAAAAATGTGTAAAGATAAGAACAATAATACAAACAGAAACTATAATCTATATTGTACATTCTAGAAAAAGAATTTTGAAAAATATGAAATTCTTTCCTGATTTGTGAGAGGTAAAAATTACATATGTTTGTAACGCTATTTTAACCTTTCACATGTAGATTTTTAAATCAATCACACCTTCCTGTGGCTGGTACTTAAAAAGCAGCAAATGATTATGATGTCAGGCTTAATACACATTTATTTTTTCTATTGTTGGTAGGAAAATAAAATAAAAACCACAACCAAAAAGCTTTAAAATTTTCTATGTTATGAGTGGCAGCCATAGTAGCCTAGTGGTCTAGGCTGCTAACTCGTGGCCAGGGGGTTTCGAGCCTTGATGACATTGAAGACTCACTGTATAGCCGGGGCTGATACACATTAAATCTGCTGAGACTCCAAGCCCTCCCGTTGGTGTGGTGTGGAAGTTCTGAGAGGTTGTTGTCCTTGTCATTTGACTAAGGTTCAAAATTACAAGAATCATTACCAATAGCCCTCGTGTTGCTTCTAGTGCGACATTAATAAAACCAATCAAACCTATGTTATGAAAAATATATTCTTGGTGTCTAAATTACGATATTTGATTGTATTACTTTGCAAACTGGAGAAGTGGTAAAGTTGTGAAGCTTTGTAATATACGACTATATATATAATATGCACTTTCACTAAATTTTTAAAAATATTTCTTTTAAAATTGAGAGTACACTTCAGTTTGAATGCATTGCTACACTGCCTATGTCACTAACAATTTCATGCACATGAGCCACATTCTTTAATAATTCAAGGGCTTGCCTTTTTTAGATTTGTATGAGAATTATTACCTAAAGTACCTTACATATCTTTTCCCTTCCTTTGGGGGTTTATTGTCTTTGATAAACATGAATAACATGCCTTTAGGATACTCTAGTAATGCTTCTCTGTATTTGACTTTCCTTCTTGTCAACCATTTTCCTTTCTTCCATCTTTTTTGTATCTAGATCACAGTTACACAAAGTTGAGTTGACAAAGCATAGCCAAATTTGTCTCTTGCACCACCAACCCCAACTTTCACTCCCTCTCAGAGTAGTCCACTACGCAGAGAGAAATCCTATACCACTCCTACAGAAACATAATGTTTCATGAAAAATCTATCACTGACTATGTAATTATTAGGTTGTCACAGTAAAAATAGTGCCTTGCATGAAATAAATAAATATTTACCACAACAGGCATTCAAAAAGTAAGTTACACTTGTTCCTCCATAGATGGCAGCTTTGCAAAACAAGAGAGAAGCTTGTGCAGATGATAATTGAGTTCCACAGTTTCCAACAATAGCAATTTTATTTGAATAGTAGCAACCGTTGCAATGTAATACAAGGGGAAAAAAAATGGTGTGACAGCTGGAAACTTACTACAATGTTGAAATACATGGAACAGTACATTTTTTTTATGGACAAAACATTTCACAAGTATGAAGATTCATTGTGAAATATATGCAGTATATGGGCAACATGCATTATCACATCCAGCTATTGTGAAATGGTGCAGCAATTTGAAGATGTTCACACAGACTTAACTGATGGGGAAAGACAAGAAAGGCTGACAATGGTGAGCACATCAGATGCGAGACATACAAAGTTCCATTAGTGGGTAAAGTCATAGATACATTTTTTTTTACTGCAAAGGAGTTGTCTACACCAAATTTACATGGAAAGGCTAAAAGCATTAAAGCCAAGTTGTACATTAAGAAGTTTATGCAAAGCTGTGAAAAACAAGAGATATGGAAAGTTATGCAAAATAATTGTCTTCCTGCACAACAATGCAAGACCTCACAAAGCACACATAACACAAGGTGTGTTTTGCAGTTTTGGATGGGAGGTCTGGCAGCATCCACCTTACAGATCCAATCTGGCACAGGGCAACTTTTACGAGTTTGGCAATCTCAAAGAAAATTTGGGTAGAAGACAATATTTAAAAGATTACTGAGTTCAGACAGCTGTTCTAAGTAAGGTACTGAACCATGGAGTGATTTTCTATCATTGGGACATCGAACAATTAGTGCCACATTCCGACAAATGTCTACAGCATCTGGGAGATTATGTAGAGGAAATAAGTGTGCATATCTGTGTCATATTGCATTGCAGTGCAGTGAACTTCTCAAAAAAGTGTTTTTTGAATTACATTGTTTGAGAGTAGCTTACTTTTAGAATGCCCCTAGCACATGTGATGAAGTAACAGTTTCTGTAGATGAAATATAAAACTATAAACATGAGTAAGAAAGGTTTTTTTACAGACCATAACTGATTTATTAATTTGTAACATGAAAACAATAGAACAAAATGAACTTCCTCAGAGTAATTGTGAAACTGTTGAAAACAATTTAATTAAAACTATACCTAATTATACCAGTTGTTGACATAGCATTATTCATGCAGCTGAGTTCCGATAGCCGATGAAAGTAAACATTTTCTATCTTTTTAAAACAGTATCACTCTATAGAATGATATTGACATCATTATTTAGAGCAAACTTTTGACTCATATTGAGTGATGAATGAGTTTTAATAGAATTTTCTTCAAAGGGAAATTTGTGAGAAATCTGCCTAACATTACATGCTATAAGTAAGTTACATCTAAAGTTCATCTTTTATAGGTAATATATTGACAGCATGTAAAATATCATTCTTTCAAATATTTCCAAAATCAACCTAATATACAAAAACTTCTGCAATTATTTAAAAAAAATTTGTTTAACAAGCTATATAAAAAAAAAAAAAATTCTGTTAGTTTCTTAATTTGTAATTTTTGATATTGTTGAAGTTTATTTTTCGGGTTATACATTTTAAGCACTTGAATTTTACAATCAAAATGGTAATAAAGTATTTATGAGCTAAAAATTTTACTGATACAATAGAAAGAGATTTCACTAATATGCATGAATTAAGAAAAAGAAAGAAAAAAAAAGACTAAAAATATGATTATAAATTTTATATAGAAATAATATGGTGTCCAGTTGGGAAACCTTGCCCCAAATATTAATACAAACGAAGAAGTTACAGTAAAATTTTCAAAAACTTCCAAAATTCCTACTTTCATTATTTTTTCAATTCAAATAGATACTTAAAAGTTGTTTTATAGCTTATTCTTTTTAAAGGAGATTTCTTAATCTTCTAAATGGTAATTTTATCCAGTATAAATAGAATAATAACATGGGCATATTTTCAGTCATTTAACAAAGAGGATACAAAATCCATGATATGTGAAAAATCCTAAAAAAAAAGAAATGTAGGTCTACAATGAACACAAACAAATAAAATAAACATGTTTTAACAAATGTGACAAAAAATAGCAACACTTATATAAAAAAGATTTAATCTTAGTAATTACCTGCTCCACCTGCAGAAACTACTTGAGTTTCAGCTCCAAAAGCAGCTCTTGCAACTTCTTTAACTTTTCCAGCATGAGAACGAGACACAATAATCTTGGGAGATTGGTTCCAGTCATGTTTTTTCAGTTCTGAGCTCAAAGTAGGATCAGATACACCTCTACCTACCCACCCCCAGACTAAAAAAAAAAAAAAAATATATGCAATAAAAATGTCATTTAAATCCATTTAAAAAACAAAAGAGTTTATTAAATCTTTCCCCCCTCCCGTTGTGGAATAAATAAATCAAAATATATGGAAAGAGAAAAAAAATATTTTGTCCTTTTTTTTTTTTTTATTTAACCATAAGATTTGAGGCTTTGTTATTTAAGAATTAAAAGAAAATGCTGCATTGATGAATGGGATTAAATTCAGATATTCCTTTTAGAATGCTCAGTTAGAAAGAAGAATTTAATAATTTTTAGAAATATGCTAAAAATATATTTTGTAAAAAGAAAATTTTGAGGCTGTTTAATGTTTATCTATTTTGTATTTCCTTAGAGAAATAATTACATTCATTGAATTAGAAATAAGATTAACAAATGAATATAATAAACATAATGCAAAGCATACTGAAGTGATCCGTTCTGAGTAAGTATACTTTTGAAATACAAACAGCTTTAAATAACACATCGATCAATAACTCCCGAGTCTAACATTGAAAACAACATTTTTTTTGCAAAATTTTTTTTTATTCATCAACATAACACCTTTTGTTAATCACCTTTTAGGGTGATACAATCGTTCCAACGCTTTTCCAAAGCTTTTTTTTTTTCTTTCTTTTTTTCGCAAGAAATCTTTTTTGTTGCGAGTAAATAGCGATAAACAGCTTTCTGAATCATCGACTCGTTGCTGTTTTTGTTCCATCGAAAGCAATCGCGGCACCCACTTGGAAAAAACCTTTTTCACTTCACTTCAAAAAACCTTTTTCAGTAAATACACTTCCATATGATATCTGTGTCATCTCAGCAATCTCACGGAGCTTCACTTTACGATCTTTCATTATAATTTTTGTCACTTCACTCACATTTTCCGGTGTAACGGCTTCCACAGGTCTACCCGAGCGTTCCGCGTCATTTGTGTCGGTACGACCACGTTTAAACTCGGCAAACCACCGACAAATCGTTGCTTTTGATGGACAAGAGTCCGGGTAACATTTTTCAATCCATTGTTTCGCTTGCACGGTGTTTTTACCCATTAAAAAACAATGTTTTATCAGAACACGAAACTCGGTTTTTTTCCATTTTTTAAATAAACTACAAAACGACTTTACTCCAACCTCGATAACTCAGCTGTTTCTGGTCCAATCGACTTAAAATTTTGACACGTTTCAAGCAAAGGTTAGTACTCTAGAAAGACCTGGTTACTGGTTTACTACGAGCGCCATCTCTGGGTTAGTCTCGGGAGTTATTGATTGATGTGTTATAACAGTAGTGATTGATGGCTCCAGGTAGTAGAGCATTAATTACTTCATAGTAAATTGGTCACATAAAATATCTGAGTGATTTCAATGAGCACATATCTTTCATGCAAAATCAATATCATTAGCAACTCTTATAGGAATATATATCTACATCCAAAGAAAAAGGTTTCTTTAAAACCTTGCCTTTTGGAATGTGCATATAGTTTTTTCCAGTAATAATCATTAGTTTAAATGGAAATATTTCACAAAAAAAAAAAAACAACCCACAATGCATTTTATGTACTATAATAATATAGTACATGATATATGTACTATAATATTAATGCTTGAATTTTGAATAAAAATAAAATGAAAAAAATACTTAAACTGAAAAACAACTTTATCAACATTTTTGGTATATGTTAGTAAAAGGGAAAAATGGAAAAAACTTCTGAAGAAAAATTATGAACAGAGAAAAAGAAGGGGGGGGGGGGGGGAAACAAATGTATTTCGGATTATATTAAAATATGACCGATTTTAATAAAAGAATATAGGAGTTTTGTTCAATTATTTTTATTTCTAAAATACATAAATTTTTACACACACAAAAAAAAAAAAACTACCTGTTTTATTTTCAAATGGCTGATGAATAATTCCAAGAGTTGGTCTTCCTTTGATTGCGACACAAACCAAAGTTGTGACATATTCTAAAATATGTTCTGTAAAAGAGGAAACATTTATTTTTGTCTAATTTAGCTACATTTGATTAACAAATATTATAAAAGATAAACCTTAAAAAGATTCAAAATATAATAATTTTTCAAATTTTATTTCATATTTAAAAAAAAATAATCTCACAGACATTTAATATTAGCATCAAATGAACTCTTTCACTAATAATGTATTATAAGCTACACAATGAACAATTGGTGGTAAATCAGGTTATAAGCTATAATCTATTTATTGGAAGGATGACATCTAAGTTGAAAGAAAACTTCCAAATTTCCACACAATGTTATGGGAGAATTCTGATGAAATCTGCACTCAATTCCATAATTTTGCAGACATAAAACTTCTAAGTTTATGAAGACTACTATACATTTAGTTTATTCAGCTAAGAATAAGGATATATAATCAGTTCTAACAGTCAAATCTTTATACCAGAGAAACATAAACAATGAGGAATATTTTCTACAAAGGTAATAAATATATTGTTGCTGTTTCTTAGCCTCTGATCTATGAGACCATAGACATGTTGAGAGTCCATCATCAGAGAAGGACAGGTGATGAGATTTATCTTCATAAAATTCTTGCAAGTAAAGAGACATGAAAGGCTGGATGGAAAATATCTTACTGCCTATCCTAGAATCTAAGGCTCCTCAAGTGTCCACTGCAGAGCCTTGAGAGAGATTAGCCAGATTAATATCTCAAAAATACCAGTGCTATGCTAAGTGAAACTTCCAAGTAGTTGAAGGCATCATCTGCCTTGACTAATGATTAGTTACAACCTCCCTGACAGAACATCAACCCTCTCATTTCCAATACTGATTATATGAGTAGGTACCTACTGAACATGAATGCTATGCTATAGAGAAAGGTATTTCAATTGATGTAATATAAAAGCACCTGTCTATCACTTTCAATAAATTTCTCAAATACTGTGGAAAGCTATGACTGTCTGTCAAACCCAGATTTTACTGTAATTAATTTTGGTACTACCTGTTTTTAAGCCCACCTCTATAGTGAAACAAAAGACTGATAATAAATTTGGACTGTTACAACCAATGATTATTTAAAAAAAAAAAAAAAACTCTCATTAAATAAAAAACTCTTAATAAAATCTATGAAGGATCATCCCTAGATGTTAAATTCTATGCTCTATAAGAAGTTACCACCTTGAGTGAATTGATTCTAGGAAAAGGATTATTTTTTACTCAGTAACTGAATACTAAATGTACGAAATAAATGTATACCTGTATATTCTTGTGTAGCATCAAGTGGGTCAATCCACACAAGGATGTCTTCTGTGGGAATAAAAACATCTTCAGCAAATTTATCTACAGGGACCCAAGAAGAAACTGGTGGTCCTATATCATGAGGAGCTATTTCATTTTCATCATGTTCTTCAGATACAACCTGTGGAAAACAACATTTAAGTGACAAAAACTTGAAATATCTTTTGGTTTTATTTGTATGCAAAATGGATTTAAGAGTGTTACTGCACTCTATAGAGAAAAATTAAGTACCTAAATTTAGAAAATAATTTCAACTTCATTTAACAAGTTACATGCAAAATTATTGTGCATAACATTTTTGATTTCATTAGGGTTATCAAATAGAAGAATGAATATTGATTGTGTGATACATAAATTAAACTAAAACAACATGATTGATATATGTACAGCACAATTCTGTTTAAATGATGTCATTTATCTTTGATTGTTGCCAAGAATAAGAATATGAAATAAGTTGAGATCAAAATGTAAAATATAAAAAGTTAACAAGTTCAAAAATATGTATCAAAATCATAATATTTAGCTCAATTCTTTGGAGTACTTGTTTTTATTTTGATTGATGGTATTTTAATGGAATTGTACCACACACACACATATATATCATTACAATAATATTCTTTTAATACATAAGTGGAACCAAAAGGTCTGAAATTGAGAGCTTTAACTAAACATATTTAAATAGTAAATATCATACACATTTAGCTTTCAAAAAATGGTGCAAATTAATTCACAATTTGTCACCCAGGTAAATTGCACTTCACTAAGGTTATTCTAAAAAATTATTTCTTATTGAAGCCTAAAATATGAAAAAAGTATTTTCTATTCATAAGCAAAGTTTATGGAAATATTAATTAGAAGTTATTTCCCCATTTGAACAAATCACAAAATCTAAAGATGAAGAAATTGATATTTACAACAATGATTTGTTTTTTATATTTGAGTTTACTACCTCAAATGTCACTTAAATTTGGCGAAATACAATTGTATTCAGCTAAATGCTGTTAAATAATAAGTCAATCTATTTTATTTTCAGACTTGTCTAAAATACTGGGAAAAAACTCTATTCTGCATTTCTAAAGACAATATCTTGTAACAATATTCGACTAGTTTTAATTTTTAAATAAAAATAATTTTATATTTTGGAGATTCATTTAATTTAAAAAATAATACAACAAAGAAAAGTAATTGCCCATATATAATTTATTTCATCAGGAGTATGTGTTTAATGAGCTGTATAAATTTTTAAAAAAGTTTTTCCCTTTACAAAAGGTGAAAAACAACAATAAAAAATTGTGCTTATATGTACTTCACCTCAATGTAATTTAATCACCTTAATATTTGGAAAAGATTTCTTGAGAGTATACAGCATAGTCCTATGAGAAAGCAAATCTCCATATGTCATTGGATCATTTGCCCCTTCTTTTGTTTTTCCTTTACTTATTTGTTTTAAATTGGAACTCAGACGAACATCTCGGACTTTATTACCACCCAATTCAGCTGCATTAACGCATACAGCAAGTAAATGTTTCAAACTAATAACTTCCGTATGAGATGTTTTTTTATCATTCCCGCCACCAATGTAAAAATAAATAAGAAATACAGCCAAAGCACATAATACAAAAATCCCCAAGGGATTGATTCTGATAAAGGGCAAATTCATTGTTGAGTCTTAGAACACCACATCGACAAGTGTTCAAGGATTCCTGAAATTTTATTATCTCACTTTATTACAAGACTACATTTGTAAACAAAACCGAGAATTACTTGTGTATACAAATAAGAAAATAACGGTGAGGTGTCTATCTCCTTCTGGAAATCTACTGAGTTAAATTCGATTAGAATGTGTTGAACTAATGGACAACTTATTGCGACCTAAATTATGCAAATATGTCTATTCATTCCCTATTTATCATTTGTTACACTCAGAAGTCTAAAGACTAAGCGATTGATATCAATTTTAAATAATAATTCCTTGATGTTATGCCTGCGATTACTTATCATTTAAGATCGAAGAGTTTTTGAATGTCACAGACACAGAATTATAATTATTCTAAGCTTTTCATTTTATTCCTCCTTAACTGTTTAATTTAAATAACATTATTTTTTGATTCACATTAAATGAATATATTTGGTTTAATACTGCGTAGAGAGTTTCTTTAGAACAGGATCGGACGGCCACTCCGTTAATCCGTGCCCCAGCGAGTTTGCCGCTTCTGCTCAATATTTATGAAAAGTTTAAAAGAACAATTAGAAAATTATTTAAAGATAAATAGGCTATTATGATTAAGTTATTAGGTTGAGGGGAGGTAAACGGCAGAACTGTTTGCGGCAATTGCTGCAACCATTCCCGCTTCCTCTTCGGGGTGGAGGGAAATGCAATTTTGTTCGTTTGTAGAGATCAATGTCAATGGAGATTTGAAGTTATTGTTGGTGGTATTATGGAGGTTTAAGTGGCTGAAGCCATTTGGTAGTTTTGTATGCAAAGTTTTGCTTATTATTTATATCCTTGAATATGGTTTGAGCTTTGATCAGGGGATTTGCATGATTTTCAATGGATATGAATACACTTCTCGCAAGCTTGGAGATAAAATTATTAAGGAGTTCAATTTGCAGGTCATTGTATATTATTGAATTTCTCACATATCATGGAGAGTTTATCATGATTCTAAGTATTTTGTTTTGTAATGTTTGTATGTATTTTAGGTGGGTTGGGATTGCAGCCACACAAACAGGGGAGGCAGAGGTAATAACTGGGCGTAAAATCTGCTTAGAGAGTAGGACTTTATTTTATGAGTGAAAGGGTTGAGTGTCTGCCAATAAGAGAAATACAGAGGTGGATCTTAGTCTAGAATTTATCTTTTAAGTGTTTTATGTGTTTGGAATAAATCAATTTTTGATTGATGAACAGATCTAGATATTTAACCGCCAGATATCTGCCAACTGATTTCTTCGTCGAAGAGGGTGTAAGTGGAGTATGGGTTTTGTCTTCCTTTGTGTAAGAGTATTGCTTGTAATCCGTGCCCCTGGATGGAGTAAGAAAATCGAGAGGCGTAAAACAAAATGAGAAAAAAATCGCAACTATGTTTCTGAAAAAATTAGAAAATTCTCTGAAAAAAAAATATAAAAAAAAAAAAAAAAAAAAAAGTAATTAGTTTTATGAAGTAATAACCACATAATTTTCAAGGCACTACTCCAGTAATAGATAAATACTTCCAGCAATATTCGCTGAACTTGATAAAAGTTGAAAAATAAGAAATATCAACTACTTTGGATTCCTAGAGACCCGCAATATTTTTAGAATGATGAGGTGGACCGTCTCGCAAAATTGGTGACGGAGTCCAATACATCCATCGACTGCATTTCCCGGAAGAAATTAATAGCATTATTTACAGATACGGAATGAAAGGAACCAACCAAAATTTTTACTCAAGTAAATACTTTGAATCCCTAGGGAACATTCCAGGAATAGATAAAATATCCAACTGGACGAAGAGCAGAACAGACGAAATTCATAGCACTCGAATCATCTGCAAAATATGATTTTAATTCCTAAAGTTTTGTACAAAATCAACCTGCAAGATAATGCAACGTGTGTCACACCTATAGGCGTATAAACGATTTCAACATATTCTTCGGAACTATGGTAAATATGCATATCGTAGACATAATCTCTGGAATAGACACAAAATAGATTCATCGTGCAATATTACTTTCAAAGAGCTTTTGGATAAAACAGTAGTTAGAAAACAAGTGCTTAGAGCATTCTTACAGATGAACTCTGTGTTGCTCCGTATCTCACAAAAAACAATTAAATGAGAAACATCCACAGCAGTTAAACCTTTGAGTCAGTATGTATGGAAAAATTGGCTATTTAAATCTTGAACATGGCTTACGATTGCAAAATACATATTTGGAGTACAGACAGGTAATATCTTAGCTACCGCAAGTTGAAATAACTGATTCACCCTTCTTAAATATGTTTTTTTTTTAGTTATAACGTGTTTAGTAGAATTTAACTTTTACTGTACAATATTTTATTCTTATACCTTAGTTTTATTATGTTCAAAAGATTACCGGAATACTCTTTTCAGTTCAGTAATATTAAAACTTATTTGAGAATATCTAACAGAACATCAGTCTTGGAAACGTGCAATAATTCTTTCGATACCAAAATTCTGCAATGATAAAACCAAATGTTATCTTCATATAAGCCAAAAGTTTCACAACTTAGGTTTTTCAAAAACATTCGAAAGAATTTTAACTAGATTCATTTTTTACTTTCTGACTATAGAACAAAAACTCCATTCCCGTCATTAAGAAATTGTATCATTTAAAAACAGCAGAAACACATCAGTGGCATTGCGGGAAGAAAGAGAGGAAGGCGAAACAGAAGGCGCAATAGTTCAGGTGGCACAGATGGGGGAGGGGAGGACAGGAATCAACCCAGCTTGCTGATCATGCCTGAAGCATCTGGATATGGTCATTAGATGAGATAACTGTAATGTCTTTGAGACTACATTAATACTTATGCATAATTTCAATAGAGTTGGACAAATGAAAGTGTTTCATAAAATAGAGTTGTAAGATTTGACCAACATAAATATACTTATATTTAATGTTAAGTTAAGTAAAAACTTGTCGAATATTTTTTTCAAAATAAGAAAATAAATTTCACTTTTTGAATTTCGAAACAGCCAGCCGCAATCCACTGTTGCCATACAAAAAATGCTATTAGTATGCCTGTTTTGAATAACTATCCTTGAACAAAATCATAGAAGTGATTGTGAGCAGTTGACATTTTTCTTCAACATTTTTTTGCTATTTAGAACAGAAGCGCTGCGTCGATATCGTTTATTTTATATATTGATAAAGTTTCACTTGTGCTTAAATTTTAGTTATTGTAAAGTCAAGTTTATATGTTTTATACGATTCGTCGAACATATAGAAGTGTTAAGGTAATTATTTGTTTTACTTAGTATGAAACTTTTCAATGACTATGCATTTTTACTCACGTAGAATATTGCTTATTCATTTTAACGTATTAAATTAGTTTACATTTGTGCAATGCATTCGGGATATTATTATTACTTATTTCCATTGCAGGCAGCAAAATTAGAGTTTGCACTCAGCCATTGCTCAGACCCGGTTAGTAATTGAAAGATAAGTGAATATTTTTTTAAAAAAAGAACTTTGTTTTCTTCTAGTGGTGTGTTTGAGCCCTGATGCCTCTAAAAATCTCCCATGAAGTGGAGCTGATGCACTTTATTTCTCTCCAGGTCCCGAGACCTTCCAATGGCTTGGTGTGGTAGCTTAAAGATGGAGGTGCCAGCTTAGATGTTGCCTTCGTCCCTCGACCAAGATTCAAGAACACGAAGTCCGTCGCCAATTATCCAAAAGTTGCTTCTTAGTGCGTCGTTTATAAACAATCACTATCTCATCTCTCCATATTATATACAATATATGTGCAAGACCTTTGTCGAAACATTGGAATAAGGTGTAGAATGCTTAATATATGTCGATGATATCTTTATTTGCTAATCTCACTAGTCTCTGAATATTATCTGTATTAACTTGCAAAATACTTTGCAAAAGATAACATAATGGTGTGATTATCGTAAACCTATCTTAAGCCTTGATAAAAACACAATGGTGGAACTTTTTGAAATAAAAAAATTCGAATATTTCTTTAAAAAAACACACACATTATGACACCTGGGATCCTATCCTCATGGCGATCTTCAGTTAAATATTAGGAAATATATTTTTTCTGAACGCAAATAAAATATTTCTTGGCAAATAAAGAGCTTAGAAAAAAAATAATGTTCTTAAAAATATGGTATATAAACATTACAGTCAGAGAGCCGATGATTTAATTAAAATAAAAAACAACAGCCCTTTTACTATAATCATCATATCACAAATAATTGATTGGATAGTCATCTCAAACTCTTTAATATAATATAAACCAAAGGTCTAAGAATTGCGTTGGGTTTTTTAACAATGAATATCAATATAGTGCTTTATAACTGGCTAAACAAGAAATTCGTTCAGATAAAATAAGACGATTGGTTAAAAATTTTTATACCTCAAATATCAAGCGGTATATTTTGTCCAATGTACCTCAATAGCTGTTGAACAAAAAATCTAAAAATACCGGTTGGATCAAAAAACAACATCGTGAATATACACTAGTGTGCAAAACTTAAGGTACCAGAACACGTGAAAAATTGTGGAGAACAATATCTAAGACTCATTGTTTTTGTGATATTTACCATTTCATATTATTAGTACAACTTAGATTTTGTGCGTGTGTGCCTAATAATGATAATTTAATAAATTCTATAGAAATAAAAGTAGTTTTTTTTTATTAAAACGTTTTTCTGTATTTCACTTGGTGTGTGTGTGTGTCATCAAATTTTCGATCGTTAATTTAACCAACTTCCCATCAAGCTAGAGCAACAAGTTTTTTTTAGATATTCCTCTGAAATGATAGTTTATTTTTGTATATTACAATCAATATCTCCTCATGTCTATAAATTTTTAATAAATTCAGGATATCTCAATATTCCACATCTCATGACTTTACAAAAAATTTGCTCTTCTGTTAAAACTAACCCTCAAACAGAACAATCAAATGAAAACTTTCTAGCAAACATAAAAAAAAGTAACCATCCTAATATCTATTGACAAAACTGTCATACTAATGCTTGAAGAAATTCATTTAACGCCATAATTAGATTTTAAAGGGGTTAATATTCTTGGGATATCATATAACAATGAACAAGCTGCTACTTCAGCATATGTTTTCATGATTCAGAGTCTTCTTTCTTCTTTTAAAGAAGTAGTTCATATAATGCTGGTGAAAAAAATCGATGGAGAGAAACTATTTGCTGTTTCTAAAAAAACTAGTGTGGAACTTGATGGTATAGGATTCAAAGTTATTGGCGTAGTTTCTGACAATAATTCTATAAATTGAAAAGCGATGTTCAACTTTTCTGTTCCTCCCAAATTGAGCATTGTATATCCACATCTTTCTGATCCTACTACTCCTTTATTTTTTTGTTATTGATTCAGTACACATATTTAAATGCATCTGTAATAATTGGATTAATAAAAAAAATACAGGGCAATGTTTTTATTTTCAGATTTTGAAGATCATAATAAGTTTCCATTATTAGAAGGAAGCTTCTCTACACTTAAGCTACTATATGACAGAAAGTAATAATTTAGTAAAATTTATTTATGGTTTGATTTTAAAGGCTTTGTGTCCTTCAAATCTTGAAAAACAAAATGTGAAACTAATGCTTAAGATATTTAATGAATTTTGGGACTTCAACAATTAGGAGAGCAACATAAATTAATTAGTTATGAAATAACATCAGCCGCTAAGACTCGTCGTGTAGTGAGGTTGATGCTCGTAAAATTTGTCGTGGCTCATCCTTCCGTTGGCATGGTACGGAAGTTAGGAGAAGGAGATGTCAATTCCGTTACCATTCTCGTCAATTGACCTATTTGATTGATTCTTGACATCGCACTCAGAAGCAACACGAGGGTTATTGGCGACGGACCTCGTAATTTTGAACCTCGGTCAAATGAATAAGGCGACATCTAAACTGTGCGTTGGGGGGGGGAGGCATTCTCCAAAATTTTATATCATCCCAGCGTAAGGCATTGAATCTCGGTAGATTTAACATGCATTGTCTCTTCTAATTACATGGCGGATCCTTAGTGGAATCGGGACTCGAACCCACGACTGGACAAAAATAATGCCTGCCGTGTGTTCGAGACCTTGACTACTAATCAATTGCAAGGTAAACAAATATTGTAATTAAACTTTTTAAAGTCCTTGGATTCTTTGGTACTGATAAGAAAAACATATATCCTGAATTTTATTTTCCTTTCATTTTTCGTCAATCATGATGAAGTATTTAAGACAAATTTATGCATTAGCTAATGATGCAGCGGTTAAGCTGAGTATGTTAATTTTCAGATAACTTCTTTGAATACGTCACTACTATGGTCTGTGTAGCTGTTGAAAAAGAGACGGTGATTGGAGTTATTCATCAACCATTCGAAAATTTTACTAGTATGCTTTTCTCATATGTCTGAATACTTTATTAGAATGATAATTCAGGGTGATTACAAAACATTCATGGGGTTTTAATTAGCTATAATTCAAAAAAATATTACAAATAGGAAAATTAACAACACCTCATGAAGAGGCAAACTTTGCAAATTAACTTCCAAAAAGTCACGAATGCTTTGTATGTCCTCCTTTCGTTACACGACAGTCCTCCAGGACAGAGACGATTGTCCAATCGTACAAATAAACGCTCATGTCATTAACGATGTTTGACCTGAACGCGGTAGGGTTTCAGGCGTAAATAACCAACGTAAAATCTTTCAAGCAGTTGGTTATAGAATACTTATTTTACGACTAGCCCAATGCGTTGGTTTCTGTGGGCAAAGTACAAAGCAGTCTATCCATTACATCATGTTAAGCACTTAGTCTGCCAGGCCTCGTTCACTAATAGAGTATTGCAATGAACTTGCGATGGCGCTTTCCTGCAACAGTACTATGATGAAGGAAGAGAGATATTTAACAGAAATTTCACCGAACACAAAGGAAACCTTAAACAATCCCCCCTCCTTAACCTTGGCGACGAATTTGGTGACTTAAGTGACAAAATGATGTTTCTCGAAAATGCTTGTCGATATAGGGCGAAAGAAATTGACTTTTCCAGAATTTTCCCTATGATGCCACGCTTATCCGGAACAAATATGGAAAAGCCTGTGCGAAACGTTGTCTGAATGGATCTGCGGGGGAATCTGTTAATATCATGACCGAATTCCTGGCCTGTGTCTGCTGTTGGAGTCTGAAGAAAGTATTACTTAGGAGATTCTTTCGCGAATTTATAAGCTGAACATTATTCAAAAGGATATGTATGTTATTACAAGTGTTGATTTGTATCTGTGCTGCTGATTTGAGCTGTTTTGTGTCTGTTTTGCTGATTTGTGCAAGTGTTGTCTTTGTTTCTGTTGTGTCGCTAATCTATAGAAGTGCTGTGTTTCATGATCGTGTTATTGCATTGACGAATATTTGTTCGTCTTGTCCTGAGTACTTGTGAATTAAGTGTCCCATTATCCTCCTTATTCGACTCATTTCCCTCGTACTGGATTGAGATTTTTGTAAAGGTATTCTACAATTAGCGTAACTAGCGCAGAATGTTCTGATGACACAGTATACAAGATGTCTACAGATAGCTTTCTGCGCTGAAACAAGGGATGAAGATCTCTCATATTCTAAAACACAGGAAGTGGATGCTAAAAATAAACAACTTCTTTCCAGCCTCTTTAGATGAGGAAATGAGTTCGTGCTGATAATACAGAAAATCAAAGAATGGGAATAACTTTTACCTCATGTGAGCATTGGAGGATGCAATAAAAGTTTTTGCAATTATTTCATTTAAAAACCTGATACTTATTTTGTAACCATCATGTATATTGTGCATTAATGTTTCTAAAAAAATATCTTATTTTAGTTTGCCTTTTATTTAACAGATTGGAGATTTTGAAATTCAATAAAGTAAACTGATAATCGAAACAGGGGCTTCATTGATGTATTTATTTATTTTAATCCTCTGACTGCTCAATTTCTTTTTTATCAAAATCGCTTCAAAAATTACATACTTCTTATTACATATTTGAAATCTTCATATATTTGGGAGTTTAAATCTGTATCATAATTAGTTGCAAAGATTTCTTTTTAGATGTTGAATCAGATCATAAGAACAGATGTTCAGAAAAAAATCAATTTTAGACACAAGTGGAAATCACTGGATCAACAGAGGGTTGGATCAATCTCAGTCAGAGAATCAATATATTTAATTCATTTTATTACTTTTTCATTTATATATTTAATTGATTTTTGAAGTACACAATCCTTAAATATTTTTATTTCATATTATATCAAAAACACACACACAGATTTTGTAAGTAGAAATGTAAATTAATTAAAAGCGTTTCAAATTTATTCTTTGATTAGTAAATTCGAGATCAAAAGATCAATGTTGAAAAATGCTTTAAGTAATGCGTGGAATACATAGCTTGACAATTCCTGAGAAACAACTAATTTATGCGTCCCATCACTATAAAATATATGCAAAGAAAATTGATAGGCCGCACCTTTTATCTATATAAAAGAAAGATAGAGAAGTGCACACGAATTGTTCATTCAATACATTACACCTGAATCTATGTTTTAAAAAATAAATGAAGAGCTCTTTTCCATTAACTTCCACACTTCTGGAAACTTGGTCTCCTAGAAAGACTATCCACAGTTCCTCAGACCTAGAAAAACTAATAAAAATTATTTCAAAAGTAAACAAAATACTGAGATCCTAACCGAAAATAACAAATTTTCCTCCAGAGAAACCACCTCCGAACTAAGGCACTCAGGCAACTGCAATAAGAACAGAAATTATACACGACTTAACCTAAATACCATTAAATTCTCAAACACTTAAACTGACTTCAGAGTCCTTTACAATGTATTCAAAACTCACCTCCTTAACCTCTGACCAGGCATTGCAAAAACCTAAAAAAGTTAAAACCATCGAAAATAAAATTTTTATTTTCATTGCAGAATTTTTTTCTGGAGAAAATTTGCATCAACTATAAATTAACTTTCAAATTGATAGATGGATTCAGATCCTTCCATAGTGGACTAAAAGGCATCCAATTATCCATCTTCTTTTCTAAGTTTCCTCTTTTTAATTTCACAATAAACTTTCTTATTTTTTTTTAAAAAAAATTGAATTTAAATGTTTTTAAAA
Organism: Nephila pilipes; assembly: GCA_019974015.1. Taxonomy (NCBI): domain Eukaryota; kingdom Metazoa; phylum Arthropoda; class Arachnida; order Araneae; family Nephilidae; genus Nephila; species Nephila pilipes. The sequence continues at coordinate 110,648 of BMAW01087866.1, forward strand.
TTCTTTCTTCCAAAAGTTTTCTTCTATTAAAATCCTTCCTTTAAAATAAAAAACAAACAAACAATTCTATAAAAGCAAATTTGCATGTACTGAGTTCACCATCTTTTTTACTGCAAGTTGAAGGCCCCTATGGGGACTCAAATCAAATCAAGTCTGTTTATTCAATCGAAATTTCAAACAGTAAAGAATCTGCAGAAAGTCTCATTTTAAATTTTTGAAAGTCCTTCAATAAAATGCCGTCTTATATGTAGAGACTCCCATAAAACATAATTTGAGTGAATAGGATCGTGGCCGAATCGAAGCCGGTATCATTCCTGCAGAAGTGCCAAAAACTTTATTTAGAAATTAATATGAGTCAGAGAATGAAGAAATACTCTGCAAAAATATGCTGGTAGTCGGGGGAGGAAACCTGAGATTGGTCATATATGCGTGCCTTTAATGAACAATTCGTATTGGTCATATATGCATAGACATATATGACAATAGCGTAACAGACATCTTTTTCTGGGCCACATAAGCTACCATTTCTCGACGACTGACTCAAGTTGGCTTGTATGCGCCTGTTAAGTTCATTCAGCTACAATTACAATCGTCAATTAAAGGTTATTCTATTATAAAGGACGTTAGAGTTGTTATCTGAGGTTCTCAGTCACGCGTCTCGATTCACCGTGAAGAACGATTCTGGACAACAACGAGTGTGAAAACAGAGGAAACCCATTGGCGACAACACATGAAGTTTATCGGTATACCGACGTGTCATGGCAAGCATTATGCGAAACGACAGAACACTGCTATACATCTTTGACACAAATATTGTTACGTCAGAGTGTTTTTGCACTGATATTCACCAATGTCATGTTCACTTTGTACAACGAGTCCAGACTTTACGTACATGGATGGCAATTCACGTCTGTACTGGACATAAGAAGTCTTCAAAGCTCGCTAAGATATTGATGGCGTGAAATGACCTGCATATTCACCGTCCTTAAATCCCGTTGAACATGTTTGAATGCGCTTGATAGAGAGGTGTTTCTCCCGCCTCGAACTATGCAGGAGCTGAAATTGGGCTTGAGAGAGAAATTGGACAATATCCCTAAGATCTCCTCGACTTTTTAATGGAAAGCATGCATAATAGCGTGCTTTAGATTGCAAGGAGATCTCTCTTCTTATACAGCGACTTATCTGTCACCCAATAACAAGTGTGATCTTCTCGCAATCTAATGCATACTGTCATCATCCCGGCTCGAAAGAACATTTCTTCAAAGAGCCCATTTGTTTTTCTTTTCCTTTATCTTGTTTTTTTATGAGGTAAAATCTGACAGATTTTATGTTGTCAGACTTTATTTTACGTCTTATATATCAGACGTTATAAATATGTACTAAATTTCATTTCTTCAGTCAATGTCTTAAATTAAATATTTTAAAATTTACACTTGTTCCTTAGTAATTGTCACGCAGTGTACGTTAAGAAATATTCCATTCCTTGCATCATAAATTATTTTTAATATTTACTTTTCTCATTCAATATTTTAGAGTGGGGTTGTGGAGGTAAAGGCGTTTCGAATTCTTCTTATCCTGTGGCATCTGAACTTAGTGATGTCAGCAGATCTCTTGCCATTGCCATAGACACTGCACAAAGAACGTACATGAGGGTGAAAGGTGAGCCAAGATTTGCTCAACACTTTGATGCAATTGTTGCTAATGGAACAAGTAATCGATAAATACAATTTTTATTCTAATTATTACACGATTTTTATTACAATTCTATCATATTAAGTTTTAAATGTAGTATTTGTAATTAAATTTTTCTTTTCTCCAAAACGCGGAATATAAGATATACAAGGTTTGGCTATATAATGACGAGACTGACACTGTACAACATTTTATTTTGATGCCATGCATATTTACTTATTATCAGCTTGAATATACACTCCTCCTCTATCCCTACAATGCTCCATGCAAATCTTCCATTGTTCTAAACAGTGCTGGAAGTCTTCTCCTGTCAGCTCCTTTAAGACGCTTGCCGTTTCTCTTTCACATCTTCAACGACTCAAATATCGTTTCTTTTAAAGAAGATTTCATCTTCGGAAACAGATCGAAGTCGCATGGCACAAGATCCGGCGAATAAGGTAGACGATCTAACACTGGGATGCTGTACTTGGCTGAAAACCTCTTGACAAACGATACGTAATGACTTGTCCTTCCCCAGTTCGGGTTGTTTTTTCCTTATTCTTTCACGGAATTCAGCAAGAACGTGAAGGTAGTAATGTAGATTAATAGTTTGATCTTCAGGAACCCGGTGATAGTTTAGGTGAAGATAGGCTCTTCCAGTGCATAGATTGGCGTATCGTTTCAGGGTTATAAATAAAAAACTACGATTCGTCATACGTTATTATATTTTCCAATAAGTTTGGGTCATTTTCAATGACATTAAAATTGTCAGTACAAACATTTTTGCGAACTTCTTATTGTTCAAACGTGAAAATTTTAGGCACCATTTTAATACATATTTTTTGCAAAATTACTATGTAAAATTTGCCGAATGGATTCTTTGTTATTTCCTACAGTCTCAGAAATTGCACGAATACTTAACAGACGATCAGATCGAATCAGATGACCGAATTTTTCAGTATCGTCACCCGTTTTTGACGTGGAAGGGCGATCCGGGTGTGAATCATCTTCAACGTCTTCTCGGCCATCTTAAAAACGCTTACACCATTAAAAATACGTGCACTCGATAAGCATTCATTACCATATACTTCTTTCAGTAAATTATAAGTTTCAGTAGCGGCTTTTCAAAGATTCATGTGAAATTCTACAACAATTCGTTGCTCTATTGTAAAACTTATCACTTTTCCGGCGAAACAAACAAAAAAAAAATAATAACTCTAATAGGAATGAAAGTTATGACTATACGGATTTGCTGATGGAAGCGAGAGGGACTTCATTCGAGAAAGAAGGCTTCATGCTAAACAACTGTTAGTCGCTGGCGTTTAGCGCATGCATGTTTCTTCTGTAGCAGCGTCAGTCTCGTTATTTAATATCCATTCCTCGAACATATAACGTGTTAGATACGTCTGTAAAGTAAAGGAACTGGCTCAACAAAGGGTATTCATGTACAATTTATAGCAAATCTATGGTTTGTTTTCTTCAACATATTCCCCATTAGCTCTCATACATTGACTTGTTCTTATTTTCCAGTGTTCAAAAGCATGCTTCCGTTCCTTTTCCGAAAACTATTTTAATAACTGTGACGGTTTCTTCTTCACAACCTCTAATGTGACGGGTTTCTTTTTTGCACAGATTTAATTTTGGAAAAAAAAAAAAAAAAAAAAAAAAAAAAAAATCACCGTAGCATTTTTTCGTAGTCACATGTGATAAAATCAAATAACAAATGGAAAGTTCGAATCATAAAACTGGTCTTCGTAGCCACCTAAACAATTTCCCCTAACACATTACCTCTTTGTTTGTCACAGATTATCTACAGGAAAAATAGCACTTGTACAGAATAGCAACACAAGAGGAACACAAGCAACACAAACAAATAGAAAACCACTAATAATAACAAAACACCATTTCAATAAAGTTCAGAACCCACACTTACTGATTGCAGACAAAACTCCAAAGTGTTGTTTTGTACTTCAAGGCAGATTCCCTCATCCCACCAAAAACCTTCGTTCATTGAGAGCTATCCAGATCAAGTGTGACATCACAAGGAAAATTCCAGACGGATTCCAAACTTTTTCTCCAAATAGAGATACCGAGAAAATTTGAGAATTCTCGAGAACCTTCAATTTGTCACCAAAGTCGCCAAGTTTGTCACCAAATCGTCAAAATAGTTAAGTTGGTTGTCAAGGTCGGAGTCATTGCTTAATCCTTTCCGGGCACCTAACAAATCTCTGTAAATGTCTCTTTCCAATTATAAGAGTAACATTGCAGGGAAACTTCATTGCTGGTTTGTAACAATATATACACTGGTGTAAGAAATTAAGAGAATTTTCATATTTTATCTACGATCTCCAGAAATACTCGACAGATTTTAATAAAATTTGGTGTGAACGTAGAATGATATAATACAAACAAAATAAACATTCAATAGTTATAATAGACACACATGTTTGTGCGTAACACTCATGGGAGTCTGAAGGTCTGAAATAGCGGTTACAGAATACACAAAAAAAATGGATTACTGGGGGTATGGTCCCTATAGCTATACACGTCTTGCAGCGTGATGTCATACTGGAAATAAGGTAGTTTATCAGTGCCTGTGGCAATTGGTTCAACTCATTAAATAACGCTGTTTTCAGTTCCTAGATGGTTCTCGGAGGTGTGTTGCGAGTTGCAATTGCCCTCCCCAGAGCGTCTCAGACATGCTCTGTAGGTTTGAAGCCTGGAGACCTGGATGGCCATTCCATCCGGCGAATATCCTCACTCTCGAGAAATTCGTCGACCAGAAGAGCTCTATGTGGCCTTGAGTTATCGTCCATTAAGATGAACTCGGGACCGACTACACCAAGGAAAAGGCGAACATAGGGCTCCAAAACCTCATCTCTATACCTAACACCAGTCACAGAGCCTCTGTCAAAGACGTGGAGAGGTGTGCCGCCATCCTACATGATGCCTGCCCAGATCCTTACACAGCCATAATTGTTGATTTCGCGGACATTGGGGGGTAGGTTAACTTCTTCTCTTTCCATGAATGCTAATCGCCGTGGCGATTGACAAACTGGTTCACCATCTTTTAAAATAATTCGCATGGTAACATCGGTGCTCGCCATCTTTTCAGGCTCGTAGCTTTCTATCATTTTCGTGAGTTCTTTTTTCTTCTTCTTTTTTTTTTATTTTTATTTATTTATTTTTTTTTTATCTCAGGATCTCCTATAAGATTCAGTTCCACTTTTTCGACATTTTTCACTAGTATCTGCATTAATAATGCTTGATTTTTATATTTAACAAATTTTACACCATTCTTCGTGAAGTTGACTGATGCTCGTTCTAAAATATCTGAACCTATGACTGCTTCGAACTTCAGTTTTGTTGTAGGAACTACATGCCGAGTTAGTGTATAGTTTTCTTCATCCATCTGAAATTCTTGTTCGAAAGATCCTATCGTAGCGACTTGAAGATTCACCAATGCCGGTTAAGAGAATTTTGTTCTTCGTTAGCTTCGATGGATCGATGATTCTTCTAGTGGTATTCTCTCGTAGTAAGCTGATGGTACTTCCGGTGACGATAAACACATTAATTTTCTTGTTTCCAAACATTATTTCCTTGGTGCATAGACTTTCTTTACTGATAGTGTCACAGTTGCCTCAGGTTTCCTTGTTTCTCTCGTGAAATTTGTTGTTCTCTTCAGCTGGCTTATAACTACTTGGCTCTTTCGCTGAATCGTTGAATCTTCTAAACCTGGAGTAATTCGTTTGAGCGTGATCAAAAACATTTAAATTTGAATATATTTCTCTTCCATAAATTCGATTTTGGATCCGTCTATTTGAGTTTTCGTGATTTCTTTCATAACTTCCGTGCCTGGCGGATTGAGCATCGTGATGTCGATTGTAACTAGTTATCGCTGCAACTTTCCTACTGGATCTATCCTGCTCGAATTTTCGTAGCGATTCAAATTGTCGAAATTTTTCTGGAGCTCTGAAATCTTGCTTCCCCCTAAAATACGAATTAACTTTCTTTTGATTTAATGTTCCCTTGACATCTTCATACTCTTCGAACTTTTCTGCTAATTCGGTTGGCGAATTTATCGTCGTCCATTCGTCTAGAAAATGTCGCTTAAAGTCGGTAGGAGCTCTACGTTTCATTTGATCTGAGATGATCAGTTTCCTTAATTCTTCAAAAGATTCGATTTTTAACCCTGATGTCCATCCGCTAAAATATGTTGCAAGTTTGTGATAAAAATCAGTCCAAGTGTGGCTATAAACTTTTTGATGTGTGGTAAATAACTGGCGAAACTTTTCTGGCGTTAATTTAAATCTTTTTAGCAGAAGTTCTTTTACGTGGTCGTAGTGGTTTGCTATCTCCTCTGGGTCATGTGCGATCATGTGAGAAATTTCGGAAGGTAAGAATCCTAAAAGATATGAAACAAAATGTTCTTTTGAAATTTTTAATCTTTGCACTTGACGTTCGAATAAGACTAAATATAAGCTAATATCTTCTTTAACTTCATAGTTATGGAGAAATTTGGATATTTCCTTGCCAAGCAATTTCAAATTGTCAGTTTCGTCAACCGTTGTGTATAATTTGAGTTAATTTTCTAATTTTAATCACTCTAGCTCAATTTCATGTTGATCTTGACATCGTTTCTCTTCGTAGTCTAGTTTTCGCTGTGCTTCGCAAGTGTTTCAAGGCGCAACTTTTCTTCAAATTCTTCTTTCGTTTTTCGCTGTTCTATTATACTCGTAAACACATTTTTAGTGAATTCCTCATCATATTCAATATCTTTAGTGATTAGGTTCTTTAATTTCTTAACTGTCATTGAAGAATCGGGCCTAATTCTTCCGCTAGGATAAATTTATCTTCCCGACGTCCTTTAGCGAGGTACGACATTTTAAAATTAATATGAGAATAGTTAAATAGAATCAAGTAATTTGAAAATTTATACTCTAATCGTTTTTACGTAATAATAACAACAGCAAGTGATTTTAAAATGAAACAATCTTATTATGGTGAATTTCGTTTAATTTGCTTATATATATATATATATATATATATATATATATATATATATATATATAAAAATATACAATGAACACAATAATGTAAATGCAAGGATATTTGAAATAAATTGTGAAAATGATATAAATATATGAAATTTCTATCAGACTATTGCAATATAATTTGTTAAAGTACTCCCCCCCTCTTTAAAAAAAAATGAATTATCTATCTTATCAATCTGAAATCCTTTTGTTAAAATTTTCTACAGAACTAAAACTAAACATTGTGAAAGAATATAAAGTAATTCATTTAGAACCAAAAAATATTCAGACATACAGTGAAATAATCAGAGAATCAATTACAAAATCATCTATTTTGTGAATACACTTTCAATTTTTTTTTTTACGGAGTAATAAGTTATCATTCATTGAGAGAGTGAAATCAAATAGCGGACATTGTTTAGGCAAACACTGAAAAATTTTCATGTGGGAAATCATAAATTTACTTTTTCTCTGTGCAAGAAAGTCTAATTGCTTATGCATTTATTAATTTCTCGTATGAGAATGCTGACTGATTTGAGATACCATTGCACATCAAATCACGCACACAATAATAAAAAAAAAAAGACACTCCTAGATTATGAATTCAAGTATTACAATTTGAAAAAATATACGTAAAAATGCACTTAGAAAATAGTACGTTTATAATTTACTTTTTTTTCTGATATTTTTTTTATAATTAAAATAAACATTACATGATGGCACTTCGTTGGAATGAGGCGGATTGTCCAAAAAATAAATATGTTTTACAGTACCTGGAATCTTACGATGAAACTTTCACACTAATACACGCTGGATTTCATAACGCCCTTTCAGGGGTCGACGTCCTTTTTAAAGAGCATAGATTAAACATAATTTAGATGATCACTAGCACGAATAAATATTTGATGCGAAGAAGCAATTGATGATTTCATTGTCGAAGAAAAACTTTGGGGATTCTGGATGGCGGTTCTACTTGTAGGAGGGACACACTGGTCGTCGCAGAAAACTAACTGTGGAAATGGTTGAGGTACACATTTTTTTGTTGTGGATCCGTCGTCGCTGGACACTTGCTTTTCTTGCTGTAGAGGCCTACGTTGGCATAAGCAACTGGGAAATTTTGTTGATCTCAGGGCGAGCATCTAATTTTCTTTTCTTGTAGTCATCTCCCATTAATTTTGTAGGCATATCGAGTTGAACACTCATAAATTTTGTACGCATCCTGGCATCTCGGGTGGAACACTCATAAATTTTGCACAGATCCCGGGCCGAACGCCCATAAATTTTATAGAACTGGGGGTGATGAGATTGTACATCCCGAATCTACGATGGTTTGCTCTTACGCAAAGGTCTGGTTTGTCTAGGGGAGTAATTCTATTACCGGAATCTATGATTTTTTTTTTCAGTTTTAATGCAGAGCTGCATCAGTTTTATTGTAAAAACTAGGAGTTTTTGCCATATATATTTTCATTCACTTCACCCTTTCTCTCTTCTATGATTAGTATAATTAATTTTCCTGTTTCATTAACTTTTGAGCATTTCAGTAGAACGAGAACACGATAAAATTAATTAAGGAATTTATTCTTGAACTGAAAAGCCGCAGAACCTCCTTACGTCTTTTCCCTCGGATTATTGGATCGATCCATTTTTTCTTCAACATTTGGAAAGTGGTCTGCAAATTTCCAGACGATAATTTCTTTTTTTCATTCCCGTAAGTTGAAAAATTATTTTCTTTGCAGAAATTTTCTTATAGTTATGAATTTATGTAAGGAAAGTGAGTGTTTGCGTGTGGGGAAGACTAAATAAGGCAACAAAAGCTTAGTTACTGGTACATTTTATATGACCACTGACAAATGGTATACAGGAACGTCTTAAGACTTCATGAGGCCCTGGGCCCTTATGAAAAAAATAGGCCCCACCGGCACCCTTTAATCTAATTTGGTGTATATACAGTTCAATAAAAGCAATCCACAGTAAAATGAGGTCTTAAATGAATATTCGTTTTCTACATTCGTAAAATCATTAATTAGGTCTTCAAAATCAATTGTTAATAATATTTCATTTTCAATACTCATCAAGCTTAAATTATTCAAACGGTATTGAATCGTACGATTCTCAATTCATTTTTGATCAGTTTGAGTTTTAAAAATGAACGCTCACCACTCGCATTAGTATTCATCATTGATAAGAAAATTATCATTATTATTTCAATATTGGGAAACACTGTGAACAGTCATTATTCATGTGAGTATAGAGTGTGTTGATCCCAATTCGTGGCCCCTCATCCAACAACTGTTCTTCATCTTCAAATGCATTTGCAGAATTGTATTTTTTTTATTAATCTTTCTTTCCCCCCATTTCTTCTCTTTGCTTTTTCTTCAGCTTTTCGCCCTCAGTGATCATAGAAGACTTGAAATGTTGACATTCCAAGTACAGTTCCTCTCTATTAATGTCTTCATCGTAAAATTTTGATATTTTCTCGCATGTTATTTTAATTTCTGTTTCATCCAAATTAGAAATATTTTTAAATAAATCCAAATTATTCAAAAAGCTCTTCATATTTTTTACTACGCGTTTGTATATTGCAAATTAGAAATTGGATGAAACAGAAATTAAAATAACATGCGAGAAAATATCAAAATTTTACAATGAAGACATTAAGACATTCGATTATTGGTAAAAAGGTTTCTATTTTAAATTTCTGGCTGTGGCTGTTTTTAAACGTTGTGTCGGTGTATCTATTTCCTTCAAGGAAAGTTACCCTAACGCTGCGAGGTCTTACACTCTTTTGAACACTTTGATACTCCTTTATAAAGAATGCTTCCTTGGCTTTTGACTCATAATAGTCAAAAGAGTCTCTTTTAGTTTTTATATATATCATTAACTATTTTATTAATTTTACACTTTTCGACAAATCCACATTTGTACTTTGGAGAAATAGATTTACTTTGTCAATACGTGTCAAAATGTCCTCCCGAAGGAAAATTAAAAAAGTAGTTTCTTAATTTATGTATATGGTGCGTATTTTTTTTTCTGGAAGTCGGGCTTGCAATTCTGAATATTTCCCAGACATATTAGAGGCATTATCGCATGACTGACATCTACAATCACTAAGGGAAATGTTATTTTCCAAAAATGAAACCACAACATCCGTCAGATACTTTGCAGTATGTTCATTAATATCAATAAATTGCAAAAATCTCTCAATGGGTGCACCATTTTGGATTTACCGTAAAATTAAAGTTAGTAGGTCAGCATGAGTCACATTTGGGGTAAATCAACAGAAATAGAATAATATTTAGCTTTCTGCATTTCAGCGACAATAGTTTCCAAGACATTTGACGCCATGACTTTATCACAATTTGTAGCAGATAGATAAGAAGGATTACCTTTTCCAGATATGCCGTACTTTTTATTATGTTCACATCAAGCTTACTTAAAAGTTCCTAAGAGCCTAAATAATTTCCGTTATTTACTGAACCTATAGTTTCGTTTTCCCCTCTGAAAGGTAGTCCTCTTGAACGTAAGAATTTTATATATTAACAGCCATTATTCTCTTTAGCACTTCTTTCCAGTAATGACGTTCTTTATTGAATTGTATAATAAGTTGGTTGTCTACGCAACTAGATAACTGTAATCGACTGTGGTAGTTCATCATACACTTTCTCTGCTCAGACGTATTTTCATGCTGTGAAATAGCCCGTACTTGCATGCTTCCAATCATTGAATCCTTTACTGCTGAATGTAGAATTGGTAGATGAAAACAATTGACATACGAAACAATATACTTTTCCTTGTGATAGAGAATATATTAGCCAATCACGGTCTATAACCTCACCATTGCACAACTCTTTTTTGAACCTCATCATAGACATGCATCTTGTTTTAGTTTTATCATTTGGTTCGTTGTATATACGTGCCGATATTTCAAAATCATTATGTTTGTTGGAACAAATTGACAGACCTTTCTCAACCCAGTAAAACCGTAAATTCTTGTCAATATATGAAGGCTATAGCCCTGAATCTGTTCGTGCAATAAAAATATTTGAAACGTCATCAGTCGTACTTATTTCAGTAGGTCTTATAGTACCTTTTCAAATGCTTAAGTAGTCTGTTCCTACCTGTCCTTTAACTTTATGTACATTATTGGATTACTGATAGAAGTGGTAGAGATAGATGTAGAATTTGTATTAATGAAAAATTAGGCGAGTTTCGGTAATTCCTCAATAGATTCCAACTTTTCCTTCGATTTTTTGCTTTTCGCAGTTTCATTTTCAAAACGTTCCATTCTGATTTCTCGTGAATCTGGAATAATTAAAATAAAGTAATTGTGGTGGCTTAAAATAGGTACTTACAACTTTGTTACAATAGCAATCAAATCTTTAATTTTATATTCATTTGTTCTTTAATCTACTGAAACATCGGCACCACACAAAAGGCTTATACTAATTTTGTTCAAGAGATTACAAAAAAAATTTTCCCCAATGAAGTACGAAGAGGACAACTGTAAAAAAAAATGTACATTCATTTACTGATATCAAGTTCTGGATACAAGGATGGCCACGATTAAAAAAATAACACAATGTATTTCAAATGAAAGAATTCACACCTTGAGTAAATCATTTTAAAGAGGCTATAGAATCCAAATACACATTCTAATTGAAAATTACAATCGAAACACATAACTTCTTCGTTTTCCATCGGCCACACCCTACACAGTCGGAACAAATCTCCCTTTCCTTCAATTCGATCCGCTCGTTTTCTCAAAAAGCGATTTCAGCGAAAAATCAAAATATTTCTTCAAAAGCGTATTTTTATTAGGTGGTCGCCTCGGCAGCATAATACAAGCGAGTTTCCTCTTTTCTTCCTCCGATCCATACTATAACCAAGATATTTCTAATGATAGCAATGATGTTGCAGTCTTGCGCAAATATATACTGTCAGAAAATGACAACAAATACAATCTTTTTGTCTAACTTATATGGCCTAATTTTTTGTTCATGAATTAATGGCACCCCTTTTTAAAGGATATTTTACTTTGTATGCATAATTGTTATGAAATGAAGTCTTTGAGATCTTAACAGGGAAATTCATGGCTTGTTGTATTATTTTTGCTGATTTCTTAGAACTGGAAATAATCTTCTATTTTTCCATAGAAGAATACTTCCAGTTCTATATTTTCTTCTATTTTTCTCAATCTTCTATTTTTCACTTTTTAAACATGAATTTTTTTGCACGCACTCTTCGGGAACATATCTACTGTATAGTAACAGAATTAGGTGTATATTTAAGGGACCCTTCGATTGAAATCGAAACTTGAAAGCGAATAAAGGTCTCTCTTCTGGGAAGGGAATGGGCGTATCCAAAGGAACGGCAAAGTACTCATGCAATAGTGGTTGTAATAGCCCGAAGGTAAATAGTTTTTTCATAAAAGATAAATTATATGCTTCTTTTTTCTTAATTTTCATTATTTTCTTGACTTTGAAATGAACATTTTTCTCAGGCTTTTATTTTTCCAAGTTTGTGTTTATTTGATTCCATTTTCTGATGATTTTATGTTCTGTGTCATAATGAAAGAAAATGACCTCACAATGTTAGAAATACCGTCTTTTACACAAGTATAGGGATGGGTTCTGTTTGTTCCTCAACAGAAATCGGTACTCGATTCGCCAATGCATGGTAGGAAAGAAAAAAGAAAATACAAGACCGAAAAAAAAGGAAACAACAAACCCAGGAAACTCACATCCAAGCAAAACTTGCAGAAATATTTTCTACCGCTATCAGGTCACGCTACTCCGGGATACTCTCATGCAAACCCGCCTGAAGTCCAACTACCAACCATCTCACAAAAGGAACATTCTTTCTCCATTACAGATATTCTAAAAAACCTTCACAATCCAAAAGTTAAAGATATTTTTGAGCTCCTTGACCAAGCTATCGCAATTGCTACCTCTAATTTATCCAAATACCAAAAAATGGGAGCCATTCTCAAAATAGCAAATGAAGACCTCGAAATTTATTTTTTTTTAATGCGATATAAATATTTGTATATTATCTTGAATCTCAAAGAAATACAATTCAAAAATAAAAACATAATAACACATCATAATTAAGAAATTAAATTTAAACGAAGGAATTGCCGATTTACAACTGTACTCTGAAAAAGTGCGATTTCCTACAGGGTCATCTCAACCCTCTTTTTATTATCCCTGACGCCTATCATGAAATAGGGAATGTGTTTTTGTCACTTCAGTTGGGGACTTAAATGAATATCTTATCCAATTAGGAGAGATCCTTAACTCATGTGTGCAAATATATAAAAGGTCTCTGGAAGGAGAGTCTGTAACTGTCCTTCCCACAGATGCATTTTTATCAATAAATTGGACATATCTCGCTTTAGAAACGAAATTAATATTTTTTCCGATTCTCAGCAAAAGTTGTAAATAGAAATACTTAATATAGAAGCAACTATATTAAATATTTCTATCAGTCATGCCTGGGAATAACATTTGACGATTATTCTTATTGAGGCCGAGTAGAGAACGAGACGAGACCCACGCCTTAAGACATCCCTGACGGTATACAGTGAGTGTGTGGAGTACAAAAGCGAAAGACCCAGATATTGCTATGCTGTGCCAACAAGGTGTAACTGTGATCCAGACGTTTGAAAAAAATGGGGGGGGGGACTAAAATTGGTACACTAGGAGGAATGTCAAAAATAGAGAAGAATCGCTATAATATCCCCGGGATACGTCGCCCATATTTACCCAAAACAGTTCACCCCATATGAAAGTAAAAGATCCCTCGAGTGCCTCTGCTTTATACTTGTACCTATCTTAAGAAGGTAAGCCTCTGAGGAACATACAGTGCTACATTGTTTGAATGGATAATGCAATAACACATCAATCAATAACTCCCGAGACTAACATTGAAAACAACACTTTTTTTTATTCATCAACATAACACCTTTTGTTAATCACCTTTTGAGGTGACTAATCGTTCAACGATTTTCCAAATCTTTTTTTTTTTCAAAAAAAATTTTTTTTTTCTTTTTTCGCAAGAAATCTTTTTTTGTTGCGAGTAAATAGCGATAAACAGCTTTCTGAATCATCGAAAGCAATCGCGGCACCCACTTGGAAAAAACCTTTTTCATGCTCAATTTTTCATGAAGGATAGTAAATACACTTCCATGTGATATCTGTGTCATCTCAGCAATCTCACGGAGCTTCACTTTACGATCTTTCATTATAATTTTTGTCACTTCACTCACATTTTCCGGTGTAACGGCTTCCACAGGTCTACCCGAGCGTTCCGCGTCATTTGTGTCGGTACGACCACGTTTAAACTCGGCAAACCACCGACAAATCGTTGCTTTTGATGGACAAGAGTCCGGGTAACATTTTTCAATCCATTGTTTCGCTTGCACGGTGTTTTTACCCATTAAAAAACAATGTTTTATCAGAACACGAAACTCGGTTTTTTCCATTTTTTAAATAAACTACAAAACGACTTTACTCCAACCTCGATAACTCAGCTGTTTCTGGTCCAATCGACTTAAAATTTTGACACGTTTCAAGCAAAGGTTAGTACTCTAGAAAGACCTGGTTACTGGTTTACTACGAGCGCCATCTCTGGGTTAGTCTCGGGAGTTATTGATTGATGTGTTAAAACAACTTTACATGCACTTCTATTGTTCAGAAAGTAGGCGTCTTTATCTTCTGTTAAATAGAATTCATATTCAATATACAGATGATTTCCTGTAAGTATGCTTTATTTTATTTCACACCCCCTTTCTCCAATTAACCTGAATTTTTGACATCATGGACTGACTCAATTGATCTAACTTAATGAGGTTGTACTGCATTCCATCTGAATCTAAAAATTCTACTTTGAAATTTTTTGTACATCTTTAAAATTGATTTTTTAGAGATCAATCAAATTGTTTTAAAAAAAGCCACCAACATTAATTTTCATTTAAATTATGTTTACTGGTTCGGAGTACTTATAGAATGTTAAATCCAGTCCTTTTGGATTGTTTGATGAATATGCACAACTTTTGCCAAAAATGTCAAGCCTCACATACAAATATACCTATAGCAATGATTTTTTAAAGAGAAACATTGAATGTAAAAATAATTAATGAATAATTCGTTTATAAAATAATGAATATTTCACGTGGGCATTTTAGGTTTGTATATAAATCAACATTTTTAATATGTTTATTGCCATCTAATGTTCTTGAGTCCTGATTCTGCTAAAGGTTTGTTGTGTAATAGGACAGAAGCCCTTTAAATATGCCGAGGGGACTAAAATGGTCTTCCAGTTGGCATGGTGTGGAAGTTAGGAAGACTACATGGTTTATATAAATGTTTTGTTTAACATGCCTAATTTTAGGAGGCTAAAATAGAATTAAAAACAGTTTCCCCCAAAAAGATATGGAACGGTATAGCTCCCCTCATTCTCCCCCTTTCAATTGTGCCAGTACTAGCTGATATTCAGAATCCCAATTGATGTTGAATCATGATTCCCATGAGAGCATTACTGTGGACTCCTTCAGTTGACTTCATGGAAAATGTTGATCATATGATCAGCATCCTGATTTGTCTCAACAATGATGTACTCATTACATAACCCACTGAGAGGCAACATAATTTGAAAAATAGTTCTGGTAGAAACAACAAAGGTGCCAGAAACTTTTACAAGTCCTTCTACAACCTGTGTAGGATTAAATTTTTGTTCTTTTCCCCTCCTCAAGAGATACACATCTATCATTGTGATACTCATTCTATAACTTCCAGGATACTAGAGCTGTTTTTCACCTAAAATGGACTTTTCTATTTACAAGATAATGCTCCTAGACACATCTTTAGCAATTGCCACTCTAGTGCATGGTGTGGAAGGTCATGATAGAATAACTGCCTTGAGGAGTTCAGTTATTCTACCATGACTGCATGTACTCAGATGTCTCACAAATATTTTTCACTTAACACTTTTTATATAAAATGAGAATTTACATCACTATCTTCAAAAATCAACAACATAATCTTTGCCTAGAATTGTATGAATTGAAATCGGGGGAAAATAAACAAAGCTTATATAACACATTGCAGAAACAGATATATTTCAGTTACAGAATGTTAGTCTTGTCACGGTAAGATTGTGTGCTACTCTGTTAACATGTAAGTCATATGCACTGCCTTTTACAAAGAAAAGAGTATACACTCAACTATGCCTAAATTTAATTTCTGTGTGCTTTAAGTCTCTCAGAAATGCAATTTTGCACAGATCAATTGTTAAACAAGGCAAGTTACAAATTAAATTGCATCACATTTTAATTGAAAGTTTTTGGTCTTTTGTACATTACACACACACTTATTCATATTATACACAGGGAAAAAAAATGTAAACCTCAAAATAAAATAAGAATGAATAAGTTAATTTTATTTCACAGAAATATACAAAAAAAACATCATTTCTTTAAAAAAATTTTTAAAATCCTGTAGATTTTTTTACATGCTAGTTGAAGATGAATCGGAGAGCTTTCTTTTTCTTTGAGGGAAAAAATTACTCTCTTTTAATATGGTCGCAATAATACCACCACTGTTATTCCAATCAGAAGGGTCTCCATAATCAATGGAATCACGTGTCATTGTTGTCATTGAACCATTCAAAGCTTTTATCAAAGCATTACCAGCACAAGTTTTCCATTTCTTGATGTTATTCATATGAAGGTATGCATCAGCCTTTCCTTCTGTCACCTGAATAGACTTATAACCTAAAAAATATGAGAATGCAATTATGTAAAGCTATAATAAAATATGCAATATATATTATTATGACAAACAAATGTAAATTTCACCATAAAATAACATTAAACTTCCTGTATAAGACAAGGTTAAATCTATTCTTTTTTAATCTGTTTCTTGGATTAAACATAACATGTAAAAATCCACAATCATTTTAATGTTATATCATTGAGTCTGTAATAATATAATGGAAAAACTGGTAATCACATTTAAATATTATTCTCTCTCACACACAATTTTTCAAAAATGAATTATGCAAAAATAATAAAAAATAATATTTAATATTATTTTACCCTTTGTTAAATTTTCATGAAAAACCAGTTTTAAGGTCTTACAAATAATAAGAAAACCTTTCATAACTTATCTCATAAAAAAGAAAATTACATTAAGAAATATTTCAACAAATATCTTCACATGTAACATTTCTATACATTGAAGAGTGCTGGCTTGATTTATACAGCTTGTTAAATAATCTAATTATGACACATTGAATAGTATTGTGGTGAAGTAATTTGGAAAATCTAATATATACTCATGTATAATATTGTATAATCATTAACAACAATATTTTTCATCCATAAAGTTCATATATCTCAAAGCATAGCCATATTTCCAAGAAATCAATTTCTTTATACTTCCATTTTTTTCCCCTCTAAATAAAGCAAAATTTAATTATTTACTATAGATTCTGTTCCAGGTCTTTTAATAAAATCTCAAAAGAAAAAACAATATATTTTTTTTTCATGGTAAAAAATTTAACAAATAAATTTCTTAATGTTCCATACGACTTCTTCTAGAACTGCAACAATGAATTTTTACTGAGAAGACATTTAATGTTTAAAATATTCTTTAATATTACATAATCTTCAGATATTTTTAGTAAACTACAAAAGTTCATCATCATATTTCAAGAAAATTAAGCTTAAAACATTTTTAAAGGAAATGATCTACAAAGAAAAATACACTTTCAGTAAATATACAAGCTTTCTGAGAAAGTCTTTTAAATATTTCATCATAAGCTTTATTATAAGAACATCTAACATATATTTCTACTTTTTTTACACTTTTAAAAATATTCAATACTGACATTGAGATTTGTAACTATGTATTCAAGGGGGGGGGAAGTATATGATTACAAGGCTTGGATGGATAGCATATCATGTATGTTGCATGCCTTATTAATTTTAAATATGATCACAAGTAAACATTTTTGTCATAATCCCATTGATACTAAATTTTTAACAATTAAATTTGAAATGTTTACTTTCAGCTTCATTAATGGGTGGATAAACTTTTTTAATAGATGGCAAAGTTAATAACATAATGCAATAAATATTTAAAAAAAAAAAGTTTTTAAAATCAAGAAACAAAATTCCCAAAAGTTGATTGAAAAGAACAAAAAAGTGACTTAATAATTGTGCACTTTTTAATCATAAATTTTAGATCAGAATTAATATGACAAGATGATAAATGCACATACAGATTAAGCCCAATTTTTTTTAAAAATAACAACTGTTTACATAATTGTCTTAACTCTGCATTTCTCGGTAATTTTTTTTTTCATGCCTCATCTAATAAAGGAATATTAAAAGTAATTCAACTGATAAGTTCACTAGTAGAATTTTAATGCAATCAAAAGTTGTCTGTTTAATTTAAACTGTACACTTTTTTTGAGTAAAAGTTCTAAAGTTATCTATTTTTGGATACTAAAACTCAAACACAGAAACATACCACACTATAACAGTACTTAATACATGAATTCTTATAATTTCATTTACATAGTTTTTTTAATGATACAGGAGGAAAAAAACTAGCAAAAATATAGCAAGAATTTAATAATTCAAGTTAATATAATAGTTTGTATAATAACTATATAGAAACTAAAATTGAAATAAAAACAAAATGTATAAAAACCAGAAAATATTTTAAGTTGAATATTTTAGATGGAATCATTACCTGCTCCATTAGCACCAATCATATTAAAATGATGACCAATAGCTGGTCTTGTCTTTGTTCTCATATAAGTTCTTTGTGCTGTATCTATAATAACTGTAAGAGGTTTGCTAACATCACTGGGTTCAGAAGCCACAGGATAAGGATAGTTAGAAATATTTTTGCCAACCCATCCCCACTCTAAAATGATATAAAAAATTAATAAAGAATAATTTATTATTAGAACTCAAAATATCCTGAAAATTAATTACATGAGATCAAATCAAATCTTTAGATATGCATCCATATATAATAAATTGAAACAAAAGATTTGGAATGATTTTTTTTAATCAGCAAAAAATTAACTTAATATTTGAAAATTGATTTTTAAAAAGAGAGTTAACTTTAATTTTAAAAGTAATTTTTTAAAATTTTATGAAACGAGAAGAATATTTTTACATTTTATGCTAATTTCATCTCAAAACTAATTTCAAGCTAATTTCCCAACAATATTATTTGAATCGTTTAAATAAATTTAAATACATAAAAAATTGAGAGAATCTTATTAATAAACTTCAAACAGCCAAACTTAATGTACACAAGTTTAAGATGAGAGAAAAAAGTTTTTTTCCCCAGTAATGATAGTTTTTAATAAAAAAAATCTAATGCACACAGCATACGTTAGAAATATGTATGTTTACAATCATGAGGGGAAAAAAAAAAGGATTTTACAACAGTTGTATAAAACTTCACCAATGATCAAATACAAAAAAATTTAAACTTATCACATTGCCAATTTTAAAAAGTGGCAATTAACAATTCATTAGAAATAAAGCATCTAAAACAAAACTTTGCATTCAGGAGATATTAGCATAATACCTTTTACAAAAGATGGCAAAATACCTTTTGAATAGAAAATAAAATCTTATATTCAAAAAGAGATAACATACAATATCAAAAATATGTTATTATTTCCACAATTGTAATACTTAAACTTGAAAGGGAGCTTATAATTGAAATTTAAATAAAATTATTTCTGGAGGCTATTATCACAAAATATTTACAAAATATCTCCCTCTACTTTTTAGTACCTAAAAAATTTTAAACTTCAAAGAATGCTTGAAATAAAGAATTATATTAATTTAATCATTTCAAACTTTATTGATTTATTGGCAAATTAAGAAATGTAACTCTCTATTGAATACTAATGTATAAAAAAAATCAATAAGAGCTACAACTAATACAGTTTTAAATAGGAAATAAAATTACTACAGCTCCAGCATCATAAATATTTAAATACAAATTAAAGGGCTGTTCCTTGAGGAGAAATAATTAAGAATTACAAACAAACGAAAACACATACAAACATGAAAGCAAAAGTTTGCCAAGGTTAAATAATTTCAACTATAAAACTTTAAATGCAACTGATATTATTAATAAAGAAAGATAGCTCAAATCTCATAATAGAGCGAAAGATAGAACCATGGGGGTAAGTTCTTCAAAGGCTTCTCAAGAATATATAATTAAAGGCATATTTAAGGAGATAAACTATAAGTACTACAGAGGGTATGATATTAAAAATTACTAAATAGAACATGGAAAAAAAATATTACAGAAGGCATATTTTTAGAAAATGAAAGAGATATTCTAATCAAGTTACAGTGCACATGCGCACCCCCTCCCCCACAGGAAATATTTGTTCATTGAAGAATCATCAGTCTTATTCACAAACTACAATTTCTTTCTTTCTTTTTGGTCATGAATAACAATTACAATAAAATCAAAGCAAGATTATGTTAATTTTTGTTCAATGGGTGGCTGTATTATATATATATTTGGGATAAATACAGTAATTTAATTTTTCTACAATAAATTAAATGAACTTAAATCCTTAAGTTTTTTTTAAATGCAAAAATAATAGATAAACATAAACATATAGAAACATAATAATTATGATTTATTTTTAAATGCTTTACTACAGATATTATTTTTTCTGTTTTACAAGATAAATTTTTTTTGTTATGTATTCAAAGATCATATGCTAAAAAACCGACTTAAGAAAGACTTACTTGTAAAATTTTCAAATGGTTGGTGAATAACACCAATTATTGGCTTTCCCTCAACAGCTACACAGACCATTGTTGTCACATACTCCAAAAAATTATCTAAAGATAAAATATAAATTTTTTCATGTACAATAAATGGCTGGAAATGAGAAAAAAGTTCATTAGAGGGCTAAATTTTGTGGCTTTGATTATAGAAATAATTTTTAAATGATAGGAATTCAATTTTCAGATACAGTTAAAATTTACTTAACATAAAGAATTTTTGAAATTTCTAACTTACTGATGAAAATTAGATTTCCCTTATTGAAAGTAATTTCATTAAAAAAAAAAAATCAAGTTATCCCACCCCTTCAGTTTTTCAAAAGTGACTTTACATATTAGGATTACGAAAGACAGCATTCCTAAATTTTTGTTTTAAATCCCACTGTTTAATCCTACTCTTCATCTCTGATTCACTACTGATAAACAGAATTCCTCTTCAGAGGCATAGCTAAAGGAGGGCAAGGGGAAACAATTGTCCCGGGGTGCAAAATCTAGAGAGCGTTAAATTGATGTTACAAAATTTTCTTTCCTCTAATCAATGCTTTTTGAAAATAGAAGGGTGCATAAAAATTATAAGATGTCTCTGGATGCTGAAAACCCTAGCTACACCTCTGAGCTGGTTTTCCCATTCTCTCTCACATACACTCCCCCTCTCATTTCATGGAACCACTGCTCTACTACACAGACCCCCACTCTTCTAATCACCTTTTCAAAAATTAGAATAATTATGGGATTACTATAAAAGTGTCACTTGACCATTCATTCCTTTTTATTTCCAGCTGCTGCACTATGAGTGCTATGGACTAAACAGACATTTTGCCAACCCAATATAATGATTGTTTCCAATAAAACCAACAGAAAATACTAAAAAATCTCAATGTTTGAACAAAATTAGACATAGTGAACTTATTATTGAGTCCACATATGCTTCACTATAAAGGGTTTAATCTATATTGATAACATTAATTACAAAAAGTTATTTGGAGAATTGTGAATTCATTTAAATATGAAAGTTTGCTGCACATAGAATAGTTTAATTTTACATAAGATAAGAATTATATGAATTTCAATTGATCACAATTAAATATATAAAAATAAATAGAATGTTGAATCAGTATAATATATATCAAATGGGAAATATCTTAGATATTCTGAAAAAGTATATCAGTACATCAAAATGATTTCCCCCTTCCTCTTTTAAAGGTCTGGTATAGAATAGAAACGAAATTGGAAAATGAGTTGTTACATTAAAAAATTAGAATATGATTTTAACTTATAAAATTTTACACTAATATAAGAGCTATGTATCAAGATTATGTGGCTGGACCTGTACAAAAGTACATGATAAATAGTTAAAATACATATTTAAAACAAAATGGGATTAATTCTAAATTAGGAGAACTATTGAATTCTGGCATTTTATAAAGCTTTTCAAGATTTGTTTTTGAACATAACTCTTTGCCTAATGTTTAAAAAAAAAAGGTTCAAAAGCCTGAACTTTTAGATAGAAAAATGTTTTTATACTAATATCATATTTGACTTCAAAAACATACACAAAGATATATACTTTAATATACTTCACATTTTTGTCTAAATTACTCCAGTTTTTCCCTGTATATTTGTTTTATTTTGTTTCATATTGTAATGCTTAATAAGTTTGAAACTTTACATGCCACACATTAGTTTGAAACTTTATATGTTCAAAATTCATGAATTTAAAAGAGGCAAAATATTAAACAGACATATGAATAATAACCATATAACCTTACATTAATATTAGAGCATTTTTCAATTTTAAAGAGTAATCCAAGTTTACATCCTGTTCTTTAAAATAAGACAAAGCCAGTATAAGTGTTTCAAATCCTTTCTTAAACTATCATAAAAGAAAAATTATAATTCATTGATGATTTCAAATAAATCACGATTTATTCATCATGAGATATAACATCATGTTAATATTAGCCACATGTTTTATATATTACAATTTACAAACCTTTAGGTATGGATGACTAAACTATGAACTGCTTATTCATACTGAAATAATCTAGAGGACATATAAATTAATGAATAATAGTGAAATATTCATATGCAATGTTTTACTTTTGAAATAATGATGTGTTAAAATATCACCACATGGATCAAACTAACAGATTAATTTTTAAATAAAATAATAATAATAAAAAAAAAAACAAGCTCAGCCTTAAATTTAAAAAAAAAAAAAAAAATGTTTTACTTCAAAATAATTATAGTACATACAAAACAACTTCTCTGCTAAAAATATGACAAAAAACTAACTGTTATATTCACGTTCAGCATCAAGGGGATCAATCCAAACTAAAATATTTTTCAATGGGACCAAAACATCATCTGGAGGGTGATCAATTTGAAGTCCCTTCTCATAAGACTCCTTTTCAAATCCATAATATTTCCTAGACACAAGCTAAAAATACAAAACACAAGATTACTGAAAAGTAAAAAAAAAAATCCTGTAATTTTTCCTTTAAAGTGTAACTAGATGTAAATATTCAGAAATTTAAATTTCATAATCAAGGACAAGTGACATTGGTTTGATTTCAAGATCCTGTGACATATGTTTACTTTTTGAGATTATCAACTTGCTTTGTCTGATATTATTCATTTATAAGAACAAAGATTCTCTTACAAGTAGTAAAATACGTAAGTATAAAAATGAACAACACATTTTTTATTGAATGAATTAAGCACAATAACACAGCAGTAAACAAGGAGCAATGAAATAAAACAGCAAAAAATATTCACAAAAAATTGCAAAATGCAAATTAAAACTGATATAATTACTTTTAAACACATTTTTTAAATACTAGATAAAAACGACATTAAAATATAATATATAACTCAACATAAAATAAATAGGAATCATTACAAACACACATAAAATCTCATACAACAAATTAAAAAATAATTATAAGTTAAAATTTTATTCAATCACCTTAATATTTGGAAATGAATGACTAAGAGTATAAGACATAGCTTGATGAGACAGGGTTCTGCCTACAATAACTGGATTATCAGTCAAAGTATCCGCTGTTTTAAAGCCCCAAATATTTTTGAGATCAAAATTTCTTCGAACTGATTGCAGTTGGACTCCTCCTGCTATCGCAGCATCAACACAAACGGAAAGTAAATGTTTTAAGCTGACAACATTTAAATCTTTGTAAGTCCTATATTTGTTTGAAGTATTCTTTAAAGTAAAATCAACGTATTCTATTTGATTTATAACATTTAAACTTTGTGGTTCTAGTTCTGATTCTGACATATTTTCCTCATATATCATGGAAACCTTATTAGTAATAAAACTAAAACCAGGATAATCTTTTGAGTCTGTTCCCAAATCATATATTTTTGATTTGTTAATTGCAGTTTGAGAATATCGTGATGATTTCATCTTAGGGTCTCCTCTCTTATTGAAAAATGAAATGAAGAGTACAGTTAGTGCACAAAACAACAAAATTCCAATTGTTCTCGGCCTAACAAACAACATATTCGTTCTACAACTCTAGAAAACATATCAAGAAGGCAAAAACTATAAAACTTGTAATCAAAAATTTTATGACTTCTCTTACCTTTCTTTTATAGCAGACGATCTTTGAAGAAGTCACCGGTTGTAGTGTAAATATAAACAATAGCTTTTTTTCAGGTGGAGTTGCTCTTTCCTTCTACTACTATAATAGTTTTTAAGTATATCAATTTAACAACAAATAAATGATTTGTAATTCATCAAAAATTCTTACGTAAAGTAAAAATATATGAATTAAGAAATTTGCCTGATCATAATTTTATACTTTTTTCAAATGAATGTCCTTCATTCATGGTGTAACAAATTTCAATGTAATGGCAACAACTAGTAAGAATGTTAAATTTTGTTTGATGTTTAAGCCATCTAAATTTATCTATTGCTTTTATAATAGTTTGAAATGATTAAATTGTTCTTAAGATTAGATGATTCTTCAAAATTTTATGGATTAATGACTTATAAATTTCTCTCTAGTTAAGTACGATTTTGTATCTTGTCCTGAAAGATGGCGTCGATGCACGTAAGAAAAATCATCTTCAAAGTTTTATGTTGAAATGTTTGCAAAATTTATCTTTCCTTTAAATTTTATATTTGTTATGTGTCAAATATATTTTTATAACATGTTAAGAGAACAAGCATTGATTTGATGATCATTTTTATAGAATAAATTTTTACTTTGTTTACTCTTTCGGATACGGCGCAGCAGATTTGACAGAATAATAAAAAAACGAAAACAGTATTATGTCGCATGTTACATGACGTCTGTTTCGAGGTTTTTGTTTCAATCCAGGCTTTCAGAAATGCTGGTAAAGTGGAAACAGTCCGATAGAATAACTTAATCAAGGTTGATTACATTATTTAAATGTTAAAAAAGAATTTGAAACATAGCGTATAATTTAATATTGATCAATTGCAAACTTTCTTATTTTTTAGATTCTGAAAAGGAAACAAAAAAAAAAAAAAAAAAAATGTAAATGTAAGAAATAAACAGTATTTCAAAGGAATTGTTTTCAAGATAATTCAAGGAATTAAAAATTATTCAGTTTTAATGAAGTGGTATTGAAATCAAAAGATTAATTTAAAATGACTCAGAGGGTTATAACATATGTAAGTGAGATAATTTGAATATAATTCTTGTTAAATGTATTTTATTTACTAGGAATGATCTTTAAATTATACGAATTGGAATAATTTTTATTCTAGTTAGAACATTTATCCTTGCTATTTTATTGCAGCTTGACCAATTTTTGATGTATTGCATTGAAATACTTACATGAAATTCATGATTTTCAAATTTATACAAAGCGTACAAGATTTTTAAAAAATAAATAATATTGATGAATAATGTGATTATTTCCTATCAAAACTGCAAATAAATTATTATTTTTTTTTATCAGACTATATAATTAAACAAGTATATGAAAAAAGGTTTTCATATCGTTTGATTAAATTAACTGGAAAGTGAAACTTTTTTAAATGATCATCTTTGTAAATAGCCCTTAAAAATTCATTTTTAAATTGAAGAAGGGATATGTATATCAATAGAAAAACATTATACCATGTGGAACAGTTGAAAGTAGTAAAACTATAATGATGAATTGCTGCTGATGAAGGAAGTAAAACATTAAGAATGTTCAAGAGAAGATTCAAGGACAAAATACATGTACATAGCAGTTATCAGCTAAATCTTACAAAATATTGATAAAAGCAATATTTTTAAAATTATTTTTTTATAAAAGATATGGCTTAAGGAATTTGAGATTGTCTTGTTCTTACATTTTGTTTTTAAGTGATCTTTTGTTTGTCACTGTACTGCAAAGAGAGTTTGCATTTTTTTCTGCATACATTCTACATCATTTGAAAATTGACCAAGAGATGACCTGTCTTTAGCCTTAGTTCCCTGCTAGTTCTTTTCCCCAATGACCTTAAAAATCAAATTCAACTGAATCAAGCCAACATAGTTTTGGTCTTATTCTTTTACAAGTAGCAAAGAATTTTGCAAGAAAAATCTTTACTGGACTTTTTACATACATTTTAACAATATGAGAAGCCTATTTCATTCTTATTAGTTTGACACATGTAATGATATCAGGCTCATTTAAAATTATATAAATTTCAGAATTAAAATGTTTTTGCCAAAGGCCATTTTCTGTGATGCGACTGAGAATACTTCTGAGAACCTTTCTCTCAAAACCAGGAATTTTGTTATCTCCAATTTTTGTTAGAGATTAAATTTCTGAGCCATAATTTACTGCTGTAACCTAGTGGCTAAGGCATCAGATTCGCAGCCAACGGTTTTCCTTGAGTCGCGGGTTTAAGCCTTGATGCTATTAAAGACTCGCCTTGTAGCTGGGGCTGATGCATTTCGCCAATAGCCCTCGTGTTGCTTCTAGTGCGATGTATATAAAAAACCAAACCAAAACAAACTGAGCCATATTCAGGACTCGCCTAATGAGAGTTTTATGAATAAGAATATTTGCTTTTCTGGGGAGAAAACAGGATCTTAGTAAAGAATGGAGTCCAAAAAATGTTTTGTTGACCAGTGAATTATGATTATGGATCTCGGAGATAATGTCATTTTTTGCTTTAAGCAGAGATTCAAGGTAATTTAAACATCTACAGTTTCAAACTCAAGAGGGCCAATTTTTAAATGATAGAGTGTATTGGTTGTTGGTGTTTTCATTACTACCATTTACTTGGTTTTTGTTTAATTTATTATCGATCCCTTACGAATTGCAGCAATCTCTATAGAAGAGAATGTTTCTCTCAAGGTTTAATCACTTCTTGCAATGATATCAATATAATCAGAGTAAGCCAGAAGCTGAATTGATTTGAAGAAAATGTTTCTGTGAGTGTTATATTTGAATCAATAAAAACTTTCTTCTGTAATATTGAAGAGAAGGCAGGTAAGAGTCATCCTGTAGGACATCCCACTATTAAAACATAGGTCCTCAGACATGGTACCCAGGAATTTAATTTTACTGCTGGTGCCTTTCAATTCTGCATTCATTACAAAAGTGAAAAATAAAAGTATTGAGATGCATAATTTCAATTTATTAAAGATATTGTGAAAATATAAATATAGGTATGTTGTGTGATCTTCCTTCAAATTCAGAACAAATATTCAGTGTTATGTATAGTTTGTTGGATTAATTTTTTGGTTTCAAATTAATTAAGGGAATTAAATTTGTATCTTTTATTCTTTTCTAGAATATATTGATGAAATTAAAACATCATTTTCCTAATTGCATTATATAAAAATATAAACAAAATTATTATAGTTTACTAGTTTTTTAATTTAATTTTTTTTCTGAAAGTATATTATGATACAGATTATAATTTGTCTGTAAAAAAACCCTGCTTCAATAGTGGGTAAATGATTTAATGTGCATCGATTTCCTTTGAAAGGAAAACTGTTATATAGTATTTTTCTCAGATGTTATTATTTTGGAACAAGTCCATTTTATCTGTAGTATATATTCTGTTTTCTTTTATGGAATAAAAGTTTTGTGATTTTACTTTCTTGATCACACAAAATTAAAATAACTTTTGAATTGAGAGAGCACAGAGTTTTAATTTTCCTTAGTTTTAAAAAGTATTAGGGTGACCCACATCATAGAAGTTATCTTTTGTGCAGACATCTTTTTTCTCCATCTCACTTATGTTTTTCTCTAATTACATAATATTTTTTTTGTTGAAATTCCCAGCAGTACCACTTGTCATGATGACAGAACAGTATATGTATTGAATGCAATTTTATTCAAAGTAAAATGTAAGCAGAATTGATATGCTATCAAACATAAATTATTGGATTAATTGAAGCATAGACTTTTTTTTTTATTCTGGATTTAAGCAGTAAGAGCTTTTAGTTGCTTTGGAATAATCATTGCATATTAATCTTTTGTATTATATTTTATTATCTTGTGAGTTTTGAGTGCAATGATCTGTCATGCAATGCAGAGAAAGATGGGTTGAAAAAAAATACCTGATAAGTATGATAAAAAATAGTGCCAAGTTGTAATAAAAATTGATTTCCCCCTCTCAAATATGAAACTTTTAAATAATTTTACTTAATTAGATTTCTTTTGCAGAAGAGATTGCAAAAGGAACTAATGGCAATACAGAAGGAACCACCACCAGGTGTGAGAGTCAATCCTGACAATATTGGACCCACTTTAACACAGTATGTTTTATTCTCATAATAGTTAATCTCAATTAACCCTAACTTTGTTTTTTTGGAAAAAAAACGATATGTTTTTATAAAACATTTTTGGGTACTTTTTCATTTCCCTGGCACAATTCTCGCCAATCAGACTTTATTGGTGACAACACACAGTTTACACATATTCC
Organism: Nephila pilipes; assembly: GCA_019974015.1. Classification (NCBI taxonomy): domain Eukaryota; kingdom Metazoa; phylum Arthropoda; class Arachnida; order Araneae; family Nephilidae; genus Nephila; species Nephila pilipes. Next base: position 139,098 of record BMAW01087866.1, read on the forward strand.
CTTTGGACTCGCTTGTATCATTTTTGGTGACTTTATTGTTTGTGCTGGCAAAATGGAAAAGTACCAATTTTTGCTTTTAAACATTTTATTAGTTTTAGTTCGTTTTAATGATAAGCTGTACCTTAATTTGAGTTTTCAGCATTTGTAGAAAGAAAACTTAATTATATTTAAAGCTCTCAAAATAATCGTATATTTTGATTGCTCTAAAATATTTGAATATTTTTGTGCGAGTTTTAGGATAAATGTTTATTTTAATGAATTTTATTTATTTTTTTAAAGTGACAGTTTGTATTTTTTAAATTAGTTTATACTTAATATACTGGTTTCTAAAAAAGTAATTGAAATTAACACACACTTCTATCTCTGCATTACTTAATTCAACTTTTTAAACAACTAACTGAAATGAATATGATATTCCACAAAACAATATTTTAGTTGCCATAATCATTTAAAAATTGTAATATGAAGTTTCAACAAATATTGTCTGTATCTTACACAATTAATTAAACATATGAAAATAAATTTAAAATCAATATCCTGTGCCTTAACACAAATAATAACATGCCATGATATCTATCATGAATTATTTGGGTACACATTTAACACTTTCATGAATTGAAATACAATATTTCTATAAATTCTTCCATTAAAACAATGGACATATACATAATAATGGTAGATATATAGAAGCTTATTATCTTCAACACTATGATCACATAACATATGCTGGAACAAATATAAAACTTTAACAAATATTTTTTTCAAACACAAATAAAAAAAGTTTGATATTTCAATTGGTAAAACAATAATTTTTGTGATTGTTCTTTTCATGGCTCCTGATTTCATATTTATTCTAACTGTTCTCACATTAGTGGTAGAATTGTAAAAAAACCTCAATAGTGCGGTCTAAAAATCATTTACAGACTGGTAAGATATCCTTTTTAACAGGTATATTATTTTTCTCGATCATACATTTAACACATCAATCAATAACTCCCGAGACTAACATTGAAAACAACATTTTTTTTGTAAATTTTTTTTTTTATTCATCAACATAACACCTTTTGTTAATCACCTTTTAGGGTGATACAATTGTTCCAATGCTTTTCCAAATCTTTTTTTTTTTTTCCTCAAAAAAAATTTTTTTTCCCTTTTTTTTTATGTTCCGCAAGAAATCTTTTTTGTTGCGAGTAAATAGCGATAAACAGCTTTCTGAATCATCGACTCGTTGCTGTTTTTGTTCCATCGAAAGCAATCGCGGCACCCACTTGGAAAAAACCTTTTTCATGCTCAATTTTTCATGAAGGATAGTAAATACACTTCCATATGATATCTGTGTCATCTCAGCAATCTCACGGAGCTTCACTATACGATCTTTCATTATAATTTTTGTCACTTCACTCACATTTTCCGGTGTAACGGCTTCCACAGGTCTACCTGAGCGTTCCACGTCATTTGTGTCGGTACGACCACATTTAAACTCGGCAAACCACCGACAAATCGTTGCTTTTGATGGACAAGAGTCCGGGTAACATTTTTCAATCCATTGTTTCGCTTGCACGGTGTTTTTACCCATTAAAAAACAATGTTTTATCAGAACACGAAACTCGGTTTTTTCCATTTTTTAAATAAACTACGAAACGACTTTACTCCAACCTCGATAACTCAGCTGTTCCTGGTCCGATCGACTTAAAATTTTGACACGTTTCAAGCAAAGGTTAGTACTCTAGAAAGACCTGGTTACTGGTTTACTACGAGCGCCATCTCTGGGTTAGTCTCGGGAGTTATTGATTGATGTGTTAGTTCTTTGCTGGAATGTTTCTAAATAAACTTTAGTTCACTTTTCCCAATAAGTTGGACCACCTTTGTTGTTCTCTCCCAGCAATTTAAATGATTTTCATTTGCATCAATTATCATTGGCTCTGGGATTGATTTTATTTATCTCCATACTTGGAAATGACTAGGGGTCAAAACACTTCATAGTTATGAAAATAATTGGAAATTGATGTAAGAGATGAAAAGTTTAGTATGCTCTCTATTTGCACAATTATAGTATAGTTCCCTTCCTATGTTAAGCACAATTTTCCCATCATCCTTTTTAGATGAGGATTTACTAAATTTGCACCTTCTTCCCACAAACCTCCAAAAGGAGAGGATTTATGAAGGTTGAAGTTTTTGTCTTTTCCCTCAGTTTTAAAAAACAAGGCCAAAGTTTGATCAGGTAGAGCCTTTACAATCGAGAATTTGCTCCTACTAATCTAATAGCTTGACTTGCAAATTTTTTTTATTTTTCACATCTAGTTGTAAAGTAAATAAGCATTGCAATCAGTGCATCTGGTGTTAAATCTGATAAAAACTCATGATGAATAATTTGAGTAACAATGGATGTAAATCTTATTCAAGATTTTTTTTTCTGTGTTTTATGTAACAAAATGTGGACAACATAAATCTAAATTTATCATATTCATTGGGATTTATTTACTCATTCATATTGTAAGTTTCTCATAATGCAAGAACACAAGATGAGTTTGCTTTTGAAGTATGTAGTACAAAAATAATGTTCAATTTTTCATGTTAAATCTTGCACTTAAAGGCCAGAATTTTAAACATATAGCTCTCAACAATCCCTGAGTCTAACCAACATTCAAAAAGTGCCTGTGTATGCTAGAAAAATAAATCTTAATTTTGACAGAATTATTGGATGTTTCTAATTAAATGACACTTGGACTTTTCAATACATCCATCGACATGAATTATTCTTTTACTTTCAACAAAGAGGAATGTAAGTTTTTAAAACAACCTGTTAAACCCTTCCTTTCACATATAGTCTTTTGCTTATTTCTTTCGGTATTCTCTTTTTGAAAGAGCTTGCCTCCTGTGGATTAAGAGGTCCCATTCTTTTAGTTGTGTTTGTACAATTAAATATAAAACCAAAAAATATCAGTCAGAAAATAAATAATTTTTACTACTGTTCAAGAATTTGTCAAAAAAAAAAAAAAAAAAAAAAAATCCTCAGAGATTTTAACATAGTTATCTAAAAGCAGTCTATTATTGACAGGACTGTTGTTATTGTGAATGCATAATTCCGTTTAACTTGGGGCTAGGCATTCAGTCTGTGTAACTGAAGGCTATAAGCACTCATCAGACAGGTATGATTGTAATAGAATGTCTATGCAAACTCGCAGTTAGTCAGGTCTTCCATTTTGAATTTTTCTCTTGTTGTTTAACACTATCTTCTTATGTGAGAAGATCAACTGCAATGTCCTTTAATGCTCAATAATTCCAAGATTGCAGTTTAATTGACTTCTTAACTTTGATGACATGATTAGCAATGAAGGATTTCCATTTTTAACTAGATCCCTTGATATAGTGCTATGTAATTTTCAAATCACTTCAAAAATAGATATTAGAATATTTTTTAAATCTATAAATTTTTTTTTTCTTCTATTGCTAATCTAACACTGATCAGTGTACCCTATAGCTCTAATCACAGCAAGGAAATTCTTTTTATTGGGGCACTTTTACTTAAAGAGGATATCAAATGTACTGAAAGTTTCTTTGTGATCTGATGTAAACAATGGCTCCATTAAATTGACTTGCATCTGAAAGGCAATGAATTCCTATATTATTATCATTTTGGTTCAAAACAATTCTTGGAATACTCATTTCACTGAACTGTGTGACATGATTGCATATTTGGGACCATTCTTCATCCTCCGATATTTTTTGCTACTACAGCTTTTGCGACAAAGTTTTGAATCCGATTGTGAATGATGATAACAATCCAAGTTGATCATAAATTTCCCCCACTGTCTGAAGAATATAATGCTTAAGTGTTTATCTTTCTTCCCAAATTCTCTGTCAAACTCACAATTAATATTCTTAAATTATTTTCAAGAATGTCCCATGACATTCTTAAAACTTAAAAGAAATTTCACATTCATATCACTTGAATTTAATAGAGGAATATCAAAATTTTCCTCTTTTGAATTCTTAATTAAACAGTTATCATTCAACATCCATTTATTATTTATATGAAGTTCATACTAGCATTACTTCTAACTTCTCTTTCATTACCGAAAAATTCAAAGCTTCTGTTACAATATCTACTTCTATAACCAAGTTATCTACATATACACTTGTGTCAAGAATTTCAAAAGTATCTGGATATACATACCTCTAAATTTTTGAATATTTAACTTTATAGTTTCTGCCTGCAAGTGGACTTGAATATACATTGAAGAGTATTTCATTTGAATCTATTCACTTGTAATTGCTGATCAAGTTTCTATAAAATTATTTCCTTTAATGTTAATAAATTTAACTGTTCTGTAGCATTGTTTTTGTTGAATTGTGGGGTCGAATCTCATTGTATTTGAAAGTACACCATGCAGTAAGACTAATGCATGTTATTTTATCGAGGCTCTAAGTGTTGGCATGGTGTGAAAGTTTGGAGAGGGGGGGGGTGCCAGCTCAGAGCCTTGTCACATACTGTTCAAAATTGCAAGGTCTGGCATCAATAGTTTTTGTGCTGCTTCTAAGTGTGAGTTAATAAACAATTAATCTGGGGAATATATATCCAAACATGGAATTCTGAGACACTAATTTTGTATTGTTTATAAATTTGTCCATGTCTAATTAAATAAAATAAAAAAAAAACAAATATTTCTACAGTAACAATCTTTTTGGTTTGTAAAAAAAGTATGTATCAACTAATTTTATCCTTTCAGGAATTACAGTATTTGAAACATTAATTTGTCTAGAAGGTATCAAATGGGTAATTTTTGGAATTAAAAAAAAAATTCTAATTATTAGAATAAGTTTTATTTTGGTTACAAATATTCATTGTTAGAATTCATATTTATGAATATAATTGATAAACACCCCTCTGATGCATTTACTTTTTCTGTCACAAATGTACTTAGTCAGCTAATTGAGATAAGCACAGATGAATCATACTTCCACTGTCTAACAAAACTTTTGCTCGGAATAAATTTTCCTTTATGAAAGCAACAGCTGTAACCATAAATACTTTATAGGGGCTTTTGCTTGTATTAGTGGATGATACCATAAACCATTTTAGTTTTACACAAATTGTAATCAACATTAAGTTATACAGTTGATCAGCATTGCTTGTATATATCTGGGAATCCTTTTTATTTTGTTGCAGAAACACACACTTTTCCTCTCTTATTATGTAATAATGAGTTATGTTTTCATTTACATATTTAGCAACAGCAAGTAGAAGAGAGAGCATGAGAACTGAAACAACAAAAGCTTAACTAAATTATGTCTTTAATGCTGAATTCTAAAAAATTTTGACATTTGACAATTTGTGTTCTGCATTATGCATTTGAAATATATATGCTTGTTCTCAATTAAGTTTGACACCATAACAGAAACTTTGGAGAAATTTCTTTTAGGCATTAGAATTTTAGAAGCACTTAAAGTTCTAACATGCTCTTTGAGAAATTGTATTAACTCTGATAACATAGATAATGTTTCTTTAGATTCCTTTCTCTTCACTGTTTCGTATTCTGATCAAGTTTTTGGATTTAAATGAAAGTGAAAACAGTTGGAAGAAAGCTGGTCTAAATTTTGCTTTAGGCATCCTAACGATTTTACAACTTCACTTGTTATATCTGTTGAATGTAAAATAACATTAAATATGTAATTTTTAACAACAGAGAGGGCCTCGGTAGCCTAGTGATCAAGGTCATGGACTAGCGACCGGCAGTTTTCGTTCAGTCGCTGGTTCGATCCTTGGCGCCAAAGACCCACTGTGTAGCCGGGGCTGATGCACGTTAAATCTGTTCGGGGCCCAAAGTCCTCCCGTTGGCGTGGTGTGGATGTTAGGAGAGGAGGTGCCAGCTCAGGTTTCATCCTCGACACTTGACCGTGGTTCAAAATTACGAGGTCTGTCGCCAATAGCCCTCGTGTTGCTTCTAGTGCGACGTTAATAAAAAAACTAAATTAAAACTTTTAACAACAGAGTGATTCATAAATCTCTGATGGTACATCTAAATATGTTCTAATTGTATATCTTTCCTCAAGAAGTTACTGTACTGACTCATAATTAGAATATATTATAGAAAGTACCTTCTTTCTATGCTGACTTAAAATGTCGCAACTTTATCACATTTGATAAGTTGGGTTTTGACCTATACTTGCTTGAAAAATTTCTGAAAAGGAAAGTCATGAATGGATTTTCCATCAAATAAGAATAACGAGATTTTGGGTAAACACACAGCTGAATTTTTGAAAATATCACTACTGCTATTCTCTAATTTTATTACTTAATTTCTTTTTTTTTAAAATTTAATTTCAAAAACTGTGTTTATTAGAATGCGATTTATTTCATCTTGTTTATTTTTGTGCTTTTCAATAGATTCTCTCATCCTGAGGTTAATAATTGAATCAAAAATACTTTCAAGCTCATTTTTAAGTTTCTCAATTTAGTAACCAACAATTCTCATTCACTTGAACCAAAGTCTGGCACAGTTCAGGTTTTCATAGTTATGGCCTTTTTTCTGATTATATGGTTAGTAATAGGCACAAATTATCATACTTCAAATATTTAGTAAGTTATTCATCAAAAAAGACAACTTTAAAACAACTAGAAGGATGCCCTCTCTTATTGTTCGTTATTGAACTTCTGTATTTCAGACACTGAGAATAAAGAAAATATCCGCTGGCTAAAGTTTGAACACATAATCCTCATTAAAAAAATATCGCAAAGGATGCGTAATATTGTTCAACTTATAAACAATTGTTCATAACACTAAATCTAAGATCAAAAATAATTTTGTAATTTTATTATGTAGCTTGATAGATCACTAATGTAGTGCTGGTTACTAAAAAATAACTGAAATTAACACACTTTTATATTGCATCATTTTATTGATCTTTTTAGAGAAACTAATTTAAATGAGTATGATGGTCCAAAAAACCTTCTTTTTGTTGTCGATATGAAATTATGAAAGATTATATGAAAGAATAAAAAAACAATGTAATATACAATTTCATCAAATATCTGCATATTTCATAAATAATTAAACACAATGAAAATCAATTTAAAACAAATAACACCTGCCTCATACCCAATATTATATATGTGATGAATCATTTATGTACAGATTAAACAGACCTTTTAATATTTTGATAATTTAATGTAAAAGAATCCAAGAAAAATAAATTATTCTGGTTTATGTTAAGTAAATAGAAATAAGTTTTAATCTTGTTTTTCATTTTTAAAAAAGCTGACCTGTCAATTGATAATTCTTCCAATTTGTTTTTTTTTTATATATATAAATGCTTCACAACTTGCTGATGCATATACTTACAAAAGATATATGAATATTTTAATCCCTAAGTGTTGAAAACCTATGCTTTTTCAATAAAATGTCTTCTTAATTGTGAGATTATTTTTAATAACTTAATATTTTTTTCTATTGATATAGATGGACTGTTGACATGGAAGGTGCTGTGGGTACATTGTATGAGGGCGAAAAGTTTCAACTGCTGTTTAAATTCACACCCAAGTATCCATTTGATTCACCCGAGGTAAGTAGGACACTAAAATGTTACCATTTTGTTCACACACACATACTCTCGCGATTTGACCGACCATTGTTTCTTTCACTCGCAATAAATTCCACATGTCTGTTTTTACATTTTTATTTCTCAATATTCGCCAAATGCCAGTTGCTCTTCATGTGACCATACTCTCTCACAGCACAACTAATACTGGCTTGTTTTACATTTCACTGCCAGATGGCTATTCACAATGAATGGATGATTGGAACATACCGCCCGCCTTGACAAATTGTTGTCAACACACATACACAAAATATAAAATTTCCCAGTTCAATACACTGACAGTTGCCATATTGATAATGCACAAATAAAAATATTGAAGCACAAAAAAATTCATATATTATTCATTACAAGGTAACAAACAAAATTTCGTAATTGGGCATTTAAATTCGCTAAATGAAGTCTTGACTATTACCACTCTAGCCATGTGATCTTTTCCATGTATATCGATTATTTTACCTAGTGCCCATTTGCAAGGAGGCAAATTATCTTCCTTAAGAACAACTATATTTCCTATTTTGACCACTTTCTTTTGAAATTTCCACCTAGTTTTTTTGTTGCATGTTGTTTAAATAGTCAAGGCTCCATTTTTTCCAAATTAACTGAATATACCTTGCGATTTTTGCCATAATTTAAGTTTATTTTTCTTTAAACTAGTTAAGTCAGGCTCAACAATTCTATTAATCTGTTTATCAATAAGGAAATGAGCAGGAGTATTAACTTCCACTTCATCTGTGTCTTCCGATAAAGGAATAAGAGAGCTTAAATTGAGCATACCTTCAATTTGAATAATAACAGTTAAGAATTCTTCATAAGATAATTTTAAATTTCCAACAACTCTTTTTAAGTAAAATTTAAAAGATTTTACTCCTGCCTCGCAAAGCCCACCGAAATGTGGCACACGGGAAGGAATGAAGTGCCAACTCACTCCTTTTCTAGTTAGAAAATTTGAAAATTGCTCATCTTGTTCTTTAATTAACTTTATAAATCTTCTTAACTCTTCTTTGCTGATATTTACACTTTATAAAAAATGGGACACAAAAGTTACCCCACTAACATTAAATGGATAAGTTTTACTCACTCTATTTGCAGGAAGATTTCCCATTAACTGAGTATGAGATCTTGGGTTAGCCTTAAAGCAAACAACACATGAATTCACAATTTTTCTACGCAATGATCTACCTTGTATTACCCAAAATTTCTGCCGAATTTGATATAAAAATTGCTGTGGGCCTGTATGCATATTTTTTTTATGAAAACAGTTTACAATTAAATTAGTCAATTTATGGGCCTTAGGAAGCAATATTGAATACTTTCTGCCACATGGCAAATTACTATATGTTAATCAACTACCAATAATACCAGCAGAATCAGTGAAAGGATATAAATTCTTTACCTGGCTGTCAGCATTTACTTCACTTACAGCTTTTAGAGCATTAAACTCCTTATAAAATTAACTTGTTTGAACAAATTGTGCCAATATTTGCTTAGCAGAATCAATTTCTGTGCCAGTCAGATACCTAGAATGTTTCTCATAACCAGATTTACAATTATGCACAAACCTAAGAATAAAACTCAAAATATGCAATATTTTGAAATACTACAGTTGTGGATATCATTAAAAAATGAATTATTAAATACAGTAAATGAAGAGTTCTGTTCACAATTCACTTTTTTGAATTCACATTGCATATCATCCTTTATTACATTATCAGGAATTTAACTTTGAGGATATTCACTGTTAAAAAGTCAGGGCCTACCCACCACAAGTGACTCTCAAGCATTTTTGAAGGATTCACACCTCGACTAATAAGATCAGCCGGATTGTCCACTGATGAAACAGGACTCCATTGTTCATCATAAGAAAGATCTTGGATTGTGGCTACATGGTTTGCCACTAAGGTTTTTAACTGGGATGGTTGTTTCTTTATCCATGACAGCACAATCATACTGTTGCTCCAGTAATAGGTTTTAGAAACTTCCAATCGAAGAGCCGTCTGGATTTGTTGCATCAACTTGGCAAGCAGTACAGAGCTCCAATCTAGACACTGTGATCTTCTTCAGTGGAGCCTCTCTTGATTTACTGGCGACAATCTTGATGGTAACATCTCCAGCAGGTGTTTGAGATTTGCAGTAAACAACTGCTCCAAAGGCAGCTTCTGAAGTGTCGCAGAAGCCATGAAGTTCTATCACTTCAACATCAGGAAATGGAAGAATACATCTGCTCACTTTTATGTGTTAATAAACTCTAGTTAATTAGTAAAGTTGTCCCACACACTTTGAAATTCAGGAGAGAGTTGATCATCCCATTGAAGATTCAATAGCTATAATTTTTATAAAAATATCTTAGCCACTGTTCCAAGAAGTCCCAAAGGGTCAAACAACTTGGCAATAGTGGAAAGAACTGTTCTTTTAGTATGAATATCATACGATGTAATGGACACCTTATAGCAAAAGCAATCACCAGAAGGGTCCCAAGTGACACTTAAAGTTTTTGTTTCTGAATTTGAAAATTCATAGATAGTTTCAGAAGTTGAGGACAATTGTGGGTGATTACCTCGTCATTTATGCAATTTCATGCCAATTTGATTTAGCATTGAAGTGAGTTGCTGTTGCATCTCTATACATTTAGATGAAGTTTTAGCACCGAATAGTACATCGTCAATGTAGAAGTCCTCTTTGACTATAGATGCTGCAAGGGGGAAATTGTGTCCTTCATCTTCAGCAATTTGAAGTAGCATTCGTGTTGCTAAAAATGGGCACTCATAGTAGTAATGGTTGAAAGTTTTCACTGGACTTAACTCACTGCCCTTCCACTCTATACGTTGTAGATTTCGCTGACTTGGATGAATATTCATCATTCTGTACATTTTTTGTATGTCCGCAATATAGGTGAATGGATATTTGTGGAATTGCATTATGATTGAGATTAGGTCGTCTTGAACCACTCCTCCATTAATCTGTAAGCTATTAAATGAAGTTCCATTTGTTGTTTCACTTGAGGTATTGAAAACAACACGAAGCTTCGTTGTTTTCTCAGGTCTGTAAACGCCATGATGTAGCATATAATATGATACTTCTGGTTTTGTTTCATGTGTCCTAATCTCTTGTATTCATTAATAGTGTCTTTATATTAATTTAAATAATTTTGATCATGCAATAGTTTTACCCAAAGTGAAAGTAATCTTTTTGATGCTATACTTCTAGATTCTCCTAAACAACTGGGTTCTTCTTTAAGTGGGATTGTAACTACGTATTTTCCACTAGGTTCTTTAAAATGAGTTTGAAAAAAATATTCCTCAGCAATTTTTGCCTCATGAGATTTAGGAGTCTCTAACTCAACAGTTTCTAATTCCTAAAATTTTCTCATGGTAATGTTTAAATCATCATCAATTATTAAACTGCAATGAATTTTTTGGTTATCTGAATTCGAAACACTCTCACAAGCCAAAAATCCAAAAACACTATTTTGAAAAAATAACTCTGAATTTGACAAAAATATTTTTCTGGCCTTAAAAGATGATAAAAACATTTTCCACCTTAAAGACAGTCAACTTTTTGGGGAACCATAAACTTATTAGCCAAATTTATATTTGAAGGAATTTGTTCCTTAACTTTTAAATATTTAACTGGGGTTAACTCAGTAATTTTATCTATAACAAGAAACTCAAATTCTTGATTAAAACTCTTATCAGTATTTGAAATTTCAGCCTAAACAAACTTGGTAACAGTCATTGAGGTATTATCTAAACACGATATTGTCAAATGAATTTTTTCTTATTTTAACCCTAATCTATTTGCACACTCTTTAGTCATAATATCTGACTGACTACCTGCATCAAGTAATCCTCTAATGGATTGCAAATTTCCATATTTGTCTCGGATAAAAAATACAGCTGTGCTTAACAATACAGTACTCATTGATCTATTTTGAACCAAACTAGTAGCAGAAAATTTCAATTGCACATTTTCATTGGTTACACTAGAAGTTGGATAAAAAATATTACTTCCTGGATTTAAATTAGACATTGAATTCTCTCCTTTATTTGTTATTGTACTAGTTTCGTTTTTATTACTCTCACTAAAATGATCTGATTCTCTGGGAAAATGAAATAACTTATTATGTGGCTTTTTTACAAAAGCAATTTTGTGCAGAACACTTTTTAACATTACAACCTGGTGAAAGGCATTTAAAACAAATTCTGAGCTTTCACAAATCCAACTCTATCGTTCACAGACAATTTTTGAAAATTCTGACTCTTAAATATTGAATGGTTGTTATGACACAAAATATATTTTAAATTACCATTCGATAAAAACTCTTTAGCAATATTTTTATTATTTCTATTCTCAAAATTACCCTTTCCAAATCTCCTTTGATCACTATTAACTACTGAGCAAGATAAAGAACTATACTCTGTTTTGTTTCTGGTTTTAGAAGTCAAAAATAAATTGCAGTTTCTTCCTAGCTCCTGTGGTGTAAAATAGTCTTCTCCTTGTTTAATACTTATATAACTTTTTAAATCCCAAGGAAGAGTGCTAAATATTTTATTGGAAATCATCAACACTCACAATTTAGCAAATTCATTCACTTTACGAAGTTGAATGTAATGTTCAAAAACAGAACTAATTCCTGATGAGAATTGCATGTAATTTTCTGTTGGCAATTTTACTGCACCTTTAAACTGTTTTAATTGGCGCGGTGTGGATGTTAGGAGGGGGGGTGCCAGCTCAGGTGTCGTCCTCGTCACTTGACCGTGGTTCAAAATTACGAGGTCCGTCGCCAATAGCCCTCGTGTTGCTTCTAGCGCGACGTTAATAAAAAAAAAATTAAAACTATTAAACTGTTTTAAACACTCTCTAGAAGTTGGTGGAAAATCTTTTAATACAATAGATTTAATTTTTTCATAATCACCCAATTCTTCTTTTACATAAATCATTAAATTGCTGATTCTATCTCCCAAAATATTTAATAGAATTTCCGCTATATATTTATCATTAACTCCTTTTGTTTTGAATGCTTTCTCAAGCGAATTGAAAAAGAGATTAAAACATTCAACATTCTTCGGTACAGGAATAGTCAATATTTTTATACTCTTAATTAAATTTTCTGAATTAAAACTCGATTCATAATCATTAAGTGATTTTTCCTTACAAGATGCTGATTTAAGCTTTAAAAGCTCAATTTCCTTTTTGATTCTTAAAAGCGAAAGCTTCTCAATTTCTTATTTTTGTTCCATAGAATGTCTTTCGTTTTCAGCTTGTTCCGATTTTTTACGCTTTTCTTCCGAAATCTCTAAAATTATATTTTTCACAATCTCAATTTTTTCTTTATAAATATCACTATTCTCAATTATAAGTTTAAAAACTCATATTTAACATTTAATATTTAATAGTTTAACTTATAACTACTTTAACAGAAGAGAACTGGATATTTAGTTCAGAACAAGCATGCTTTAACTCATCCTTTTTTAAGCTAGACAAAGGCATAATGGAAAATATGTATAATCACTTACCCACACTATTATTTTGAGAGAGAATGGGCTATACACTAGACACCATGAAGATCTGTTTTGCAGCCACTCTGTCTGCTGTAACTTATACCTGGGTAAAAATCCAAGGTCAAAATTCTCACTAAAACGGAAATCCACAATTGCGTAATCCGCTCCGGCTCGTCGGACCAAATGTTCACACACACATATACTCTTACGATTCGACAGACCGTTGTTTCTTTCACTCCCAATAAATTCCACATGTCTGTTTTTATATTTTTATTTCTCAACATTCGCAAAACGCCAGTCGCTCTTCGCATGCGACCGTACTCTCTCGCTGCACAACTAACACTGACTCATTTTACACTTCGCTGCTAGAGGGCTATTCACAATGAATGGCTGGTCAGAACACATCTTTTTATTTTTTGTGCTTAAAATTAATTTTCAAAGTCACATAATATTTGAGACTGTTAGTCAATGAATAAAGTTATGAATATATTTTGTAAAGAAAATATTATAAGGCTCTTGATATATTTATAAACATTTTGATTTGATATTTATTAATCATTACTTTAATGTACTTTGATATCGAAGTTTTATAAATAAATGGAATTCACTTACATATGCTTAGCAATCATTTTCAAATCTACATTGTTGTCTCAATACATTTATCTTTAACTAGAATACTTTAAAGATTGTATAAGAATAAGTAACTAAAAAAATAACTTTTTGGCCATCTTGTTTAGTAGAATTGGTATTTTTTTTTTTTTTAAATTTTTTTTTTTTTTTTATATTTCTTGCACATCCGTTTTACCCTGAAAATAGATTGATAATTGAAAAGTTTATGATTATGAACTTTTCTTACTTTCATTTTTAAAAATATTTAACTTGTATTGTTAACCAAGCATTTTAAATAAAATCTGGTTGGTTCATTAATGCTTTATTTCAGAATTTTAATGTCATTATTAGTGTAATGACAAATTTAGTGAGAATGTTATTTTATTTTTATAACTTTTTTTATACTAGTGTTCTATAATGATGATATTCATGTTAATACAAATATTTTGGAAGTTTTCAGTATATGTATATGTGTGTGTAACGTGTGTGGAGAGAAGTTTCCTTTTTAAATTTTTATTTATATATGTAGTCTTTGCTGTCGACTGTTACTATGAAGTGTTTGTATTTATTAATATTTTTTATGAATTTTTATTGTTAAATTCTTCTTCTATCACATTAAGTAATTTTAATTTATTTACCATCACAATCAATTTTAATAACTCTTGCAATGTAAGCGAATTTATGTTACAGGCTACTGTATTGCTTAATCAACAGTTTTGAATTGTCATATTTTGGTATGTCATAAAAGCTATCTGTACTTTTTGCAACATGAGTAGTATTCCCATGATCATATATGTATCACCCTCTCTTAATTTTTGCACAGTAATTAGGGCCAGCTCAATAAAAAATGAAGTTTGACTTGGGTACTATAAATGGGCGTAACTAGGTTAGGAAGGAAATAAAACCGTCTCTTAGTTCTAAATTATAATCTAATTTACAGCTTCCTTTGAAAGTGTTTTCCACAAATTTTCAGCATATTCAAAAGTTTTTCTCCTAGTTATTCTTCCTTTAGTACTAGGAGGAACAATTAATATATATGAGGATTATATAATTTTTTGCCGTATAATGGCCTGATAAATTCAGGAAATAACACTGTACCTTGTATATTTTCATCAGGTTTGTTTGAATAGTAATCATTGAAAACCAGGTTGAAAGATAAAGAATTTTCTTAATTTCATTTGAAAATGATCTAAAGTGTTAGTTCATGCTTGCATTAGAAGGTAATAAGATATGAAAATCATTCATGGCCTGATCCATTTTAATATTTTCTCAATTTGACCAGCTCTTATCCAATAATTTTTAAAATTTGGAAATTCAAACCATTTTAAAAAAACCCTGACAACATGGACCATTATCTTTAGTTCAAATAATTTTTTCAGTTCTCCAATAAGCACCCAGTGGATTTATCTACTTTTTGAAACTCTGTTATAAAAGTGATCTTCGATTTCTTTTGAATTAAAATCTTGTAAGACATAATGTTCACTTTTTAAAATTTTCTAGAGATAATTTTGTACACATAATACTCTCACTTTAAATAGTTGTTGGTGAAAGAATAGTTTCTTTCTACATTTCTATTTATAAGGTGTTGTGAGAATGAGAAAAGAAAACCAATTATCATTACACTCATACCATCATGGAATAGAGATTTTCTGAAAGTAGTTTCAAATTTGAAATTGGATCAATTTTAGTCAGTTTAATTAATTTTGTTCCATAATCCCTGGGATCTGTTTCTTACATTTTAATCACTGTGAAACCAAGAACTTACTTACACAAACCTTCCTCCTTCCCTCACAGATTCTTATATTTTTGTCTTCTAGGAGCAAACCGTAGAAAAAAAGATCCAAATGGCCTACAAATTTTCTTACATTTATCCTCTAGACCATAAATTATCTACTAAAATATACAATCAAATTTGATCTCATTCACATAAAAACAATTCTCCATTACATAATAGCTTGAGATTTCTTTGTATCCATTACAAAAGCTATTTCTAAGCTGCTGATTAAACTTGATTTAATATGTGAAAAAGCAAATTGAGACAGTTCATCTAGAGCAGGTCTTACCAACCTGTGGCCTGTGGAGCTAGGTCACCTGAACAAAAATATAAACATTTAATGTACTTAAAAGAACTAAAGAACAATCTACCATGAGTCATTTGTTTCATATCGCATTTCTATAATTATATCTCAGTACATTGACTTGACTATTGTCCCAATATTTCCCATATATTCTTGTTCAGAAACAATTACAAAGTTGAGCTCATTTAAAAAAAGGCAGGCTGTCTTGTGAACATTACACAATGTATACCTTATCAGTAAACTTATTGAAGGGCATGGGTGTACGTTGCTAGACGAGGGAAGGAAATGCGACATGTGGATCATATAAAATAGCAGCATCCAGTCTGTCTGCAGCAAGCCTGATGTATTTGACTGAAAATCATATGGTTACAGATAGAATGCTCAGTGTCTTTTGATTGCTAATAATTTAGCACCAGCATTGTGTTGTAACTGTTGGGTAATTCTTAAAGTTATATTTTGTACAAATATATTTAATTCAATAAAGTATCATTCCTCTTAATTTATTGTAGAATGTTGGTGATTTCTCTGTTAGGGTACGGGAGGATTAGTCTTTTCACACTACTCGTGGGATGAAAATATTTGTAGTTTTTAAAATCAGAATTTTGAATGAGGTTAAAAGCCAAAATTAAAAAAAAGTTATATATCAAATCAGTCACACACACACATATATAATATGTATATCTGTATAATACCCTCCATAACAAAAAAAAAAGACTCACCAAGAAGGAGTTGTCCAATGGAGACAAAAATTGGCAGATAGGGAAATAATGTACAGAATAGAAAATGATTAAAATTTCAGAAAAATTGAAGGATTTATATCAGAGTTACATAGTTACAAATGTGTTGACCCATCTTTGGCCTAAATGCAAGCTGCCACACAACGTGGCATAGAGTGATAAAGCTCCCTGATGGTCTCCTGTGGTATAAGGAACGGTAGCAAAACAGGTCTCAGATTGTTGTTGACGTACCGCTGTGCTGTAAATGTGCTTCTAATGATGACCAAAGGGGTCCGGCTGTCAAGAGAATGGTTCCCCAGAATATAATTCCTGGTTTAGGGCCTGTGTGACATGCAATTGTGAAAGCAGGATCGACACGCTGTCCTGAGCGTCTCCAGACACGTCTTCGATGATCGTCAGGATACAGTTGGAAGCGGGATTCGTCGCTAAACACTATACATCCCCAGTCAGCATCCTTCCAATCTGATCGAGCCAAGCACCACTGTAATCTGGCTCGACAGCGTTGGTGACAGGCGTGATTGGCAGATGGCGTAGCGGTCGGAATGAGTGTAAATTTCGCTCTGTCAGCAGTCTGTGAATGGTCATAGTGGGCACTCATGAGGCCGCACGTCTGATGGTTGATAATGATGAATCAGGTGTTGTGTCAGCTGATCTGACAATCACTCAGTTCTCCCATTCTTCTGTGGCCCTAGTTGACGGCTACCATCATGATGCTGAAATCTGCTATTGTCCACCCATTCTTGCCAACATCTTCTAATTGCCGCATCACTTTGACCCGTATGATGAGCAGTTCTCTGATATGCCCAACCTGCCTCTTTCAATCGAATGATATGACCTCTTTCAAACTCCGACAGTTGCTCGTAACGAGCTCGAATCCTGCTGTGAGGTATTTTTTCATTCGTTCAAAGGTATCCCAAATCACAATGCAACAGAAAATTTGACCATCAGATTGCTTTTATATACACTTTTATTGTAATTTAGCTGAAAATTTTTTAAAAATAATTTTAGCAAATTTATTTTAATAGAAATGCAGTAGATTCCTTTTGAATTATTTTTTTATGTAGTAATCCATATTATATATAGTAAATATTATTTAATTTTTATGCTGTAATGTGTCATAAATTTTAACAAATATATTGCTTTTATATATTTTTTACACACACACACACACAATTAGGTATACTTTATTGTGAGAGATGTGGATTCGCTCAATGAAGTTTGGCAATATTTCTGCGGGCCTCTTTAATGGAAAAGTATCTAATATGTATCACACAATTAGGTACTTTTCTATTTCGCTGGCACAAGCAATAAAGTTGCCAAAAATGATACATCCAACACCAAATGGAATATGTGTGTACTGTGTGTAGCTGGCCAATAAAGTCTGCTTGGCGAGATTTGCACCAGTAAAATGGAAAAGTACTTATATATATGTGTGTGTGTGTGTGTATATGTATGTATATATGTATAGTATGCATATATATATATAAAGCGACTCGCAAAATCATTTGGGTTGGGCAAGTCTGCACTAGAGAGTTAAGTTGATACAGATATGATCCTGGGATCACTGCTATTGTGGAATCATGTGTTATGATGAAAATGTTATAGCACATTTTATTTAAAATGGTATGCATTTTAAATGCGTCTTTTCACAGGTGACGTTTATTGGTCCAAACATTCCTGTGCATCCACATGTATATAGCAACGGGCACATCTGCTTGTCCATTTTAACCGAAGACTGGTCTCCTGCTCTCTCGGTGCAATCGGTCTGCCTCAGTATAGTCTCCATGCTTTCTAGTTGTAAAGAAAAAGTGAGACATTCTTCTCTTTTGTGTTGAAGGGGTTTAATGATAATTTTTTACTGAAACCTTTTTTGGGTATTATTTGGTTATTGTTTGATGATCGCGCATCCCATAGGTATCATAAGACTCGTAGCCAGTTAGTTTTCATCTATCTTAGTGATGTGTTATATATTTTTTCTTTTTGTTTGGGAAGTTTCCTTTTTCTCCATAATCAAAATAGTTTTACATGGAGCTGGTTAAATATTCATACTAATAAATTTCCTGAAATATTTGGTTTTTTTTATAGGGAATATAATTGGTCTACTAATTCTTTGTATTATAATTATTTATAATTTCATTTCACTGCATAATTATTAGCTACATAATTAATTTCCTTGCATAGTCATAGCACTTTTGAAATAGTTATATGTATATTCTGCATTATTTTTTGATTGAATAACACATGCTCATTTAATTTAAATTATTCATAAGGTTATATATACCTTATTCAATTCCTTATACTTAATTACAAACAAGTCTTGTTCTTTAATGGTAAAAAAGAAACAGGTATTTTATTTAAATAGTAAGATTTTTAATTAAACTAGTATTTATTTTCAATATACTGCAAATAACAATTGTTTATTTAAAAAAAATTCTATTTTATTTAATTTTTAATAATTTTTTGAAATCCTATCAAAATGTTATTTAAGATACTACATCAGTCAATGAAACATGCTTAATTTTTAATCCAACTGGAGCTTTTCATGACAAAAATATATTTTGAAAACAATTTTTTTTTAAAAAAAAATAGTTCAGTGTAAAAATTTAAAAAAAAATTAATTCAGTCAAAAGTAAATTTAAGTGCTACCTACTTATCACTTAAGTAAGTCACTGAGAAATTTGATCATTAAAGACTTAATGTCTTTTATTTTGATGTTTGCAAGTGCATTTTTCAAGGGAATCTTTTATTTTCCGACATTCTAAATTTCCCTCCCACCTAAATATATTTGACAGTAAATTATTTACTTGTGGCTAAAACTAACAACGTGGATCTTCTAGTTAAAAGGTGTAATATAAATAACAAAAAAAAAAAAAACAAATTCTGCGTCTTTCCTGCTTTAAATATTAATTTGCTTAGTATTTTATGTGAACATTTAAAGAAGTTTTTTTTGTAATTTTTATTTAAAAACTTTATTACAAAGAATTATGCATTTAAAATGTTTTATGATATAGTTTTTAACAGAAGTGTTAACCATTTTTCAAAGTTAGATTGCATAAGTATAAAATTGAAGTCAAATAGTATTATTAAAAATAAAAATCAGATAGTACGTATTAGTATATTTATTATTTATTGGTTTTTTGAGATTGTTATTAAACAAGTAATTTAGCTGAAAATTTTTTAAAAATAATTTTAGCAAATTTATTTTAATAGAAATGCAGTAGATTCCTTTTGAATTATTTTTTTATGTAGTAATCCATATTATATATAGTAAATAATATTTAATTTTTATGCTGTAATGTGTCATAAATTTTAAAACTTTAATACTGATCATCATAACCATATTTCATTAGTTACTGAATGATTGTCATATTTTCATGAAAAATATAAATGCAATTTTTTTTTGTAAAAAGGAATTGTTCCTGTAGATTCTAGTGAAGCAAATTTGTGATAGTATTGTTGTGTATTCATTATGTATATACTCTTCTTTCTGTGTAGAAACGGCCACCAGATAATACTCTGTATGTAAAGACATGTAGTAAAAATCCAAAAAAGACCAGATGGTGGTATCATGGTAGGTATTTTTTCCCCCTTTAAATATTGTTTTATAATAACTAATGAAACATAGTATCTAGAATTTCATAAATGAAGTGTACTTCATTGAAATGTACACTATGCTAGTTTAAAGAAATTTGTTTTTTAATTTTATATTATACGGAATGATATTTTTTTTTCTTTGGACATTCTGGTTTAAAAGTTTTTTTCTGTAGATGGTGTTTATATATAGATTTATGGTCATTTGATTAATGTTGTTTCTTTTTTTAATATTTAAATATATTAAAATTCTTTATTTTTGACAAATTATTCGAAGTATGTTGTTTTGAGAATGTATTCTATTTGCATATGTAGAAAAGCAAGTAAGGCAATATTAATTAATGATTAGTAGGTATGAATATCTTGAGATATAGCTTGAAGCATACATTGATAGTTCAGAGCAATTCAAAAATAGCTTTTGTAATTTTTGAAAATGAATTTTATTTGTATAAAACCAATTAATACATCAAGCTGGTATATTAAAATTTTTCAGGACTTAATATTTTGTTGACATTTACCTATTGACATTTACATTTACCTATTGGCATTTACCTATTGGTTGACATTACCTATTTACCTATGGCTTGACATTTACCTATTGGTCATAAATCAGTTTCTTAGAATGTAAGAATTTATTTATTACAATTGCAATCTATACCACATAGTAAACTTCTCTTTTAACAATGTCATTCATATAACATTCATTACCTATGTTATTTTACACAGTTTTAATTCATTTAAAAAACTGTACCCTTTTATAATCCAACAATTGAGCCACTGATGCACTTTGCTTTTTCAAATTTATAAATTTTAAGTTGTACATATATAAAGATTTATTCTATTATGATCCTTAAATTTATTTGATCTTTGCTTGTGTTTGTTTGAATTGTTCATGTGAAACATCCTGATATAACTCATTACTAAGTTTACTGATTGTGTCAAGTAATCAGCAGGATAAAAATTGTTGCAGTTTGTTAGTCATATATCTTTATTTTAGAATTTTTTTATATATTTTGATGAATGTTTCTTATACATTATAAAACCACAGGTACTAAAAAAAAGAAAAGTAGGATGTGTGAAACAATACTATGGTGAATTTTTTTGTGTATAATCTAAGCTTTTAAGGGGAAAAAAAAAAGGTTTGGTATGTATTTATGTAGCATAATCTGGTTATTTGAATATATTCCACTTTAAAATGGCTTAGGGAGGAAATTCTGTGAGAAACAAAGGTGTGATTGTAATCCAATTTAATATATCAGTACTACAATCATATATATGGGGATTAAGTTGTGTAAGTATGAAAACTGTGTATGCTAGAAAATGGCTTAGTGTTCAGATACTTATCTGAATTGGACCAGTACAAATATGCTCTTTTCAATGAAGACAATTGTGTTGTATATTTTAAAGCTCTTCATAGGAACTCTTTTAATTAACTTTATACATTTTACTCTTCGAATGACGTTATCGCTTTAAAATGACTTGGGTTTAGTGACATAATTTCTTGTAGCATCATTGAGGGCAAAAAAGAAACTCATTTGAGCAATATTTCATAACATGTCAATGGAAACGTGCTTTAATTAAATGATAAAAATAAGCCAAAGATTTACCTCAATGAGATGTCCTTATACAACAGTTGAGTACTATAATACTAATGTTATCTAAATATCAATGTTACAGTAAGCTGCATATTATGAGAGCTGTATATTAGACTTGAAATGTGTATACGCTGAGACATACTTCTGGCACTATAGCCCTGGATGCACCTTCAGAAATCCTCAGAATTCTTTACCATGCCACCTACCTATTTTGGATAAGGTTTTCCAATTTGTCACCTTAATAATTGTTCGTCTTTTTCCAGGTATTCAATCCATCAAGTTTCAGTCTCCCTCTTTTTCAGGTACCATATGGTTTAGACAAGAAAAAATTTTTGGTAGCTTGTTTGTCATCTAATCTTATTAAGTGTCCTACCAATTTAATTCTCTGTATTGCTGTAAATGTAATAATATCTGTCTCTTTAAATAATTTCTAAATTACCCATCTGTTTCTTCTATTTTAATAATTATCACATTTAATTCCACCAAATATGTGCTTCTTAAAATTCCTCATGTATCAGCAACATATGGGAGAATGGGCCTAAAATATAAGTTTTGTAAATGAGCTGTTTGGTTTTTTTGCGGATGAAATTAGATTTTAAATATTTTATAGTCCAAAAAAATCTGTTAGCAAGTGTGACTGTAGCGAACCTCTAGCGTTTTGTTGTTCAGTATGTTCATTTCAGAGCCTAAATATTTAACACTATTGACAGTCTCAAAAAATTATAGACAACAAAAAATAAGTGAGGCTAAGAAAGTATAAGTGTATAAACATAATCATAAAATTTAAAAATTAAGTAACAAAATGGTAAGTTTTCAATGCTTTTTTGAGCAAATTTGGACCAAGAAGGGAAAATTTAACAGTTTATATCAATATTAGTGTGATTTAGTTTAAATACTCTCTTGTAATTCTTTTGGAAATTCTCATTATTTACCATACAATGTTATTTTCATCAAAGAAACAGTATAAAACTGTTATAATTAAATAGAAATATTTTGAGTAATCAAAAAAGGTAAGTGATAATTTTACCCAAAAAAATATGATTTGCATACAAAATAATAAACAAAAAAATTGTGATTTATCAAAATCCAACAAGGAAGTCAACTCAGTGCCATGTTTTATACCCCATTACACTTCAAAATATACAACAAAAAATACAAAAAAAGTATTCTTACAAATTACTTGAGCTAGATAATATTTAATTAGTTGTTCAAAACTATTAGTTAGGTTATATAAAAAAAGAATAACAGTGTAAAATAGGTTTCTCGGAGTCATGTCTGTCTATTTTAAAACAACTTTAAGTATCTTTATTTTTGCCTAACATAAACTTCCACACCTTTATGCACCTTAGTTACTTTTCCTTACAACACACTCTACACTTGCTGTGCGAGTCTCCATTTGCTGTGGTGTTTTGCAAAAGGATTACATAAGCTTCCACACATTTATGAACACTAGCTACCCATCCTTGCTGAAGTCCACTATTTGCTGAGGTATTTCACAAAATGGTTAACCAAGATACATGAAAACAATGCATTACATTTTGAGCATATTTCTGCTAAGCAAAACTTTTATTCATTTAAGAAATGGAGATGATGATAATAAGACAACAAGACCTATACTATTGTTTGTAATTTCTAGTTTAAGGAATTAAAAATGGAATAAAAGAGTAATTGTTTTCTCACAAAAATGTGTGTGGAGAGGGAATTGCCCCTCTGGTTTTTATGAATTTTTTCTCCCTCTTTTCACTTATCTCATGTTTGTCACTGCACCCAATTGCAATATTTTTAGAAAATGTAGGAATTGTGACATCAAAATCAGAGAGAAACAAAATCGTATGTTATTTAGCATTTTTGCTATATCTGATGCAATTAGGAAACTTTGAGATTTTATTTAATGTAATTTTTTCTTTAGTCCTGGTATCTTATCTATGATATAATCCAAATAAATGAAGGAAAGTAATGTTAAGATGCTTTTCACTTATCTCATAAAATTATTTAAGTTTGATATGTAAAGCTATTTTCTGTGTGATAAATAGGTTTAGGAAATTTTACTTGTTGAATTATGTTTAATTGTTAATTTTATTATTATTATTTAAATTTTTAAAAATTATTGCTAAAATTTTTGAAATATCTGCTTTTTCTTGGTCTTTAAAATTTTTAAGGATGCATTTAGGTGAAATGATTTTGAAATAGATGTTCTGTCATTTTCTGTAGAGAAATTGTACTTGTGAGAGAAGGTGACCATTATGAATGATGTAATGGGTAATATACACAATAGGAAAAAATAATGATTGCAATTTTTTTGTAATTGATGTTGAAAAATTAACTGTTTATATAACTGAAAAAGATGAATCCCATTTTGAGTTTTTACTTACCGCTATTTTGGTTTTGACTTGAAAAAGTTTGGAATTACATGCAAAATTTTTTAATATTGAAATTTCTGCATAAAATTTTATGGTGGCTGTATGATATTTCCTGTGAAAAGCATTGTCTATTTATATATGCATATTATTGAGCTAATGGCCTGAAACAGTTTTATTTCATTTTTTTTACTTACACACTTTGACAATACCATTCTAAATTAACAGCGAACAAATATAAAATTTCTTACAAGTCATTAAATATGTTTTGAATACGGTTATTAGATTTTTCAATGTCAGAGGGAAGTTACTGTCATTGTCATAACAGGTCAATTGAAAAGTCCCCGGCCTACCATAGTAAAACACATTTTTTTGGCAAAATTAGTTTTTTTTTATTCAACATAATTCCCTTCAAGGGTGTTACACTGATTATAGCGAACCTCCAACTTTTCGATACCATTTTTGTAGTAGATTTGTCGTTTGCTTCAAAATAGGCCTCAGTTTCGACGATCACCTCTTCATTCGACGAAGATTTCTTCCCAGCGAGCATTCTTTTGAGATCTGAGAACAGGAAAGAGTCGCTGGGGGCCAGATCTGGAGAATACGGAGGAAGCAATTCGAATCCCAATTCATGGATTTTTGCCATCGTTTTCACTGACTTGTGACACGGTGCATTGTCTTGGTGAAGCAGCACTTTCTTTTTCTTCAAATGCGGCCGTTTTTCGGCGATTTCGTCCTTCAAACGGTCCAATAACGCTATGTAATAGTGGCTGTTGATGGTCCTTCCTTTTTCAAGGTAGTCAATGAAAATTATTCCATGCGTATCCCAAAATACAGACTCCTTAACCTTGCCAGCCGACTGTTGCGTTTTCCCACGTTTTGGAGCGGGTTTATCGTGTGCAGTCCCCTCGGATGACTGTCGATTGGACTTCGGAGAGAAGTGATGGAGCCATGTTTCATCCATTGTCACATATCGACGCAAAAACTCGGGTTTATTACGCTTGATCATCTTCAAACACTGCTCCGAATCATCAACTCGTCGTTATTTTTGGTCAAAAGTGAGCTCGCGCGGCACCCACTTTGCACAGAGCTTTCTCCTACCCAAATATTCGTGAATGATATGATGTACACGTTCAGTTGATATCTTTAGAGTGTCTGCTATTTCATTCAATTTCAATTTACGGTCATTCAAAATCATTTTGTGGATTTTTTTAATGTTTTCGTCGGTAACAACCTCTTTTGGGCGTCCACCGTCTTCGGTGCTCATTTCACCACGTTTTAACTTAGCATACCAATCCTTGATGGTTGATTTTCCTGGAAAAGTGTCCGGAAACTTGGCATCAAACCAAGTTTTTGCTTCAACTGTATTTTTTTCCTTCAAAAAGCAATATTTTATCAACCTTTTTTCCAACCTTATTCCTTTTTATCCATTTTTTTCACAATAACAAAAGTTGCTTCACTCAAAATGCTATAATTCACAAACTAATGATCTGACAGCTGTCAAATTTATACACGCATCTTTTGAGGGTTAGGGCTAACTAAAAAACATATGGATTTAATTCTAGTAGTGCCATCTGTGTGTCAGACTTTTCAATTGACCTGTTATGTCATGAGATAGACAATAAGATGAGTGAGCAAAGAACTAAATTTTTTTAATCAGTTACTTTTGTATTCAAATTTGGTTCAATATTTGAAGCAGCAATATAAAAAAAAAAACTAAGATATATAGAATTAAAGATGTTTGAATCACACTGATATATTTAAATGTATAGAAGTGTCTAGCAATGAATTGGAAGGAGTACTTGAATATGAAAGTCATCTTAGGAAAGGGAACTTAATGTTGATATTCAAACTTTTCATATAGATTTGGGTGTTTGTTAACCTTAACTACCAGATTGTGACAAAGTTTTGTTCACATTTTCATTCAGTGTTTGTTGTAACTCAGTTTCAATGTTTCTTGGTTTTCTACCTGGTAGCATATCACATTTGCACAATGTTACAACTGTGAACTTGCAGTGAACTGTATAGTAAAATGTTTTCAAAGCCCAGTAGATGTTCTTATCTGACCATGTTTCAAAATTATAAAATCCAGGAAGAATAAAGCTCTATTAAGACAATGGAGATCAGAGTAATTTTATAGTCTGATTCTTGCATTAGCCTTTACTTATTCAATAGAAAGATATTGTTGCAAAAGGTATTGATGTTAAAAAAGGATTTTTTTTATGTCTTTGAACTTTTCACATGATCAGTAAACTTATGTATTGAGCTACTATGAACATTGAATAAATATGTATAAGTTTCATTTGAAAAATCCAAATGTATAAATATACACTTAGGGGCTAATAGCTTATAAAATGATAAAAGTTTTTTTTAAAGTAGAAGTATTCAAAGGCTGTTCTATGCTATGATAGCTTCATCACAAGTTTATCTCACACTGAATAATATTAATGAATGATTAATCTTTTTTTTTTTTTTTTTTGATAAAACTCATTGTGTGTCAGTACATTTTGTAGGAAAACATTTTCCTTTTTATTTTTTTTTAGATGATTCTGTGTGACAACTTGAAAATGTTAGAAGATATTTTAAAATTTGACACGCTTCTATGTATGCAGAACAACAGTGTGTACTGATGCACCTGTTTTCCTATTCTGAGAATAAGATTTGAGAGATTAAAAAATAAAACAAAAAGCAGTTTTTGTAATCACAAAGTTATGTAAAGTTTTTTACTTCAAGTGCGTGTGTGTGTCCTGTAATATGTGCCTGTGTGATAGTATCATTGCTAATGCATGTTATGTGATAATTTTTTAGAATTTTTAATTTTTAGTACATAGGAAAATTTTTTAGAACACCAACCCATTCTTTTTCTTTGGTTTTTATATATTTTTATATTGGTTATATTGAATCAATTTTCTTTTCTTTTTTTTATGATTATTATTTGGTGCCTAGTTTGTGTTCAGAGTTTATGTAAAATATGCATCTGGTTGTAGTGCATGAATTAACATAAATGTAATAGGGAAAGATGGTTTTATAAATTATTAAGTTTAGATACTGCCAGTGTATTTATTACGGAATGAATTTTATAAATATAATGATTATATATTTATATTCAATGAAATATTCATAATAGAAATTAAATGCTTTTATCTAAGTTCATTCTCTAGTTGTGTACAGAATGGTTCAGAATTTATTTTAAGATGTATAATATATAGTTGATTAAGATTAATGGAATTGTATTATATTTTTTTTAACTATCCAAATTCATGGCACATTAACTTTAATTTTTATTTAAATTTGGGATATTGTAACACATGTCTCTCCCCCTCTTTTTTTAATAAGCAACTTTTTTAAGATTTAAGAACACTCCAAGAATTTTGAAGAAAGTTATAGTTAATAATTTTCTTATACAGTAACCTTAATTATATGCCAAGATAATATTATATGAAAGTTAAATATGCCAAGACATATTTGAGACTTGTAAACAATCATAATTAAAACTGAATGTCTGCAGGCTATTCTTAATTTTTTATTGGTTAACAAAGGACGAGGAGTGGAAAATATAAAGTTTTTACTTTTGTTTGCATATTTCTATAAATTTTTTAACACTTAATATAGATT
>BMAW01087866.1:170575-191885 GCA_019974015.1 Nephila pilipes
GAGTGTACTTCGTTTCAGTTACGTATTATATTCTTCGCTTGAAAAAATTAGGTATGAAAAATGGTTTTCCAAGGGTGCCGACGATTGCTTTCGATGGAACAAAAACAGCAACGAGTCGATGTATTCAGAAAAAGCTCTTATCGCATTACTCGCAACAAAAGATTTCCAGTCGTTACGTGACCATGGATGTATTAATCATCATCATCTACACTCCAGAGTCGAGAGTCAGCTGCAGTGGTTCCAGCGGCTGGCGAAAGCCGTCGAAGTAACCGCAGCAGTCAGCTAAGCGAAAGCTGTAGTCAGTTTTGGGATACGCATGCGGATTTTCATTGATACCTCCGAAAAAGGTAATCGATCAACAGTGATTATTATATTGACTTGCGCTGGTGCGTTTGAGCTGAGGAAATCGCAGAAAGACCGCACATGCAGAGAAAAAATCTTTTAATTCCGTACATGACACCCTGCCACAAGTCGTGAAAACAATGGCAAAATGTAGACAATTGGGCTTTTGATCTGTCTTCCACCCCCCATACTCACTAGATTTAGCCCTGTGACTACTGGTTCTTTGTCTGATCTTAAAAAAAATAAAATGCTCAGGAAAAAGTTTGAAGCTCAAATGAGAGGTCACTTCATAAACTCTATTTTGCTTGAAAGTTTTCTATTTTGATAAACATGGTATTGAAAAAAAAATTGGAACGTTGGAACGATTGTAATCTACTAAAGGTGATTGGTTGATGAAAAAAAATTTGCAAATTTGCAAAAAAAATGTTGTTTTCAATGTTAGTCTCGGGACTTATTGATCCATGTGTTAAGCTGGTAAATAATGGGGATCATAGCCTTTTTGTTGCTCCATATCTCACAAAATACCAACCAATCAATGAATAAACACGAAATGATTATTTTTATAATGAAGACGAGTTTCATTTTTGAGAGGGTTTGTTGAGTCATTGCGTGAACAAAAAATCTGATGTTGGCGAAATTTGCATTAGGCTAACGGGATAGTATCAAAACTTGCATTAGAAAATGTAGAATACCATAGTCAATGTGCACATAAAAAAATGATGGAAGAATATTGCTTTTTTCTTTAAATTTAACATTTTTTCAATTCAGTTTATATACTGATTTTGAATCTTGACTAGTTTTTTGAGGAAATAAAAACGTACTCTCGACTCGCACACTGAATGTCTTATCGCGAACTCTGTGGTCCAGCCTTGATGCCGCTAAAGATACGCTGTGCATCGGGACTGATACTCGTTAAGTTGGACGAAGCTCCTGGTGTTGCCGTTGGCGCGTGTGGAGTGGGAGGTGTCGCCAACAGACAGCGTTACTTCTAAGTGTGACCGTATTAAACCATCAATCAATCAAATAAATCTTGTTATACTGGGAATTATACGGCCACGAGGTTGATAAACGATAACCCTTGTGTTTCTCCTCAGCTTTGCTATTGCGTTAGGGGTCGCGGTAGCCTAATGGTCAAGGTCGTACACTGAATGCGCGGTTCTTGTCGTACACTGAATGAACCGCGGCCGGCCGTTTTCGTTCAGTCGCGGGTTCGATCCTTGGCGCCAAAGACCCGCCGTGTAGCCGGGGCTGATGCACGTTAAATCTGTTCGGGGCCGTGGTTTAAAATTACAAGGTCCGTCGCCAATAGCCCTCATGTTGCTTTTAGTGCGACGTTAATAAAAACAACTTGCTAATGCGTTATAAATTCCTGGCTGCGGTTGCAGTTGTCGTTCTCATCACTTGACGCCCTTAGGGGCTTGCCTTGTTACGTAAGTACGGATATCACTCACGTGGATATCACTCATGGTCGTGGATTCTCGTTCTGGCGATTTCGTCGCATTGTGGGTTCGCGCCTTGACACCACAAAAGATCCGCCGTGTAGCCTGGGCTGATGTACGTTAAATCTGTTCGGGCCCCAAAGTCTTCCTGTTGGCGTAGTGTGGAAGTTAGGAGATGAGGGGCCCAGCTCTGGTATTCTCATCGTCACTTGACCGAGGTTTAAAATAACGAGGTCCGTCGCCAATAGCTTTCGTGTTGCTTCTAATGTGACGTTAATAAATCAAACCAAACACCCGAGGCATCTTCATCATGACCCCGAGGCACCTTAGTGATCTTTTTCTTTCCCATGGGGTTTATTGTCTTTGGTAAACACGAGTGACGCACTCCCGGGATACCCTAGCGATCCTTCTCTATTTTCGACCCTCCTTCTTGTCGATCACTTTTTATCTTTTTTTCAACTTCATTTTTAGACCACAGTTTAATCTTGTTTGGCGCAGCATAACAATATCTGGCTCTTGCGACAATAAACTTTACATTCACTCACTCACCCACCCGAGGCACCTTAGTAATCATTTTCTTTCCCATGAGGTTTACTGTCTTTGGTAAACACGGATGCTGCACCCCTGTGTTATCCTAGCGATCCGTTTCTATTGTTGACCAAATCTTATCTCCTCCCCCCAATTTTTTTTCAATAGTCTAGATCCTACTTTATTTTGTTTGGTGCAGCATAGCCACATTTGGTTCTTGCGCTATTAAATTACTATTACTTGACTAAGGTTGAAAGTTCCGTCGCCATCGTGTTGGTTCGAAGTGAAATCTATCACACAAAAGCGCCTGATGTTGGAGAAAGTGGTATACCTTCAGGTGTCGTTCCTTTTATTTTTGAGGCAATCAATCGTTATTTTGTTCAACGGCTTTTCCACTCGATACGGTGATGAATAATTCAAGTGGCAATGTAATAAAAAAATTTCATTATCAATATCACTAAATTGAAGAAAAAAAGTTATTTTCAAAACAAGTCTAATGATTTTTTTTTTGAAAAAAATTCGTAAAGAGGTAAAAATAACTCATATTTATGTTTATCATTTGTTTATATTACTCATCAATTATAAATTTAAGAACAAAAATAAATTTTTATAAATTAGATAATCATTAATTGAAACAAGTTATGCATGTATTTAATATTCTTTTTTTTTAACACGGTTAGAAGACATTAAATTATAACTGTGTCATATTCGTATAAGAACACAATTAATGAGTGTTCGTTTAAATCAAGTGCACTTAATAACTTGTTTAAAGATATTTATATTTTACTTGGGCCAATTCTAGGTTTTAAGCAAATTTATAAAAATGAATTATCCAGTTGAGGAAATAGAAACTTCATTTAACTAAAAATGTAATACTTTTGAAAAGATCAAAATATTTGGGAAATGTAATGAATGTAAAAATATAAATTTTTTGTTTGTTTGAAAGTTTCTTTTTGATCTGTGTTACATGAACAAGAAGAAATCCAACAAAAAACACTGAAGTGCCCTAAGTCATGTGAAAGCAATTTGCAAATATCCAGGTGGCAGTAGCATCTGGATATTTGCAAAAATCTTTTTCCTCAAACCGATTTCGACAGAAAACAGATTACAACAAGAATAAATCCATTTCATCTCGTGTTTAGATCCAAGTTTTACAAAAACGGTTGTTTCGCCGCCCAGGTGGCTATAGAAAGTTCCAAAGCAGACTCCACGAAATGATGGACCCAAGTTATTAATAAAGCATTGTGCAAACTGGTGGTGGCTTTATAATGGTTTAGGTTGGTTTTACATGGTACAGACTGGTCCTCTGGACAAACTGAGCAAATCATTGACAGTTCGGCGGGTGAGATATTTATCCGTCACATCGGGGGATGTGTTTCTGACCCCTGTGGTGGAGAAAGACACTTGACCTTGACTGCCTGCGGCATTTTGAACCTTCCACCATTGGGTCCGAAGAAAAAGTTTACTGGCCGCATTTTGCTGCGCTCTTTTCAACTTATTCAAAAGATATTCCCTTTTGTCCTATTTATTAAGGCGTTTTAATTTCAGTCGTCATTGTTGAAGAGAGCCGTTGTAAACTCCCTCTTCAGTACCATTGTGATGATACGAAAAGGAACATTCTGAACGATATTTGTAGTAGAAGGTCGCTTTTCCAGTCATTACTCTAGTATATTCATCCCCTCCTTGTTGTATTGAGTTCCGGTTTAGGGCAGTTTCCATTTGTTACCATCGGCTGTTTCCAGTGGAGTGGCGGGTCTATTTGACTCGTGCGCCGTAGCCGGTATATCACTAGTTGTGTTGAATGAGTGGTTGTCTTGGACACACAGAAGCAAGTGTTTTGCATCGGGACATATGCAACCAGTATCTTTTAGCTATGTCGCCATCTAATGTTCCAAGATCCCTGTCATCACTTCGGCGGTGCGTGTTTCACGTATTCGACCATTGGGTCCTCTGGACAAACTGAGCCAATCATTGACTGTTCGGTGGGTGAGATATTTCTCTGCCACATCGGGGGATGTGTTTCTGACCCCTGAGGTGGAGAAAGACACTTGACCTTGACTGCCGGCGGCGTTTTGAACCCTCCACCATTGGATCCGAATGAAAAGTTTACTGGCCGCTTTTTTTGCGCTCTTAATAAGAAGACCGAAAGAGATTCCCATTCGGGTTAGTTATTAAGGAGAATTAACTTGTGGTATAATTGTTGAAGAGAGCCGCCGCAATAGGAAATGTTCAGGTACTTGTAGATCTCTTATTGACTTCATGTACCCAAACGATGGAATTTTTCAAGCTATGCGTCATGTTACGGTGCGAAATCCTTCGCAATTAGCTGAATGAACTTTCAGGTGAACAT
Organism: Nephila pilipes; assembly: GCA_019974015.1. Taxonomy (NCBI): domain Eukaryota; kingdom Metazoa; phylum Arthropoda; class Arachnida; order Araneae; family Nephilidae; genus Nephila; species Nephila pilipes. The sequence continues at coordinate 175,235 of BMAW01087866.1, forward strand.
TTCCAGCGGATTATTTGACCCCGGCAGATATGAATTCCTTCGAACATATGAGCCATGATTGAAAGACCGTGCCGAAAATCCTGCAACGGTTACACTTTCCAATTGTGAACGGTTGTAGAAGCAACATAGCTGAACATTTCTTACAGGCGACTTTTTAAATCAATGTTACGTCATGTTGCATTTCGCTGGGCAAAAGGAGGTCCCATACGGTTTCCCATGTCTTTTGACACTTCACAGTATAAATAGAGAGGAACGAAACTGTTAAAATACAAGGTTATTGAAAATGATACTAATTAATACTTGGATGCAAAGGGAAAATGCGGAAGTTTTCTTTTTACGAGTGTTCGATATAACTTCCTTTAATTACATGTATAATGCCAATTCTGTACGTAAATTCCTGCCTAACACGTATAGTGTCAGTGGTAACGGATAGTACATCAGCAGAAATCCGCTGCTTATGTTCACAAGAATGTGTGGGTAATGGAAGCATTTTATCTTTTACATACTCCCAAAGGGAGAGGGCCACATCGGGTGACTTAGGTGGCCTGTTGTGTAACACCAAGTCAACTGGTCTTCATACTTGATTTACCGATCCAACTGCGAGGCAGCTCCGTGAAAACTTCTGGAACAGCTTTCGTGAAATAGCTTCATGAGGCCATGTATTGTTCGCAATATAAAACTTTCACAGATGTGTATTACTTCTCATTTCATGTCGTTTACTTTTGAAAGTATAGCCTTTTGAAATCGGATATGAACAAACCTGTATTTTATCATGTTCAATCAACAAAGTGTTTTTCTGCTATTTCTGTTTTAAAATTTATTTACTGAGTTTCCTGGACGTTTTATCAATTTTATTTTTCATCCATTGTAATTATTTGAATTTCATCAATGATTAAGACGTTGACGGAATCATTATTTATTTGTGAGGAAAATAAATACTAGTGAATCTTTGCAGTTTAAAATCCAAAATTATTGGTAGATTTTAACTGAATTTATTTATCGCATAATAGTCTGTAAAATCTTGATTTACGGAGTCATAGTTAAACAATAACGAGCAACAATCTTCGGAGAAAGAGCTTTTCTAGTTTTTAAGTATATTGTATTGTTACAAAATTGTATCTGAGACAAAAATGCATAGAAAATTCTTTAAAAAATCCCAAACAGTTAAAATTTAAGAATTTGATTCCTTTAAAATTTACAATCATGATTTTTTTTTTCTCTCTTTTCAGGTATGTTTCATAATTGGCATACACCGTGAAAATCTTTGAAAGATTTTAAATTATTTTCTAGATTCTTAAAAAAATAATATGCATTAAAATAAATTTTGCATTATTAATCGATGCATATGTTTGAATGAAATGTCTTATAAATATCTATTGCTAATGTATACTATTTTTGATTAAAATTGATTTTGTTAATTCTTGACGACATTTTCATCAAATGGAAGAAAGTATGGCTTTATGTAGATGTTATTCAAAACGAATCTTCCGATTTCAAAATTACATATTTCCAAAAATAAATGACACAGACTGACCAGTAATACAGGAATACAAAGGGAAAATGTTTTATATTGTGAACAATAGATGGCCCTCTTGAGTTTTTCGTGAAGCTTATTTCACGAAAACTGTTTGAGACACTTTCAAGAAGCTACCTAGCAGTTGGATTGGTTGCAATTGACCAGATGATTTGATGTCACACAGCTGGCCACCTAAGTCATCTGATATAGCTCCACTTGATTTCTTCATTTGAGAATTTAAAAAAAAAAAAAAAAAAAAAAAGATAAAGAGCATGCGCCACCGTAACCCACAAATTTATGTGAACTTAAACAACCGATTTCTGCTGCTGTAAAGTCCACTACCACAGAAACTTTACAACATGTTTGGCAGGAATTTACATATCGAATTGACATTATACATGTAATTGAAGGAAGTTATACATAACACTTGTAAAAAAAAAAACTTTTTTTTACAAGTGTTCGATATTTCCTTTTGCATTTATCTATTACTTATTATTCTGTGTCGTTTATTTTTGAAAATACAGCATTTTGAAATTGAGTGATTCATTTTGAATAACCCTATATTCTGTTACAATTCTCGTTGATTCTTATTAATTTTATTTGACATGTAAAATTATTCTATTTTTTACAACGTTTTTCTGAATTTTACTTCGTGTGTGTGTGTCATCAAATTTTCGATCGTTAATTTAACCAACTTCCCATCAAGCTAGAGCTCTGAAACTTTGGGAATCGTTCTTACTCGCCTAACAATGCTATATTTAGACATTTGCGACAAGTTTTAACTATTTCAACAATTTTTTTTAATAACGTAGTTTGTGTAGTATCGTGGCTCCACCTATGGAAGATATATTGAATTACGTAGAGAGAGTGATCTTAAAGACGAGAGAGATATGAGGTTTTTTACAAAGTTTGAACTAATATTTCAATAATTTTTTTCAATAAACTTTGCCACTATTTAAAAACGTTGGGTTTTTTTTTTTTTATCTCGAATTATTTTTATTTTGAAACAATTATTACTATTTTTTTTTTTTTTTTTTTTTTTTGAAAAAGAATAATATAAGAATGTTTTCAAATTTTTTTGCCATCAAAATACATGAACTTTTTTTTTTAATGATATGCATTTACAAGAATGAATGGAAACATAGTATCACAAATAAAAGAGAAATCGAAGACAACATCAAATAAATATTTAATAAGCCAATCCAAAGAAGAAATTGTGTGCTGCTGTACATTGAATTCTAACTATTTGACTGTTTAAAGAATATACATTCACTTCCGAGAAACAAGTTAATTATTATGTAGAAAAGATGCATTATTGTTTTTTTTTTTTATACGGGAAAAATGTTTTTCTTTCTCCTTTCATATTCAATACATAATTCTACATTGGTCCTCTTTGCATTCATTTTGAAAAAAAAATGATGAAATCAAATGAAAAGAGCTTTCCATACCACAATATACATTTACCAAGAACAAACATGTTTATTGATTAAAATCTTTTATTTCATCTTATATTTCAAAATCTGGAGTTTTATTTATTTTATAAAAGCAAGCTATTTACAAAGGCTTATCCGAACATTGCTTTTGTGTTCATTCAAATTTAACATTTATGGTTTTCATTAAAATAAATTTTAAAAAAAGCAAATTTAATTTCATTGAAAATCTGTCTTATGAGGTGATTATAATACTGCTACTTGTTTAGTACTACACAATGAGTTGTTCGTATTATCGCAATTAAAACATTCTTTAGGAACAATGAATATTCTTTCATTTATTTTGACTTTACTATGAACAGTGAGTGAAAAGAAATGGTTCCGCAAAGTTTGTAAATAAATTAATGCGAATATTTATTTTTGAAAATTCTTTGTGATGAAGACTATTTGTTATTAAATAATGGTACTACAGTTAAAGTTACAGCTACTTGCTTGTTCGTTCACATAAAAATCAATGAATAGGTTTTTGTACATTAAATTGTAGAGATATTAATTTATCCAGCACCGGATGTGATAATGGACAGTTTTTGATTTTATTGAATTTATTTATTTATTGCAATTAATGGATAAATTTTACCTTAAGTTTCTAATATTGGACAAGAATCGCATTTTCAAAATACTTAAAGGGTGGAGTAGGGGGGGGAACTGAACTGGGATTTTTTGTCATTATTTTCAAAAAATTTTACTAAATAAATAATTAATAATATATACGATATATAAAAATCACAACCGAATGTTTTGAAATATTTACTATGTTTGATTTAAAGAAATAAATGCGATATATATATAGAGATACTGTTAAATGTAACACAATTGCACCAAGACGGTTCCGAGCATTCTGCGAACCGTAATATATTGAAACTGTGTCTGTGAAAAGAAAATATATATATATATATATATATATATATATAAATAAATTCAGATGATTGTTAATTATTGAAGAAATGTAACAAAATTAATAAAAATTCGAATTTGATTTTTAATTAGTTTGAATTTAAATATATCGAGTATGATGAGTTTTGAATCAGACAGTATCTACATATAAATATTAAAGGAAGATGCATTATTTAAATATATATACTCAATTAGCGTAAACCAACAAATCAAGTATAATCATGTCAGTTCAAATTGAGGAATACGAGTAATTATAAAGTATTCAAATAAAAAATACTAGCGAATCGAATTGAAAATTTAGGCTTAGGACTGAATAACAGGGTTAAACCGGATTTATGACATACCAAATCTTATCACTTCACATTCGATCAAAAAGATTTCTAGATAATATCAAATAAGAGTAGAAAAATAAAAACAAAGTAAGTGAAAATCCAACTATCAATTAACAAAGCACAATAAGATCAGGAAACCCTAAGCTCTGATGTAGATTACAATAACAGTGAAATTCAGGTTTGTCATAAAATAAAAAATATTCAAGTTTAATAGTTTCAATGTGCGATAAATATTGGGTATCGCCTAAAGGGTAAGACCAAATAAAGCAAAACATTAAAAAAAAAAAAGGATATATAATTTAGAGTGTGTAAACTTATTTTTATTTGATTAAATATGTTTCATTGCATATGTTTACATTATTTGTGAAACGTAAATGGCAAAATTAGTTTTCAAAAAACTGTAACTGTTTTTAAATCATATATGCAATACAATAATATATACAAATTTTTAAAAGAAGTATATGTGTGGCGCCATCTGTTGTTCCCAAGAGAAGTATAAATTCGTAATAAAGTGTGTCATCCATTGTCTCAAAGGGTGCAATTTATCGTTTTTATGTGTGATGTTTCATAATTTTGAAGACAGCAATTTTTTATTGTTTTAAAGATAGAAATGGAATAACCGATTTAAAAGGCTCACAAGTGCCCACATGAAATTGATTTTCCTGTAACATATTCACGCGACTAAAGTATCTCTTTGCGGCCTTGGTTGACAGAATTAAATATATGAAGACAGATGCACTAGTAAGCAACAACTTATATATTAATCGGAGAGGCATTTTAAAACGAGTGTTGGAAAACAACTATTCTTCAATTAACTTTCGATTCTTGGGGATGAATGCATTTACATGAGAGATTCTGAAAATCGTCTTGGTCACATGTTCGAGAAAATGAGGAACAACACTACGCATGGTCACTAATATTGCAGACAGAGAGAGTGTTCAAATAAATAGACTTGTTGCCGAAACGAATGGATTACTTGCAGAGAGGAAATCCTCTGGCACGCATTCTTGCGAGGTTGAAAGACAGAAGTGGATCACTTTAGTGACGTTTTATTTTGGCCCCTAGTGTGCAGCCGACGAGGTCGTTGAAGCTTTTGCTTGAAAGAACTCGGCACTGGCATCGAATGCAGGATCACATTTCAAATATTTCCTCCTGCGTTACCTTTAGAAAAATACAGGATAAATGAGAATGAAGCTATATATTTATTTATTATTGGAAATGACATAAATATATAATAAACAGTGTGTCCGTTAATTATTATACTGGTTTTCTTACCTCGTAAATTTTGACCGAAGAACACGATGGAAAAAAAAAATGTTATGCCATGTTCATAACTCAAAAATGTTTTTAATAACACAGTGCTCCACATGCGTGAAGTCGCAACACTATTAATCTCATAACTATTATAATCAAAGGTGTAAATGCAGTTTAGCCCAACCAGTAAGCGCAATTTCGAAACTCGCCAAAATTGGTGAAAATTACAAGGGTTGCCATACTTAAAGCCACCATAGAACAGGGGAAACAAGATAGCCACACTTGGCAAAATATTGCCAAAAAATTACGTCACTAAAGATGGTTGGGCTGAATTACATTCCAACGTAATCAAATAATTGTTATAATTTTAAAAGTAATGAAGAAATTGGGTTGGATTCTATTTTACGGGGACTGCTTAGCAGCAATAAGGTTTTGAGTGATAAATCGGCAAAATGGCAATAGCGTTAATCTTTTGTTTGTGATTTTTTGTTCGTAAGCTTACCTATTTTTAGAAACCCTATGTTTCTTTAAATTTAAAACGTAATGGAAATTTCCGTTACTACCTTTTTCACATTTGAATAGATTCGATTGCGACGCATCTTTCAGAATCGCTAATTTTGAAAGAGGAAATTTTTGAAAAATTTGATTTTGCCGCCGCAAGGAAGAAAATCAGCATTAAAGAAATAATCAAAAATTCAAATGAAATCGGTTTGAAAACTGCAAAATGAATCCCGTGAGACTTGTTTGGTAAACATGTTCGCCATTCAGGCGTCCATTAATAGCGTTGAAAATGGTTTGTTTTGAAAAGACCTGGTTTTGTCGAAATGAAACAAATCAGCATAAAAAGAATTACAAATTTGAATTAAATCCGTTTGAAAGTAGTACCTCTGGATTTGTTTGATAAACGTGGTCTGCAGCCGTTTTTCAGCCACTAGTTGCAGACATCCCTTCAGAATAAGGACTGATTTTTTTTCTCTCTTTTTCGTGGTTTTCTGTTTCCGACGCAATGCATTTTTGCATACCTTCTTTACAAATACAAAAAAATTCGAAATCGTTTTTGCGTCAACACGCCATCTCTCTCTCTCTCTCTCCCCCCCCCCCCCCCGATTAAAACGACTACAAGTCAGAAAATCACGCGATTGCCGTCATTTTTGTAGTGGTTTTGAAAATCGCACCAAGCAACCTCCGTAAATAAAGATTTTACCATGGATATTTTTAACAAAAATAGTTTCTACATGACTGTATTTCATGGCAGGTTACATATCGAGACGGAGCTCTAATTCCTGTTAAATATTATCTATCATTTGTGGAAAAACACTTTGTAATTCTGCAGCATTCATGCAGTGAACCGAATTACAGTCTGTATACATGTTGTTTTGGTACTTAACCATTTCTCCGGCGCAAATCTCGCCAATCAAGCTTTATTGGCGGCTACACACAGTATACACATATTCCGTTTGGTGTCGCTTGTATCATTTTTGGTGAATTTATCGCTGGCGCCGGCGAAATGGAAAAATACTGTCGTTTTTCTGTGTGTGTATGGATAAAAGCTAATTGATTTTTCTAATTTGTTTTAGAAAAAGCACATCAAAAGTATCTTCACAACATTAGAAAGCATTATAAATCAGAAAACAAATGAATGAAAAGGAAGCATGCATGAGCATATGACCGCTCTCTGAACTGCACTACCACATAGAGATACAGTTGCAGTCATCTTTTTGCATATAGTTACACAGACACAGTTACATCTTCACAGCTTTTCTCACCATCAAGACGCAGTTTCGGTAACATAATATAATGCAGTTAAATAAGCAATTAACAAATAAACAATAGTTCAAAAGCCCTGTAACAGTTAAACTGCTACATGTTCGTTCAGTGAGGGCACAGGAGTTTTGTAGACGAAATGTTTTTTGACATATCCCACAAGATTAGTACCAAAAACCGTTTTTAGTTGTTCTTTGCGAATATGTAATTATAATTTTTTACATGCTCTTTTATCAAAAGTTGTGAAGGGATGCACTGTACAATCAACCATCACATATTTGCCACCCGATGAACAGGAGAAATATCAGCGCCATATTAATTACCCAAAATAACATTTGGGACGTAGAAAAACAGTATTAGGATAAAAGTTAAGTAACTGAAATTAAAGTTCTGTTTGATTTAACCTCCTCGGACCCAAGGCTAACTTTGAATCATAAATTTTTAAACTATTTGTAGTAATTGGTTCTAAATAAATAGGAAAATACTGAAAAACTGTTAAAAAAATTATTTTAATTTTTTTTTATTTTGGAGGAAATCAGTGTCTCCTAGAAGAGACACTGGAACAAAGTGACATCACCATGTTAATTCAAAAACTTTAATTAATCTAATTTAACGAGTAATTATTGTACAGTGTAAGATCTTAATCACAAAATATTCCACATTAAATATATGATGCTTTGATATTTAACATTATGGCATGAAATATGTATATATACATACACATAATTGTAAATTTACAGGTAACTATTTATTCTCACTTATCTAAATTAATGTAAAACCTTTTTTATACATATTTTGAGGCATATAAGCAACATTAAAACTAGAATGAAGCTTCAAAAACAAGATAAAAGCCCTCGTGTTACTTCTAGTGCGATGTTAATAAACCAATCAATCAATCGACATGTGCTCGCTGAATGGATGAGAGCTGTGGCCGATCTAATTTTTTAAAAAAATAAGGATCCAAAACTGCTTAAAAGTTACCAACCAATATTTCTCATTGGTATCATTGGAAAGAAAATGGAGGAATAAAACCTTAAATTGATTTTTAGAAGATAAAAACCTAATAGTTAATGAACAGGCAGGTTTTCGTAACCATCGTTCAACAGCAGGTTACTTACCTCTTACAAATTGTTAGAAATGTTTTCGATAACCGAAATTTAAAAGCAGTTTTAATAGATTTTAAAAGCGCTTAGGACTCGGTATGGAGAGAGAAGAAAAACAACTACATGTGCGAAGTTTGTGGTAACATGTTCAGGCAATAATGTCTTTACCTGATGAACGTTTTTGCAAGATAATATTTGGAAATTATTTCTTTAATGTTATAAGCTGCAATTAGGACTGCCTCAGGGTGCAGTTGGAAGTTGCACACTATTTAATTAATATGTCAATGACTTAGATCCCGTTTTAAAGACTGTAAAAGAAACATATTGTTTACTCTTTTGCTGATGATCTGTTCATTAGGACTCATAAACCAAAGCAAAGGGCGAAATCCTTGATAGGAATTAAAATTAATCAGGCTCTTGACATTTTATCAGATTGGTGCATTGAAAATATCATGACATCGAATTTGAAGAAGACTGCCATTGAATTCTTTCGGCTGATCTAAAATAAAAGAATATTGTCTTGACCCACATTGACAAGTTTAATTACTTTGGAGAGACTTTGGATAAAATGCTAAATAGGAAGTCACACATTGAAACAATTTCAAGTCACCTTTTAAGAAGAGCGACTGTACTAAATAGTCTAGCTAAATCTCTGTGAGGAGGAGATGGATAAAGTTAAAATACTACCTATAAGATTTTTATCCAAACTTTAATTACTTACTGCTGTGAGCCACTCATGACGGCAGGTGATCAAGTTTTGAGAAAACTGGAGCTTTTACAAAATCGAACTCAGAGAGACTCATTATCGAGGCCGTCCTATCAACATTGATTGATGCTTTTATTGACAAACAGTAAGTCCATTAAAAGTATCATTGAAGAAAAGACTTTAATTTTCTATGAGATATTAATTAGAACTAGAAATCTTTATTGGATTAATTATCCAACAAACATTGGAAATCTTGAATCTCGAAAAGGTTTTGTTTAGTTTGTCCGGGAAGTTGCACGGAATTTTGAGCTGCCAGATGATATTCAAGAGGTTGCAAAGTCTTCTTATCCACTTGATACTTCAAATATTGAAACAAATATGTATCTTTCAGTTAAACTATTTTAAAGGAACAATTCTACTCATATTTTGAGGATCATCTTCTCCTGCTCTGCAAGATTTTTTCGCCTCCTCGAACTTCAATTTTTTACCCTGGTTCTGCACTCGTCCGATAGATGGAGCCATATTTCCTGGCAACTTCTTTCGCTCATTACTATGTAAATACGCATCCTATCATCACGATTTTTTTTCTCCACTACTTCATTCGTTTGCACTCTTCAGAATGAAAACACCAACTTTCCCAAGTGACTGTTATTTTCCAAGATTTGGGCTAGAAGAGCGCTCCGCGCTCTAGGCGCCCATCGAATCTCAACGTCAACGTCATGTCTTGAGGTATTTTGTTCTAGAAACGATTGACGTAAGGTATGTAGAATCTTAGAGGATGTATCTATACACGGATGACAACTTTTATGATAATATCACATCTGCAGGTACATGATTTTTCTCGAACTTATTCTCTTTCTGTGCTTCGGCAGAGAAATGTCGAATACTTATTGAGGAATAAGTGGAGGCTTTCTAAAATATTTATTGTTTTTATAAGGATAAATAGGATATTAATATTTTTTGATTCCCAAGATACAATTCAAGCCATCAGTTCTACTACACCGCCCTCGGCAGAGAAAATCTCTCAGTATCGGCAATATTTGAAGGAGATATTTCTTAAGGATGAAATGTGTGGCACTTCAATGGATACCTAGCCATTGTGGTATTTTTAGGAACGAGCAAGCAGGTGGTCTCGTACTTTAAACCGAGACTTTTGATACTTTCATTCCGTTTTACAAGGATGCATATCAAGCACTTAATGGATACAAAATATGCAGTACTAATTCAATACAGGATAAAGTTAAAGTTATGAACATCTCTTGACAACTCCCAGCTTTCACTCAATTTCATCTTCTGACGGGCCACGATTTCCGGTAGAGAATCTCCATCACATTGTTTACGATCCTTCGTTACATTCTCTGTAATTTGAAACATACAATGAACATCCCCATCGTTGTGCCTCACTTCAAAGCGACTCAGAAACGGCCCTTTATTGGAGTACTAGAGGACTTTAGAGGCAGTGACTTCGGCTACTTTCTTTTAAAGGGTCTCAGGACCCTTAAACCTCAAATTTTTTGATTTTTTGAAAAAAATATATGTTAGAGCCTCATCTGTTCTGAACCTTTTGGTACCAATATTATAACGATACTTCGAAAACTCCCAGAGGTATCGTGGAAAAACTAAACTTTGATTTGAATTATTTTATTGTTATTTTTCAACTTTAACTTCATTTCTCTCAGAACAAAACTTTTTAACTTGTGCGTAGGATTTCTCAGAAGCTATTTAAGATATCAGTGTGAAATTTCATGTCCATGTTCAAAAAAAGGTTTCTTTACGACTTATATCTCGAATTTAATACAAATTATTAACAAAAAAACTTTTATATGAATTTTAACTGGATTTTTTCTTAAAATTTCATATTTTCTTGATAATTGTAATAAAAAAATTTTCTCTAAAATTCTCAAAAAGTGTGTATAACCTTAAAATTGAACTTTTTTTTACTAGGTAACATCGTTTTTGTAAATTTTAATCAATAATATACTTCAGAATCCTGCGCGCAGCAAAACATAGATTTTCTTAATTTTGAAAAAATGTCCAATTTATTTTTTTCATTGTAACTTTTTAAAAATTTATTTAAATTATATGAAAATATGAGAAAAAATGTAAATAAATATGAATATTATTTGGTAAAAGTTTAAATTGTCTGCTTTGTTTCATTGATAAATTATATTGTTTTGAAAAATGATATTTTTTTCGATACACGGACAAGCGTTAAGAGTCCTGAGACCCCTAAATCTGTATTAGTTTTTGTATTTACTGAGCAAGTGGATAAAAAGTCAATTTATTTGGTTTCAGGGAACTGTATATTGAAAAAAACTTGCTGTATAGGACAGTTTTAATCATTTTTCGAGGTGAAGCAAAAAGTTAATAATTAACACTAAAAATAATCGTGATAGAGTCTTAACTTTTATTTGTTATCCTTTAAACTTCTCTACATAGCCACCATCCAAAGTTATACATTTCTTTCAACGTTTCTTGATCTTTCGAAGACCGTTATTGTAAAAAGCAGATTGAACGCTATCTTCTTCAAATTACGGGTTGCTTTAATCTACGGCTTCTTGATACCAAACAAATCAACATTAGTAGCTGTCATTTACAATATTACGTAGATAAGAATCTATGAATATATAAAATAAATTTTATCTTCGTTATTTTTCCGTAATAATTAAACCTTAAGGATACCCCTGCGTATGTCTGGCGAAGTATAGGGAAATTTCAAAGAAACGAATTTTAATTAGATTAGTTAATGTTTTATTTACAATTACTAATGGATGTAAAATTTGTATTTTAACAATGAGTTATCCATTCGCGGAGTGTATTTGTGATCATAATTGTGTAATATTTTTTGAAAAAGATAATTTAAATAAAATGAATAATTACCTTGGAGATCAAATCCCACTTTTACACGCAGCGGAAAGGGAACATTCATCTTTCAATGTTTCACACAGTCGAATGCAATTGTGTTTTCATAATTATTTTCCAAAAGAGAGGAAAAATCTGTTCGAAAGGAAATACAGATATTCGAAGTCTAACTGACTTTCGGAGTTTTTCAGTCGTATCATTGACGCAGAAGCATAGAATCAAAGACATCCTCCAAACACGATAACTTCGAAAAAAGGGAACGTTTACAGAAGTGGTCAGAATAGTGGCATGCTTAAAAAAACTGAAACGTCGTCGAAATAGCATTTAAAAAATCTGTCTCTTGAAAATACTGATATTTATACATATGGTGCTTTTGAGGTTCTGTCTTTTTTTTTTCTTTTTTTTTTGTTGGTGATCAAGTCTTCCAACAGAGTTCGACTGATATTTAAACAGAATAGAATCTTCCAAATTCGCTATCGCTATTTGAGAAGTAACAATCTGTTTATTACACTTTGAGGAAGGAATAAAATAATATTGATATTTTCTTCTTATTGAGTAATGTTTGTATAGATATTTATTTCGAAGTAGAGATGGAGTTATGTCCAGGAAGTTATAGGTGATCGAGACAGCCTTGCGATGAGTAGAAATTTCAGGGCTTCGGCAATGATTATCCCTGGAAAAAAAAAAAAAAAAAAACACAGTGAATAAATAAAAGCACTGTTTTATTCATGTAAGAATATATTTAAGAGTTTCTAGTTTCCAGAACTCAAAGACAAAATAAAAAAACTACCGAAGAAAAAAAAAAAGGTTCTATCAAAGCATTCCATAGAACATACAGGGGGATTATAAAAATACTTTGCTCATACATGATCTACTAACAAGCATTGCATTCCAGGGAATGGAATGAAATTTGGAATGGAGGTATTATAAGGTATATGCTTCAGAATGATGGGAAAAACAATTCTACAGCTCTCACAGTTACTGTTATAATGACCAAAGATTGAAAATTTCAAATAGCGACACCCACTTTTCGTCATTGAATCAAAATCTTCAAAGTAAAAAAACATAAAATGGTGTTGGAATGGAATTTGTGGCATGAAAAATGGTGGAGTTAGGCAAAATATAAGAAGAAAAAAATTGGAATCGACCAATATAAAAGACAGAGAAGCAACAACAAAGCTAACAATTTTAAGTTTCACAAATTTTTGAAGTGTCCTCTCTCACAAACGATGACACTTGGATTGCAACATAGCGAAAACACTTTTGCTATCCTTGACCCTTACTTTTTCGATGAAACTACTGTCAACGGCTTACGAACATATACGGCAACAAACGATCTTTAAGAATCAATGTTGACCAATTGCGTCACATTCCAGATATGCAACAGCAAAGTGTTCTTTTTGACGTCGTGTAAGTACAAGATGGTGTAGGTATAAGGTGTTCTGTTAAACATTTCTTAATGCAACATTTTGGTGACAGAATAATCTTACGCTATATCATGTTTCTGGGACCACCAAGGTTATCCGATTTCACTCCCAATGGATTTCTGGGATACCTGAAATCCAACGTTTATGCATCAAATCCATCTGCAAACTTTGTCAGATGTTAAAGATGCCGCCACAAATGAGATTCATTTTCTCATGGAACGTTCTTCAGCCTGTCACTATCTGCTGCGTGTAAAGTGTCATCGAGTCTGAGGATGGAAACTCTCAAAATTTATAACGGACAAAAATGTTTGCTTTGCTATTGCTTCTGTGTCTTTATTGGTTGTCTGGTCAACCAATTGCTTGTTGGTTGCTTTCGATTTTTTTTTCTTAATGTTTGCCTAACGCCATCATTTTTTGCATTACAAATTCCGTTCTATATGTGTTTTTACTGTGGATTACTTTTGTAGGGTTTACAATTCAGTGGCGATAAGTAAGTGTTGCCACCTGAAATTTAAAAAAATTGTCACTGTAGCCGTTATTATGAGACTTGAACTATTGTTATTCACATAATTCTTGAACACATACCTTATTATACCTTCATTCCAAATTTCATTCCGCTTCTTTGAAAGTAAGGTTGTTAGGGGATCAAATATCGGCGAAGTATTTTTATTTAAACCCTTTCTCCCGTACTTCACAACCGAAATAGTTCTGCTCTTTGCGATGCATTAAATAGAGATTTTTTCTTAAAAAATAATTATATTTTACTCCAAACCTTTATAAAAGTGTTTAAGCAAAACGCCCTCTGATTGTTATTTGATTCATCCTGAATTATAAATTTAACAATATTGTCACTAAATAACATAGTCAAATGAAAGTAGATGATAATCAAAAAACAATAAAACTAATTTAACCTACAATATTTGTCTTGAGCTAGATACAGAATTTAAAAAAGTTATATTTCATTGTCTTTATGGTTTTTCTTTCAAGTTATCTTTGAGTTTCCAATTTCTAGTCTGTACATTTTTGTGATTTTATTTTTCCTTGTATGTCATCATTTACAGGTTTAGTATTTTTTTAGGTAAATTTCTATCATCTTCAAAAAGCTCTTTAATGTTTTATTGTTTTATTTGCGTATCTGTAATTAGGCATATCAAAATAATTTGATTGTTTCCATTCTGTTCAATTTTTATTTTCTATTCTCTAAGCATATTTTTAAATATATGTTTTCTTGTTATATTGTAAAAATATGTTACTGGGAAAATGATAAGTGAGCAACGAATTGTTGTGAAATTTCACATGAAACTTGGAAAAACCACTACTGAAACTTATAATTTATTGAAAGAAGCGTATGACAATGAATGTTCATCGCGAGCACGTGATTTTGAGTTGTTAAAGTGTTTTCAATACGGCAGAGAAGACAAGGATGAAGATTCACGTCTTGGTCGCCCTTCCACGTCAACAACGGATGACAATATCGGAAATATCAGTAAACTGGTTCGATCTGACCGTCGGTTAAGTGTTCGTGTGATTGCTGAGACTGTAGGAATAGACAAAGAATCCGTACGGTAAGTTTTTCCACTTAGACAATGCGCAGATTCATTCCATATTGTCAAGAGGTTAACTAAGTACAGCGTCCTAATGTTAGATCATCCGCCTTATTCGCCGGATATTGAGCCATGTGACTTCTTTCTATTTCCTAAAGTGAAATCTGTAGTAAAAGGAAAAAAGATTTGAGTCTGTTGAAGCTGTTAAAGAAAAAGCCGCACTCGTCATGAAGGAGCTGACAGCAGAATACTTAAAGCACTGTTTCGAACAATGGAAGATTTACATAGAGCGTTGTAAGAATAGAGGAGGGGTGTATATTGAAGGGGATAATAAGTAAATATGTATGAAATGAAAATAAAATGTTGTACAGCGTGTGTCGTTATTTAATAGCCTCACCTTGTAATTAAACTCTTGAAAAGAAATTGATAATACAGTTTCAACACACATATTCGCGAGGATAGATAAAAATATATTTTTCATGTAAAGAGGCTAGTAGACAAAAAAGTTTGAGATGCCATCACTAAAACACGTATAAAACTTGAGTTGTTTTTTTTCCTAAGGTTAGTATAATTTCAACTGGATTGCTCGAGTTTGTTTCATGGTCTCCATCTTGTGTTGGAATATCGATAAGATTAGAACATGACAAAGAAAATCAATTACATTTGTACAGTACAGTTACTAAGTTCATAAGAACTTTGAAAGAACGTCCATGAGTTTCCATTGTTTTGTTGAATTTATTTTAAGCAGAATCTTTATTTTCATAGAGCAACAATGCTTCATTAGTTGGAAAACTAATATTTTGTACATCCTAAGTGGTAAAAACTAAAAATTTGTTTTACTTAGACCATAAAACATTAGTGACATCGTTTTGTTTATTTCCATTTATCATATTTCAAATTCTAATTATTCGAAAGGAATTTAGATCTTTTCGACAAATTTAGTGTGTCACTTCGAACCCTTTTCCATAGATAGAGCTTAATGTCTTTTTTATGGTATGATGTGATTATGAAATAAAGCAAACACATGTTGTGTACACTTATATGATACAGCAACAAATAGCAATTCACAATGAAAGAAGACAATTTTACAGACCTTCATTTCCAAATATAAAGTAGCGAATCTTGATCAGTTCAAAGCTGTCAGTGTACTTCTTTTTGACCAACCTGGAAACAGTTAAATGCAATGTGTTAATGTTGCAATAATAAAAAGAAAATTCACTATTGATAGTGTAATGCTTTTAACCAGTTGCATTGCTGATTTGGTTAATTATGTGCTAATACGAGTATAAAATATTGCCATCACTTACCAATACTCTGAAAATGATAATTTCTTTTATTTCAATAAAATTTCACTTATTCCCGATTTTGACTTTAATCCATGGTACTAGAAATACAGCAGAACTCCGTTAACTCACGGTAATCGAGGAACCCATAGTTACTATACCGCGAGTAATCTAATATATAAAATTCTCGTGTCACAATGTTCGTTCCCATACTCCTTCGAAACGGCTTGACCGATTCTTATGAAATTTTTTATGCATATTCAGTAAGTCTGAGAATCGGCTACTATCTATTTTTCAAACCTCTAAGTGATAAGGGGTGTCCACCCCAAAATTATTAGTGTTTATGCGTCAAGCGTAGTAGTTAAACATTTTTACTATCTCAATGTAACTCTCATATCAAATATATTCTCAAGTAACTTTATTATTTATTTATTAATAACTAATATTATTGAATATAATTAATTATTAATAACTAA